>OX421972.1:55579301-55961801 GCA_949128135.1 Parasteatoda lunata | reverse complement strand
ATTATATCCTACATAATTATACATCCTACATTTATGACTTTGCTAGGCTGATGCAGTAATTCTTACACTTCTTGTGTATGTTTAGGTCATTCTTATAAGATTTTTTTTTTTTTTTTTTTTTTGATGACTTGGATTTATGGGAAACTTGAATTATTGAGACTCTACTGAACTTAAATACCACATAAACAGTTAACTTTACATATGAAAACTAAATTTTTATGTTATTATTGGTATAATTATTTTATACGGAATTAATTCAAATAAATGTAAATAATTGCTACCAATTTTACGTATCTAATATTTTATCAAATCTTTTTTACAAATTAATAAATAATCAATCAAAACATTTCAAAAGCTTAACACTTCATATTTATCTACAACCATAAAGCAATACAAAATACTTACATAATAATCGGTGGTTTAAGTACATATATCTTACAAAAATGGCACACACAGAAAAATACAGTTTTGCTTAGCTCTTCTTTTGTTGCTCTCCTTAAGCTAATTATTACAAAACTTTCTTTGTGAAACTTTCATTTAGGGTCAACAATTAAAGGGTAAATAACAGCTAATAAAAATTTTTATTTATTATTATATATTATTAATTATTTGGTTTTGTGTGTAGAAAAGCAACTGGATTATAACCCAAACTGAATTCAATATCCACAGTTAATACTAAATATATATTTGTAGCAAGAACAGGATATTTAAAACATTTTACATTAACTATGCAATTGAGTTGTTGTGCATAAAAAAATCCAAAAAAATACTAGGATAAAATGCATGTAATGGCTTCCATTAGTAATTAAATCACATTCGTGAAAAAGCTTAAAAGAAACTGATAAATAATATTATTTAATATTTTTAACTATCTTGTTATAATATAAGTAGGAGAGAGAATGACTTTGAACATCTTAAATTGTATTCGTGAACTCAATAACATTACTAGATATGAGCAAGCATTCCTCTAAAGCAACATGCTAAATCATGTTCAGCCATTTTCTTAAGAGCTGCAGTCTGAGCAAGTTAAACATTGTTTTACAATTATTCAAAAAAAATTTCAACTCAAGTTTAATGAAGAACTACACCCAAATTTTCAATGCACTGATTGATTCTACTATATAAATTTTAAGTATGAAAAATATGGATAGTTCAAAAAATTGTTTATAGGAGAACTCACTCTGCTTGCTACGTTAGACAAAGTTTCTTTAAAAACAAAAGAAAGAGTTTGTGGATGGGTGTCCCTCTTATAACTCTGTTATCTGTTATATTAGGGCTCTGAAATTTAGACAGTGAATGAAAAAGGAGAAATTTAGCAAAGATCCTTCAAACAGGTCAAGCAGTTTGTTTATGAAAGACGTTTCTCATTGGTTTACCATTAGTCATTGTTAAAAATTAAACTGAATACAATTCAGTCTTTACCAACATTTAACACAGCAATGTATGCTAGCTTACATCTCTATTTAATCAAAAAATGAGTTTATTCTACCTCCTTTAATATTTGGTTTATTCATTATGTCAAATAATCTTCATCAATGTGAACGAAATTGGTACTTCAAATAATTTTCTTTTGTTACCTTTGTTATATATATATATATATATATATATATATATATACATAGTTTCATGTATTTTTATTTATCTTTTTCTCTTAATTTCTATTTTAAATTTATTGTATCACCTTTCGTTGTCGCCTGGTCAGGATTTTCCTCTTAGAGACGAATATATATTTTTTGTATTTATGTACTTGCTTTTGTTCCCAATAAAGTTTGTTTGTTTGTTAAAAAATAAATAATCAAAAAAAAATTTGTCAAAAACCATGCAATTTTTTTTTTTTTTTTTTTTTTTTTTTTTTTTTTTTTTTACTTATAGTTAGGCTTTTGAAACATGTTTCTTTAAAACTGAGTATTTTAAAATTAATAATGTTTGAATAAAAAAAAAAAACTAGGAACTAAATAGCAAAATTGATGGAGGAAAAGTACTTTTTTGTTCATTGCGAATAATACATAGTATTAGTGATGTCAATAGTGCTTAATTAACTTTGGTAATGGGTACTACTGATATAGTGATAACAGGAGCTGATATAATGGGTACCAAATATAAAATTGATGGTATTTAATATTGGTACTATGGTAAATGAGTTCTTACAGCCTTCCCAAAAGGATATGAACTGGTAAAATTTCTTAAATAAAGAACTTCTAAAAAAAAATTCAACAAATTTCTAAAATTTTTAATTAGCACTATACATTATCAATAGCATCACCAAATGACTCAGAATATAGTTAATCCTATTTTGATAGGATGGACTTCTAAGAACATGTTTTTCTTAACCTAATAACAGGTAAGGGCAACAAATAATAATAAATAAAGAAATTAGAAATTACTTTAGCTTCAACAATTATGTTGGTATATGCCTTTTAGTTTTGTACATGATTTTGTAGTGTTGATAAACACTAATTTATTGATCATTTATTTTATTCCTAACTCATACAAAGAACAAGTATTCAGCTAGTGTATTCTAGTAACATAAAAAATAATAACATAAAAACTTTCTATAATTTGTGTATACTTCCTGGAAATAAGAGAAAGCTTTACTTTAAAGTATATTTTTCAACAAAATTTTTAATGTTTCTGTGTTAGCATTAATTAGTAATTATTTTTTAATAACAAATCAAATGGATTTTGATATTAAAAGAATGCATATTAAACTAATCAAAAATACCATGAATCTCTCAAGAATAAACAATAATATAAACTTCCTGTCATAATAATTACAATTTAAAATTGAAAGGCTATAGACACTGAACAATTGATGAAAAATGAAAATAGATTGAATTGTACAAATCTTAACTTCGATCAAATAGCATAGACATCCATAGCATCAATAACATAGAATAAAATAGAACAATAGTAAATAAAGACACAAATCATAGGGTTCCTGCCAGTGTTGCAGCATGACAACAAATGAGTAATTGCACTTCAAGAAGAATACAATACCCACACATGAGACCTATGACGTCTGCTTCATGGTAAGCAAAATGGTGTATTAAAGTTGAGCTAATTTCCCTGCATAAGTCAAAATGTTAATAAACGTGAAATTGATTAAATACAGTGCAGTATCGCACATTGAATTTGTTGAAATATCATTCTTTCTTTTCTCCATTTTTACTTAACTTAGATTTATTATTTGTTCATGATTTCATTTGTTCATAAAACCAATCAGGTACCCACAGTACCTCACTTCCAGGTGTCCAACTGTCGCTAATTGTTCCATAAATGGGATTGACATAACATGCAGTAGGGAAAGATTTGTTGCTTGGAAATATGTTTGGAATCTACAAAATAGTAAGAAAAAACCTAAATGAACCTAATTAATGGTAATATGCACCATGATCTAAATTATGTAATTATAAATTTGATTTTTTTTTTCTGTAGTTTGTCTACCATATTAAGTTTTTGGACCACTAAATGAAAACCTAAGTGGTCCTATTGGACCAGTAAATTTTCATTGCTGGTGTGTACCCAATAAATCATGTAGTTAACAGAGAAGTGTAATTGGTTTGGAAACAAAAACAATCAGCAATTTTTATTCCAGGAACTTTATACTGAGTCCAAATATTTAGGAAAATTGTTTACACACTTCTCAAATTTAAACTCTTAAAGTCAAATAATTATTATTTATATAAAACGTACTATTTAATCTATCTATAGTATAATTTAAAATTACTTTTTTGAGCGCCAACAGAATTAATATCATATTAGCAAATACTTTTAATGCAACTATTTTTGAATCTGTAATTTATTTATGAGCAGATAACAGATTTAAAATAGGTCCATTCAGATACCTTTCACAAAAATCTTAAGACCAAATTTCCAAACTACTTAATTAAGTTCCTTAAATGATCCTTAAAAAGAAGTATTTTTCTAATTTATGATTAATATTCCAGATTGCTTATGTTGCAATAGAAGTTAGTAATTTCTAAGCAGTGCAACTCCGATTTCTAACCTGCACTCAAAATAAATAAGTTTGAAAAGAAAAAACTAATTGGTAACTCTGAATTATAAAGATTATTATAAGTCATAGTTACTACCAATCAGTTTTTTCATTTTTTCAAATTTTACGCATACACAAAATATTAAAAGAAACAATACTCAATAATACATTTCAAAATTGACACTTAAAAAAACACTTGAGTAAAACTAAAAAAACAAATCTATAAAAAATATATATTAAAAAAATTATTATAATTTTATTTTGTTTATAATTCACTTATTTGTTAGAATAATCGAAAATGAAAACTTAACAATTATTATAAATTTTGGTAGAATCCCTTAAATAGATTTTTTTTTTCAGTGAAAAAAATTTAAATTTTAAAGCAAAGTGAAGAGGGAGAACAATCTATAAAATATGAGAAAATAAACACGTACATTTTAATAAATTTAGTAAAATCCTTCCAGAGCAGAGTATAATAGTTTTTTCACATTAATTACTCACTAATCAGAGTTTAAAAAACATGATTTTTCTAAATTAGATTTATAAAATTGTGATTCAAGGCACTTGGTTTTTTTTTAAATGTAATTTGCAATATATAAAACAAAAAAAGGCAAACAATAAAAAAATTATGTAACTAAAAAGACAATTCATGATATGTTGTCAAAATATTACTTCATTATAAAAAAAAAAAATCACATGAATAAAACAAACAATTTGCGTTCATTAATTTTTTAAAAACAAAAATCAGATCAAAAAATTATACTTTTCTGATAACTGGCATTACTTGTATTGCTTTGATTAATACTAGGTTTAATATGTCATAAAAATGTTCAGCTATTGTGAAAGATATATGTAATAATATGTAAGGAGTATGCCTGTAATATGTTATACTTAAAGAATACAAAAGAAAAATCAAAGAAAATTTTGTTTTAGAAAAAATTAGCATAAAGGATATTAAAAAAATATAATTTTGTAATAAAAAATTTACATAAATAAAATATAAAATTTAACTGTTTTCTTAAATTTCTCATAAACAAAATGGTTACTGGCAGTATTTGGAATGTTTCAATTAACACTAGGTATAATTTGCCAATGTCAACTACTGTGGAGAATATTATGCATTAACAATATACCTATAATACATAAAGAATACAAAAAAAGCAAACAAAGAAAAATTGTGTTTCAGAATAATAGAAAATAACCTACATTGAAAAAAAATATCACTAAATAAAAAAAAAATCCAATAAACAATTTCACCGTTTTCTTAAAATTTTAAAAAATACTGGAATTATTTGCATTACTTTGATTAATGTGAAGTAAAATCTGTAATGAAAATGCCAACTACTGTAAAGGAGATATGTAAAAGAAGGTGGGAGTGGAGTAGCAATGTCTTACAAAAAATCTTAAGACGTAATAATATAAACTTCTCTCGTATGGGCTCTTAATGCCATTAAATGCCAGGATGATATGGCAAAGACTAATTCACAAAATATTTAAACAGATTGGGGTGGCCAGATTTAAAAATGCAAGGACCTACAGCAGAAACAAAAGGATAGATAGAATGTTTTTTGTGCCAAGGAACACAAAGAAAATGAGGAAGCAATTAAAAGTCTGCCATGATGCATGAACCAATTGCAATTGAATTAACAGATTTATAACAGACGAAAATACAATTAAAATGTGTTGGTCAAAAAGCAATTAAAAATATCATTGAACAAACTATTTTACTTTCAATATTTTGTTCAAAGAGTTAACATCAGAAGTAATAGAAGTAATATGATTTTTGACTTTGTTGGCCCAGTTTTCACATTGACGCTCATTGAGTTGGTAAATCAAGTTATAATCTCTTGAAAACAAGCATGGTATTGCTTTATTCTCCAAACATTTCTTTAACTCGTTCAATGCCTAAAGAAAACAAAAATTTAAAATATTTTTATCTCATATTTGATACTGATAATATTTATTCATAAATAAATAAAAGAACATTATTTTCTTGCTTCCTGAAGAATTAACATTTTTAAATTTTAATAAAAATAATTAAATAAAAATAGTAAAAAATAGTTTTTTTTTTGCAATATATATTTTTATAAAGTATAAATGTTTTAACTTTAAAAAAATATATATATAAACTTTTTACATTGACTATATCACCACTTGACATAACAATACATCTTTCAGATAGCAATATCTTTATCTGGTTCCCAAAGTAATGTAATGAGGTTTTAATGCATTTGATTATAAAGTTCTTATTCCCTTTATTCATATTTATATATTAGGGGGACCGGTAAGTAATGTCGTTTCGGCGCATTAAATATTCGTTATAGTCTTAAAAACCAATTAATTTTTTTATTCATTTCGATTCATTTTTGATCCAGCATTAAAAGGTTGTTGCTAACGAGGGTGAATTCGTTATTAGAAATAAAATCTTGATAACAAATATCAAATGCACCGAAACGACATTACTTTCCGGTCCCCCAAATATATATATATTGAATGTCAACATTTTATTTAAGTTATTGATAATTCACTCAAAATTCCTACTCTTTTATTATACCAAACTCTAAGGAGTTATAAAGACTTTTTTTAAAAACAAATTAAGGATTTAAAAATAAAACATAATTATTTATCATCAAATATACATATACCGACAGTAACAGTGCCAATTATTTTTCATTCTAATAAAGAAGGGGAAAAAACAATTTATATCATATTGCAAGTACTAATACAATTGCATTTATTACAGAACTGTTGGCTTCTTAGTACAATTAAAAAATTTTTAAAAATATTATAGCTTTTTAAAATTTTACAACTACTTATCACACTTTGAAATATCATACACACTTGTTTAAATAATTATGCTGTGGTATGCCTGGTAAATCCAATGAGTTCAAAAACTGTTGGAAAATTTGCAGCTTTAATGGGATCGCAAACTGCATCTACGGATTTATATGTCACCAAGTTACCAGACAATAACTGTTGTATCTTCAGATTCAATTCGTTGACCTCCATAGTTTTTGTTGTTAAATTCGCCATTTCTGCCAGCCACTAATGATGAATGTATTATGTGTGTACATCGGGAAATATTAGGTTAATGAGAGCATCTTGTGAATCAATGATTGTGCAGAAATCGTCCGGTAATTTTATGCATCCAGTCTCCTCCTTAGTAACTTTTCGATCACCGATATCTAACAATTGTTTTGAGACTATTTCAACAGATGGATCTTGAAGCATTTGGACTCGCATATTTACTTTTAGTTTAACTTTTTCAACATGACACCACAGTGGAGATAATTTCAAGCAAGTATTGATCTCATCAGCGAACGTAGAACGCAGAATGACGGGAAGTGTTTGTCTGAAATCACCTGAAAGGAGTATCAAAGTACCACCAAATAATTTGTCATAGTTTTTTATATCTTTCAATGTCCTGTTCAACGCCTCAAGCGAATGTTTATGTGCCATAGTGCTTTCATCGCAGATGATAATTTTACAGCGTTTCAACACTGTGACTACAGACCATTGCTTTTTTATGTTGCACACTGCATCTGGGTTGCGTTGAATTTTTAGTGGCAGCTTAAATTCTGCCTCCATCCAATAAAGTTGCCACAATGCCAGATGAAGCAACGGCCAACGCGATGCTATTAATTGATCGTATTTCAGCGAAAATTAGCTAAATAATAAATGTTTTCCCAGTTCCACCTGGTGCATCAAAAAAAAATCCACCTTGTCCTGCCGAAACTGCAAGCAAAATTCGGTCATACATGTTCCTTTGTTCCTCATTCATTAGTGGTACATTGCGAGTAACAATTGCAACATACATTTATTGGATACAATACATTTCAATCGTATTGTATATTGTATTGAAGTTCACGATTCATGTCAGTGTTTAATAAATCAGATGCATTTCGACTTGGCGAAGGCATACCTAAATGACTGAGTTGCAAGTTGGCAATAATAATGTAAAAACCCTCAATAGCAATCAGTGCTTCATTGTACATAGCATCGCTGAATGCTATCGTTAGATCATTGAAACGTGTGCGATGTTGATACCGCATATCATATGCCGTATGTTGATGCCGTAAAGCACTCAGTTTGCCATGGATTGACTGTAAATACTCTCCCCAAGGCGCTTGATTTGAATAAACCGGGACATACATCAACCAGTGTGCCTTGCTTACGGAGTGTCCTGTCCATTTTTTTGTTTGAGCCCATGTGAAATAGTGTGGTACTTCTGAGTAGAGTAATGTCCGTGCAAAGGCACCAAAAGCAACCTCACGATTACACAATTCAAACAATTTGGTGAGTGTAGTTTTTGGTGGATTTATGGCTTTGTCAATCGCTGTCTCGTTCGTGAAATATACGCTCTGATCGTTTTCAAGAAGGACGGCTAAATGAATAACAGTTGGATCCCGTTCATGAATTGGGCAACCAAAGATACGCCAAACAACTTCATTGGAGCTGATGTACCGGCCAATTTGGTACAGCGTTATTTCATCGTTGTTATTAACTGGAAGAGCAGTCACATTGGTATTTTCAACTCGAAATACTGCCATATCACTGCCTTTATTGACATACTTGCAAATATATTTGATGCTCTTCTTTTAGGGGCGAGCATAAGTATTAGAGTTTAATATGACTTGTTGCAACGTGCGTGAACATTGTTTTTCAATTATTATGTTTCTATGTCTAGTTTGGATTCCAATACGATTAAATAAAGATATATTTAAAATATACGTTAAATCTGTCCAAAAAATGAGTTATAAACTTATTCTCAGACCTACTGAATATGCAAATAAAATTTCCTCAAAATCGGTCAAGCCGTTTCGGAAGAGTTTAAACACTAAAACTGCGACAAGAGATTTTTATATATAAGATTATATATATATATATATATATATATATATATATATATATATATATATACAGATCGATAGATAGTTATATATAAGTTTTTTATTTATAATGTAGTCAATAAGTTAGCTTTAAAAAATAAGCCTTTGGTTAAACAAACACAAATAGTGTCACACCCTTTAAAATAAATAAAACAAATATTTTTAGCTATTCTAAAGCAAAACAAAAAATTTATACCTCCATTAATCTCTCATACAGATATGTGTGTTTCCAATATTCCTCTGAAGGATTTTCTTGTATCTTAATCATAACTATGGTTTTTAAGTAATACGAGGCAATCCCTTTCCAATCCATATTGTCTCTCATTAACTGAAAAATAAAGTGAACTTTGACTAAAATACAAAGCAAAAATTATAACAAATTACAGAAATCTCTTTCCTTTTTTAATATATCAGTATCAAAGCATCCAATAATGCCAAGTTCTATTTTCCTAATACGAAAAAAAAAAAAAAAAAAAATTCCAATGCCCTTATAAAAATTTATTCTTTTATTTTACTCTTTCTAAATTCTAATAATTTGTCATAACTAAAATATATCACTTAACAAATTCAAATATGCAATAAAAAAAAAAATTATTGTATTGCATATCGAAATTTTCAAATTTCAGTATGCTTTGACAGTTATTGAAACTTCATGTTTGTATCAAAATACATTTTTGTTTAGAATACACATTGACCTAACAGCTAAAATTTAAACTTTTTACTTTGTGAATATATCATCCCTATAACAATATTTTTATCTGGTTCTCAAGATATTGTAATGAGGTTAGATTGTATTTGATTTTTAAGCTCAAGTTTATAACATTCACAATTATCATTAAAAATATCACACTCACCGCATAAATTTAGCACCAGAAACTTTTTTTGCTGTGACATATGTCACATTTTTAAACTTTTTCTCCATTGAATAAAATTAGTAAAAAACAAACTTTATAACGATGTTCCTAAAACAATTTTGTCAAAGAAACAAAAAAAGCAAGTTAGGGAGAATTTCATAACTAGCATAGTACTGGTTGACTAGCATAACTAGCATAGTACCAGTACTGGGTACTGGTTGAAAATAGTACTAAAACTAATAGCCTTGAATAACTTTTACAAACTTGCACCAGTTATAAAAATATCATATTATTAGCTAAAAATTGTTATTTCATATAATGATAGAGCTTTAGATACAACAACCTTAATATTCTTTTTCTCCAAAATGTTTATTTTATATCTATTATTATCATTATTAAAGACTGGTTATGGGCCAATTCAAAAATTTTTGCAAGGCATCAATTGTGCATCCAGGAAATATACATATTTTATTTTTTTTTTTTTAAAAAACACCTGTGAATACACATCACACAATAATTATTAATCCAATATTAACAAACTTTAAACACATCCAATAAAACTGCCACTATTTCCTAAAACACTATTGATATTTGAACAAACCTTCAGAAGCTTTATTACACATTTGGCACAAGGTTTGCTGCTCAAAATTGCTTTCTCATATTCTGGCATATCTAATCTCCAGACACTGCTTATGTCTGGCGATAAGTTGTTTAGTGACTTGCCTCCAGCTTTCAGAGGTTTGGGTACAAATAAGCACATTTCTTTCTGTAAAAATAATAATAATTAGCCAAGAAAAAATGCATTTCTATCTAAAAAGCATATTACATTTATAAATTAAAGAAAATAATGGAAGAATATATAGATAAGATACCAAACATTTAACTTTTTTTTTAATTTTGCCTACCTGATTTTTTCACAAATTCCTAATGATTCATTTGTATTACTTTAAACGTATTGTTAGATCAAAATTAAAATTTATCCAATTAAGATATTTCAGTTCATCATTCAATTGGGATAAAATTCAAACTAAGTTGGGAACTAAGCCTCAGTTCCTTACATAATATTCATAACACATTTGGTTAGTTCAAAACTAAAATTTTATAATTATACTTACAAACAGGCCTACTATATTGAATACAACTTATATGACTTTGGTCATAAAGCAGTCATTAAGCACTTAATCATTTAATAACTATTTATCCTTTTAAAAAGTTAAAATAAAGTTAAAATAATAATTCAAATTCAAGCTGTTTTGGTTATATAATCAGTAAATTTGACCTCAGTTGAAAATTTAACTACCAAATTGCTTTAATGGTATATACATTAATTTATTGTGAAACTATGATTTTTAACAGCATTTACAAAATGATCATACTTATAATTAGGGTCTCAAATTCATCTCAGGGAAAAATTTTGTAATGATTAATTCAAATAAACAGTTATATTTCTAAAACATGCAATTTTTTGTCAAAATGCTACAATTTTTACGAATAAAAATAGAAATAAATGTAGAAAAAGAAAAAACAAAATTAAAAACATGACCACTGAAAATTTGTGACGTAAATTTTCTTTGACAACTTCTACCTATCTTTTTTTCATTCTGCGCATTTTAAAAGAGGGCGTTGTTTTTCTTTTGGTTTAAGTGATTCCTTTTCATTTGGTTTGCTTTAGAGTTTGCTGTCTGACCTTGTTTATGTGAGTTTTTATTTTCTGTTGATTTTTATTTTCTGAATAATTTGAGTTTTTGATGAGTTGTATGAGTTTCTTTTCTGTATTAGTTTTATGTCTTGCTTGATTTTTTCTCCTGGACTTTTAAACAAAACCTTCGGGGTACTGAGGAAGGTTTTTAGGCTTTTGCCTTCTTCCTCAATAGAAAAGGTTTTGTTTTTTGGCCACTGGGGCCGGTACCCCCTGAAGACGTCGGCTTCAGTGGTCATGTTTTTAATTTTGTTTTTTCTTTTTCTACATTTATTTCTATTTTTATTCTCTCTTTTTTTGAAAATTCTGCTGCTTTTTAGCGCATTTTTTTAAAAGAAGTTTTGTTCATTTTGTTTTTATATTAATTGTACTCTTTTAGTATTACAATTTTTACGAAAATAGTTTAAAATTTGATATTTTTCCTTTTTTATTTATCACTTACACCTCAAAAAGAAATAAGTACTTTTCTTGTGCTTTAATGATAATATGTAATTGATAAAAAAAATTTCGATAATAGATGAATGGCAAACTGACATTTTTAAGAATATCCCAATTTGAAAATGAACTAAATTAATACTTCCAAAACAACGGTTAATGGATTACACGTTGAGGGCGGAAATAGTCCAGTTTTGAAAATCTAACAACATCATTCTAAACTTTTTATTGTGTTGACGTGTAAATATTGTTTTCAAAGTATAAATATGAGCTGAGTGATAAACAGCGTAATATAAACAAGAATAATTTAACAATGGGCAAAATTCTATTCAGTTAAATAATAATATTAATATAGCATAAAACTAAAATAAATGATTTTCTCTCTTCTCTTTTATGCTTTTATTTTATTATTCGTGCTTTAGACTTGCAGTAAGTCATGACTGCCTGGCAGACCACCTCAACCATATTGGTAATTTTGTGAGTCCAAATTACCTGCTCTGTTAGTAAGATGAAATCATGGAAGGAACAATTTGATGGCATACTCAGCTCAACACAGGGACTCGGAGGTGAAAAGATACTACAGAGAAAAAAGTCTGTTGATGGCATATTGACATTTTTCTCTTGCTGTATTTCTTTTTATTGTTTCTTTTTTTTATATATATATAACGGCAGGCACTGAACTTTCGTTCTTCGCCATAGAAGATGCCGGAAGTGTTGCTCATTTATCGTTATCCAGTGGGCACCTGTGAACCAAAGTTACGGAGACGAGCAACAATACCCAGGCCACACTGCCACAAACCCGTTCATATGGTGGGCCACATTCACTGATCAGAAGACAACACAGAGAGAGAAACATCCAATTCCAGAGCGGGATCTGAACCTGCGGCCATTGGCTTCGCAGTCAGACACGCTAACCACTCGGCCACCTGGCCGCCTTTGATTGTTCATGATCCTTGTTATTTGATAAGTTTGTTATTTTTCTTATGCCATTGAAAATAAAAATAAAAAACTTTTTTAGTTTGCTACTTATAACCAGGGGTTGCTTAGGGTTTTAGCAGCATTGGCAAACATTAAGGCACTTATAATGGTAAATAAAAATATAAAAAAATTTAACAAAGTATATATTAATCATTGGATTTCCTTTTATTTCAATCAGATCTTTGTAAAAAAAAAAATTTGCATTTAACAATCAAAACTAACAAAATGGATAAATACTTAATATTATTTAACAATAATACTGAAACTAAAATTCTTAATACCAAAAATAATAACAAGGTTAATATTATTATTTAATTATTGCAAAATTACTGAATATTTTTTATCAAACTAAAAACATTAATGGATTGCAAAGACAGAGATTGAAAATGGCAAATGAAAAGTAAAATAATTTAGATTAGAAAATATTTTCAAAATTATTATTTAAAAAAATTTGTATAAAATTAAATGGGTATAATTGAAATATATTTATTTATAATAAAACAGCAAATTATTTTACAAACTACAATGAGTACATTAAAATATGAAAATGATATATAAGTAATAATAAAAAATTATAAGTTAAAAGTTACATTCTTATCTACATTTAAACTCTTAAAGAAAAAGAAATAATATATTATTTCTCAATTTATTAACTTTTCTTTTTTATTCTACGAATAAAACACTTATTATCAATGAGTTTTGATATCAATGGTTTACTATCATAGCCTTATAGAGTATTGTATAAATAATATTTTTTAGATAAATATATGATTTAAATCAATGATTTTTATTAAATATTTTACTGCTCCAACACTGCTCTTTATTTTTCTTGATATTTTCCACAGCAGTTCCTAGGGATTGCCCTCCACTTACACTCTGAAATTGGCAATAGTAGAAATTTTTAACACACTTAATTTATATGGCGTATAAGTTAAAAGTGGACAAAAAGTTACAGGTTGTTATTATAAAAACTACAAACTGTTTTTTTTTTTTTTTTTTTTCTTTTGCATTGCACAGAACAAACAGGGGTGTAGTCAGGTCAGAAAAACACCTATACCACATTCTTTTTGGGAGCAGAATGCAGTTCTAGAATTTTGGTCCAAGTAATACACTTTTTTATTTTATAAATCTAAATTCCTTCCTTCAAAAAAAAAAATTTCCATGCTTATAATAACATTTATATAGCATACATATGACTGGCAATTAAAATTGTTACTATAGGAAGATAAAATGGCAAAAACAACTTTTTTTAAACAAAAATAAGAATAGATCATTTAAAATATAATAATTTGCAATCAAACTTACATCCGAGGTTACTTTGAATTCACGAAGCAGCTTTGGAGTGTTATATTCAGGAAATATGGAGTAGTCAAATTTGAACACAGGCACTAAATCTAAATCAATGCTTTTCCCAGAAGTGGTAGTTATCTTGACAGTACTAGCAGGGCCACTCGTTGCTAATTTTGGCTAAATGGAAAAGAGAAATTTTTTTTTATTGCATTATATTTCATACAACAAAAATACTAGTTAATGCTAAAGGAAATCAATAAAAAATACATACAGCCAATCTGTATTTTCTAGCACAGATAGTTAGCAATCATTGAGCATTGACTTTGTTTTTATAAGTGCTATTTTTTCTGCAGGATAATATTTTTGACCTTGCACAATTTGAAAGATATTCAGAATCTGTAAAAAGGTTTTTTTAAGAATTGTTGTTGATTTTTACTCTGTGCTATTGAAAACTGGCTAATATTCTGTTCAATTTTCTCAGAAAAGAAGACCTTCTTTTTAAAAGTATTTCTAAGGTGTAGGAGATTTTTTTATACATTTCTGAAAAAACGCAAAAAATGGTGCTATTAAATGCATTACAAAATTTAAGAAAAGCAACAATGAAAACAGCATAGCACTTGACATATCAACTGACCTGATTTATATATTTATACATATATTGGATTTTTCAGAAAGTAGTTTCATTTCATTTCGGATATTTTTTTTCTTGTCTTTGCAGCATTTTCACCTTTTTGATAATAAAAAAAGTAAAATATGCAAAAAATGCAGCTTTTCACTTTCTATATTAGAAAGGGCATCATCCGAAAACTGTTAGGTAGTATCAATTTCACTTTGTAAAAGTAAGCCATCCTATATCAGCCTTTAAATTTATAATGAAAATCGCATTAACAACATTATACCTACATCAATACATTAACAATTATATTTTAATTACAAATAAGAAGTATCAAGTATATTATTTACAAAGAAAAATTCAATATTATAACGATAAATTAGGCAGTATGTTTTACCTGTTTTGATTTACATTGAAAAAAAAATTACTTTTTCTCAAACAACATCAGAGACAAAAAAAAAAAATCAGTTTTTATCTGTTTTATAAAATTATCCAATTATCTGGATTTAGAGTTAACTAGTTACGTCTCAATCTGGACTGTTTTGTAAATATGGAGATCTACTAAAATTCTATTCTAATTGAAATAAATCAATACAATAGCATCTTAAACTGTAGGGCTTGGAAAATTACAAAATCATTTCACGCTCTGTGCCAAAATGAAGCTAATACATGCATAAACATCTTTTTTGAGCACATATCAATAAATACATATAAATGTAACTACTATTATTAATCAAGGGGAAATGGTGGGGAGACCAACAGCTCCGACATTATAGAGCTACATTTCAGTTTTAAAGCAGATGTTAAGTAAGAATTATAAAAAAGATTTCACTCTTGTGTTTATTTTCTGATTGCAATTTTAATTTTTATAACTATTATTTTTTTAGGCACAGCTACTATTAGAGAAAACTTCTTTTAAATAATAAAAAAAGCATGACTAAGAATATGAAAAATTTAACTTTGTTTTATAAATTCTAACTGATATAAATTAACTTAAAGTAACTTAGTAAAATTTGGGTCTAATTTTTTTTTCCTTTTTTGACAAAGTTAATCTGTTAAATCTTCCATCTTCGAGCTATTGTCAAAACGTGAGGGGTGCTGAATTTGTATTCCTGATTAAATGATTGCATATCTATTGCCAGTGGTCGGAAAAACAACATTATTTTTGCAGTTTACTACATCTACTTTGTTAGAAATGTAGTTAACTATAACTACTAGCACTGTTTTTAAATGTTGTAGAGACTTCAAATTACTTTGGAATTGTATTAACTATTTCACTACTTTAATGAGACGAACTTAGCTGGAGAACTTAATTTACACCTATTTTCAAAATGGTTTTGAATAAGAAATTGACTTACATTAAATATAAGGGAATAATTAAGAAATATTTATACAATGGATATTTAAGAAATATTATTATAATATTAATAATAATTAAGAATATTAATAAATAATAAATAATTAAGAAATATTTGGACAATGAATATTTAATTTAAAAAATGTGAAATTGTCAAATACTTGCAATTCTTTAATTGTTTAATGTTCTTTTATTTCCTCTAAGAAATTAAGTACATCAAAAATATGTTTATTTCCTTTTAAATAATATCAATGTTTCGTATGTGTGCATTTGGATGGGAAAATGTGACCAAAGCAATTGCGCCGACAGAATAATTTAAAAGGAGGTGCAACCTTCTAACAAACTAACCCTCCCCCCCCCCAAAAAAAAAAAAAAAAAAAATTAAAAATTTACTGTTTTTACATTATGTTTTGTTATTACATATACTTTCATCTGTTAATTTTTTTCAAGATACGTTTCTTTATTGTTAACACGATATTTAAGAAAAAGTAATAATTTCTTGTACTTGCAAAAATTACTAAATAATTAATAGAAAATATAATATTATTTATATTTTATTAAATGAAATTTAAAAATATAGCTTAGATATCTGCCCAAGAAAAAAATATTTTTTTGACAGTTTAGATAAAAAAAATTACTTTTGAGTGTTCGACTTATGAATAGATTTTGCAAATTGACTGCAATCTGATATTTTTTGTAGAAAAAAGTTATAAACAGATTTGGACCACAAACAAGATTCTTGTTTACAATTCTTGTTTGATTTTGGTGGATTGGTTGATCTTGATTACAATTCTTGTTTGATCAAACAATTTTTTAATTGTTATGTATCAATAATTACGTAATTATTTGTTTTTGAATAAAAATATTAAAAAAGAAAATTTTTTTAACAAAATTGTTTTTCTGTATATCTTTAATTGATTAAAATAAAGCCAGGGTGGTGCAAGGGCACCCTCTTGCAACCCCTGCCGCCCCCTTGGACCAAAGTAATTAATTATCTATTTTTAGTAATGGATAGTTCAAATATTTGTTATATGTGATTTTTAAATACACAATTTCTGTTAACGCTCAGCTGCAGCCACAGGGTAATTTACTTGCAGTCAATGATGGACCCACGAAGATTTGTAAAGAAACAAATTTGAAAAATTAGCCGCCTTAAAACAGTGGTTCTTTTCAAGACTAGCGTTAAGAGTAGTTATCAGGAATCACTACAAGTTGCTGCTTTTTTTGTATCATACTACTCACTACATTACTTTTTGTAAAAAAAAAAGTAACACACTACACAAAAACTACAAAAAAAAAAGTAGCGACAACAGCAGTTTCAAGTGTGCTACTTCTTACCACTGCCTATTACCTAGCCATGAATGCAAAGAATACATGCACAATCAAAATTTTGAGTGTAAAATTCAATCAAATCCCATTAAAAACTATTTTTCCGTTTCCACACTGAATCAAAATTTTTTTCGTATTGGTCACAAGCCAGATCATTACTAATTGACCACAAGGCAGATCTTGACCTTGGAGCATATCAACAAAAGTAATACCAAGTGTCAGGTCTTGTTGTTTACGTTCGCTATCAGTTCTTGTGAAGTATGTATTGTCTTTGCTGTACTATTCACTGTTATTAATTCAATGAACTCATGCAATGAAGAAACTTACTTTTTCCATTCCCTCATATGAAGGAAAATTATTAAAACATTTCACAAGTTTTCCTTGAAACCATGAATAAATTCTCCCTGGATGAAGATAAAAGCCATCAGAACATTTTTCTGACCGTTTTTCAAACCATGTCAAAATATATTGTTCTTTATCAGAAAACTCTTTCAACTTCTCCCACTTAATTTTAGCAAACACACAAGTCTTTTCGAAAAATTGAACCTGCAAAACAGAGAATATGGCAGTTAAAGATTGTATATTCCTTCTGATCTATCAATTTACATTATTAATAGATAAATGTACATCAACAATTATTTGGTTATCATAAATCTAACATTTTTTATCATCGAAGTATTGTAGTCGCAATAGACAAAATGAAATTAATGGATTAAGATTAACCACAATAGATAAATGGTGTCTTAAATACAAAATGATTAAGACATAGCTTATTTTTAATGTTAGTATATATGTTATGGCCAAAGTCCGAAGTCGGCAAATTCGCGATCTGGCCGGCCAAGAGCGATGTAAATTAGCTGGCCAAAGTCCGAAATTTTTCTTGATTTCGGGAATTGGCCGGCCAGATCGCGAATTGGCCGAGGATGGCAGGCCAAAGTCCGAAACTGTTCTTGATTTCGCGAATTGGCCGCCCAAATCGCGAATTGGCATGGAAGATCAGCCAAAGTTGGAAGAAAAAATCATTATACCGGGCAAATGTATACCGGGCAGGGCATTTGACCTTAAAAAAACATCAATGTAGGATGTATTGGGCAAATCTATACCGGGCAGTGGCACTTGATCTTAAAAAACATCAGTGTAGGATATACCGGGCAAATGTATACCGGACAGTGGCACTTAACCTTAAAAAAACATAAGTGTAGGATATACCGGGCAAATGTATACCGGGCAGTGGCACTTGACCTTAAAAAAACATAAGTGTAGGATATACCGGGCAAATGTATACCGGGCAGTGGCACTGAACCTTAAAAAAACATCAGTGTAGGGCAGACATGGGCAAACTACGGCCCGCGGGCCAAATGTGGCCCACCGGAAGGTTATATCCGGCCCGCGGATAGAATTTTAACTTGCCGATCCGTCGCAAATATAAACAATATACATATTTGTATACTTTGTTTAAAGCTAGTTTTTTTCTTCTTTTTTAATAAAGTACTGGTGACCTTTTTACTTTTTCTATTTTTGTTCTACAAAACATAAATTGATGGAAATAGCTTCAGACAGCTTTTCAATTGGTAAAATTTTGAAAACAGAAGTTCTTCATAGAATAGCTGTAGAATGGCGCCAACAAGCGTTTGTCTTTCTCGGGAGCAGACAATACGGAATCTAATGTAGGTGAATTGTGCTTCACATGTGGCAGACTGCGCATTTTAAGCTCCAATGAGCGGATTTTTCATTTTTCTGCCGGCGTGAATTATTTATTGCGTATGGAAAGATTTCTCACATATAACGTTATTGTAAATGATGGTGAAATTATTATATGTATAAAATTGCTAATACTTGTTTAGTTATTTGTAAAAATTTTTAACCCATAAATGACGACTAAAAAACGCAAAGTTGATTCAGAGTGCCGTACGTTCAATGATGAATGGACTAGGAAATACTTTTTTACAGTTGTTAAAGATAAACCAGTATGTCTTATCTGCAATGACGCTGTAGCAGTTTTTAAAGAATACAACATTAACCAACATTTTACAGCCAAGCACGAGAATGCGAACTATGACGCAATGTCTGAATGTGAAAGAAGACAAAATGCAGAAAGTCTTCTTAAAAAATTATCTGGCCGTCAAAATTTGTTCAAGAATATAAACAGTGTTCAAGAAGCAGCTACGCATGCAAGTTACATTGTAGCATTCAATATAGCTAAAAATAATAAATCTCTCGGTGATAGGGAGTTTGTTAAACAATGTATGCTCCAAGTTTGTGATGTTTTATGTCCAAACATGAAAAATAATTTTGAGGCTGTAAGCTTATCGCGAAAAACAGTGACTTCAGGAATCGAAGCCATCGATAAAAATTTGGCAGCACAATTGGAGTCAAAAATTGCACAATTTAAATTTTGATCAATAGCTATAGATGAAAGCACTGATATAAATGATACCGCTAAATTAGTTTTATTTATAAGAGGTGTTGATGAGAACTTTGAAATTACCGAGGAACTGGCGTGCATGCGTTCTTTAAAGGGAACTACAACGGGATGTGATATTTTTCGTGAGTTTCAGGAGGGGCTTTTACCTTTGAAAATGCCCATAACAAAAATATGTAATATTACGACTGATGGTGCACCAAATATGACAGGAAAAAAATCTGGATACCTTGGACTCTTTAATCAGAACTATCCCGGGAATAACGTTATTTTTCTACATTGTGTTATACATCAAGATGCTCTGTGTAAATCTGCATTGAATATGAAATGCGTGATTGATGCAGTAGTAAAGCTTGTTAATACTATTCGATCTCGTGGGCTTACTCACAGGCAATTCCGAGATTCTCTTCAGTCTGTGCAATCTGAATACTCTGATGTACTGTATTACACGAAAGTAAGGTGGCTTAGTGCAGGATGTGTATTCGAGCGAGTTTGGCAGCTGAAAGACGATATTGTGTCGTTCTTCCGTGGGAAAAAATGTTTAGTAGAGTGCGAAATATTGGAAGATACAGAATGGCTTTCAGACTTTACATTTTTCACAGATCTTCTCTGTCATATGAACAACTGGAATGTTAAAATGCAAGGGAAAAATCAATTCATTGATGATATCTGGACCCATCTCAAAGCTTTTAAACTGAAGCTTAATCTGTTTGCCGGGCAGCTAGCCAAGAACGAATTTTCTCATTTCTCGAGGTTAAATTCAATACCCTCAGTAAGTAAGGAAAAGCTTAAGAGTTATGAAGATTGCTTGAAAAAACTCCGTTTCGAGTTTGAACGCAGATTTCAAGATTTCAGTGCCATTCAAACAGAATTAGATATTTTTATCATGCCTTTCAACGTGAATTGTGAAACAGTGAAGTTGGATCTGCAGCTTGAGTTGCAATCTAACAATAATCTGAAGCAGTTCTTTCTAAATATGCCGAAGTGTGAGTTTTACAAATTATTACTAAAAGCTAGTTTCCCAAATTTAATATCTCATGCCCAGAAAATCAGTGCTATCTCTTCAGTGCTTCATCTTATATATGTGAACAAGAATTTTCAACTATGAACCTTAGAAAAAATCATTTCAGAAGAAGACTAGCTGACAAACATTTATTCTCCTTCCTTAAAATAAGTACATCTCACTTCGAACCTCAATATAAGGAACTTTTAAAAATGAAATCGCGATTTCATTTATCTCATTAAATATTTAAATTAAAACTTGCATATCGTTTTTTTTTTATTATTTGAGAAATTTTCACTTGGCCCACCAAACACTTTTTTTTCGATTTTTGGCCCACGGTCAAAAAAGTTTGCTCATCCCTGGTGTAGGGTATACCGGGAAAATGTATACCGGGCAAGGGCACTTCACCTTAAAAAAACATCAGTGTAGGGTATACCGGGCAAATGTATACCGGGCAGTGGCACTTAACTAGACCTAGTATGACAAGACCTTTGGTGTACCATGACAATTATATAGACAATTTAATAATGATTATTAAATTAATGATTGTTAAATAGACAATTTAAAAACTTCTATTTTTTATATTTTTAAAGTAGAAGATTTATAAGAATTATTTTTATAATTATAAAAGGCCGCCAAAGTAAAATATTCACTGATCGATTCAATTATTTCGGACTTTGGCCAGCCATCCTCGGCCACTTCGCGATCTGGCCGGCCAATTCCCGAAATCAAGAACAATTTCGGACTTCGGCCACTTCGCGATCTGGCCGGCCAATTCCCGAAATAAAAAAAAATTCGGACTTTGGCCAATTCGCGATCTGGCCCGACTTCGGGCTTTGGCCGTAACATATACATAAAAGTATTCCTTAAAATAATTATAATGCATTAAGAATAATACACTAATTCAGAATAGCCATTCTTTCGAACCATACCAACTATGAAAACCAATAAAAAAATATTTTAAAAAATCAACGAAAAATCACCCAAAGAGACTGGTATTTCACAAAAAGAGTGAATACTTTTTTCAAACATTAAAAGTATGATATATAAATTAATTGAACCCTTTGAAATGAAATTTCCACAAATTGTAAATATATCCTTTTAATCTAATAAACGAATAATGCTAATTTTTGTGTATGCTCTACTCTCTATTACTTAGCCAGACATGCAAAGAATGCATGCAGGATCAAAATTTTGCTCGTAAAATTTAATCAAATTCCATTAAAAATTATTTAAAAGTTTTTTAAATTCTTACTCAAAATTTTAGAGTATATTGACTATTTTAATTTACAACATCCCAAGATCCAAAACTTTTAATTATCTATATTTCAGCAATTTTTGACCATAGAGCAGTGATTCTCAACCACTGTGCCACGGCACTTTTGTGTGCCGCCAAATTTTATAAATGTCTATAGTAAAAATTATAATGCCTTTTAACTTATCAGAAATTTTTGTTATTTTTAATAACATAAATTCAAGTATGCAAGGTCAGAAAGAAAATATATTAAAGTCAACAGATAAACTGGTGGGAATCCAAAAACAAATAACTTTATGAAAGAATAAAGCTCAGAAAGGATATTTGGAAAAATTTGAGTCAGTCCCAAAAGATTTTAATAAAACTATTCATAAAATTGTTATTGACCATTTGACAACATTAGAGGAAAGAATCATTCATTATTTCTCAAATTTGGATATAAAAAAATTTGATTGGCTTTGTAATCCATTTGTGATAATGAATACTTCTGTATTTGAATTAACTTTGAATGAAGAGGAAGAACTAATTTCACTTTCGAACAATCGAGATTTAATTTTAAAATATTCAGAAGAATCAATTAATTCATTATGGATTAGCATGAGATGCGATTATCCCATGATAGACAAAAACGTTTTAAAAATATTATTAAAATTTTCTACATCTTATTTGTGTGAATTCGGATTTTCAGTATTAACCACCATAAAAACGGAAAAAAAGATCGAGACTGTAGAAGACGATATGAGAGTAGCATTATCAACCTAATATAAATGAAATTATCAAAAAACATCAAGCTCAAATTTCTCATTAGAAGTATTCTTATTATTCATTTGTAATCAATCCCTTAATAAACGTGTTTCTGTAGTACATATTATACTATTTTATTTTACATTCCAAATTATTATCATAAACTATTTTACACAGTGTTATTATAAGTAAGTACAAACAACTTTTAAACTTGTCTTTTTCTTTGTGTGCCGCAAAATTTGAAATCGTTAAAAGTGTGCCACGACAAAAAAAGGTAGAGAATCACTGCCATAGAGCATGACCACCTAAGATTAGAATCTACTCTTTAATCAAAGGAAAATTGAGATGCTTCACAATTAATTGGCAAAATCTTCAGAAGAAGTAATAACTTAAATAATTTCTTTGTAACTTTTGGGAAATTGAATAACTTAGTGGCTGTACCTAAGTGAATAGTTCAGTATAAACGTGACATTGCACTTAGACTAGGCTTTACAAAGGAATTAGTGGTTATTTAATAGAAAAATTCTTATAATTTCTCTAGACTTTTTTTCTTTTTGAGGTTAGAATTTGAACATTAAATTATATGTCCATATCTCTGTTTAAAACTAATTTATCAGCGATTAAACCTTGAAGACAGGTATACTGATTTGGGATCAATATGACAACTTAACAATTTCTAATATCTATTTTTAATAACATTTTTCCTACTTCATTTATTATGAGCCAAACCATTAACTTTATTATTTATAAATCAAACCATTTAAATATAGCCATATTTCGAAAACTGCTTTTGCCCTCCAAAAAAACAGCTTTACTTTGGCAATTGTTAGAGCAAAAAAGTTTTTTTTTTTTTCAAAATAACGATCAAAAATAGTTTTTGTTGAAATTTTATTGATTCAACTTACATTTTGAATAAGGCCTAATAGTTTCCAATTTTTTAGTGTTATGGTTTGAATATGAAACAACAACAAAAAAAAAATTCAAACTGAAGGGAATATATTTCATTTTTACCTTCAAAGAGATTCCAGGTGGAGGTTTCAAAATGATATCGATATCATACTCTGTTGCAGATGTTATTCGCAAACCATTATAAGAACTGCCAGTATAGTAAGGCTGATTGTATAAACAATTGAATTCTGGGTCTTCTTTCAGTTTTTTAATCAAAGTATTCATAAAAGTGCCAACGATCTCTCGGCTTTCTTTTCCTTCATCTTCAGCAGGTTTGATGTCTTCCAATATTTTACTCAATATCTTATGAGCACTGTTATTCAAAGGAGAATTTTTATCAGTAGACGGCAATATGGTAGACGTGCTGCTACCAGTGGGAGAGCTATTACCACGAGAATTGGCACCCAAAGGTGTAGAAAGAAATGAAAATCCACTATCATCACCACTATCATAAAAACCAGATGAATCAAAGTTATTGTAATCATCAACCTATAAAAATAAAAACAAGATAACATCAATGCAATGCTTTATGTCCAAGAAACATTAATATTAAAACTAGCTTTGTCATTGGCAGGGTTCATATTTTGTTTGGGAGAAACATATTTCTTCCAGGACACCAGAAGAAATTGGATAAAATGAAAGAAACTAAAAATCACCTATAAATTCTTTAGCAATAAGTGTAATAAGAATAGCTTAAAATTAAACGACTTATTTTATATAGTACCAGAAAGTTAAAGCTTTTTTTCATCTAATTTTTATAAAAAAAAATAGCTATTTTCATATTATTCATTTTACTTTTATACACAAGTTTAAAATATTTATATCATATTAATTAAGAATTAGTTTGAGTATACACTCTTAACAGTATTTTAGGGTGACCTGGGGTAATTCCTAATCAAAAAATACAAACATCTATTTTGTGAAAAAACTATTCAAGATGGAATTTTAATATTTACTGGAAGTTTGAGGCTATATGAGATGAGTCCAATGCTACCTTCTTTTGTTTAAAAATCTAATTATAATTGAAAAGATTTGAAATTTTTAGTGATCAGGAATCCCTTCTCTTGATCATTTCTGGGGTAATTCATGATCACTTCTGGGGTAATTACTGATCACCAGTTTTTATAGTTAAGGAGCTGTTTAAAAATAATTATACAATGGTAATTAACAAATAAGACATCAAAATCAAACAAATAAACCAAAAAGATATGTTTAAACAGCTAATAAAACGATTTATTGAAAAGCAAGAATAAAGATTAACACTTCCAATTTTTCAAAACTCTTTGCATTGTGTCATATATTTTAGGCAAGCAGCCAGCTCATAATCAGCTAGAATATAAGAAAGAGTTCTCACATGGGTTACTTTTGCTGGATTTTTTAACTTCATTAAGTGAGAGTGTAAAGTTACGTAAGGTATGTCAACAGCTCTGGCAACAGCTCTCACACATTTTCATTTTCAATCATTAAAAGAAATTCACTAATTTTGCTTTCTAGACGCTTAGTATCCTTTTTAGGCTTATAATTTCTCACAATATTTACATTAGGTTAATTTATAAACTTACAAATTATTCTAACAATGTACACACATAAAATTAAGATAGAAGCAAGATAAGACAAACCCGAAATGGTGCAAATCAGAACACATTTGCCTTGTATACAAAGAAAAAAAACATTTTTTTGATTGCTGTAAAAATATATTTTATAGCTGTCCCACTTAATAAATATGAACTGTTATTTAAGAAAAGACAATTAGCTATTTATTAGCTAGTTTTTATACTATTTATAAGAAGAAATGACAATGATCAGAAATTACCCCAGTGATCAATAATTACCCCCATCTATAGGGGGCAACATTTGATAGTATAGTTTCCTATAATCAATTAGTATAATGTTTACAGTAGATGTGAAACAATTAAACAAAAGCTTACACTATTTTTATATCAAAGAAAAAGAAAGTAACACAAAATATTTATTATTAAGAGACGGAGGGGGATCTTTGCAGAAATGTGCACAGTTTAAAACCCATCTTTGAAATGGAAAATACAGAAAGAAGTTTAAAAGATACTTATTTTGTAAGATTAAAGAAAAAACTATAGTTATACTTTAGTAAAGTGTACAAGCATTCTTGTCCATGTCTCAAATTTAAAAAGAATATTTTTTTTTAAATAAAACTAAGGTGATCATTATTTACCCCAGAAACAGAGTGATCGTGAATTACCCCGGGTCACCCTACTATAAAATTAGAATGCTCTTTGAAGTTGTGAATTCAATATGTGAGTTATAGTTACATATTTAGTGTGTGAAGTATTAATTTAAATATACTAACAAAATATGATTGATAATAAAACAATTCTTTATATGATTATAAAAGTTTGTTTTACAATCATATAAAGAGCTACACTTATTTTAATTTTTTAATAACTTAGATTCATTTTTCTTCCCGAATTGTTAAATTTTAATTTTTATTTATTTAATGAGTTTGAAAATTGAATACCTTAGAAATTAATACTATTATTTTACCAAGTTGCAATTATGTGATTAAAAAAATTATTTCAAAATTTGACTTTTTTAGAAAATGAATTATTTCCATTTGAATTGTAAGAAACCTATAACTAGAGCAGTTTTATAACTTAACCTATAACTAGAGCAGTTTTTTCCATGATTTTTCCTCAGGGGAAGACTTGCCATCCCAAAGCATTGCTCTCTTTGTACAAAGACCCTTTCCACCTTCTGCAACAAGACTCTTCAAAAGGAGAGAAATATTAAAAAGGAAAAGGGATCAATTTAAAAAAATAGGGAATATCGTTAATTGGCAACCCATGTTTTAAAACGGGCAATAGAGCATAGTCTCACCTTTAAATACCAACTTTAAACTTAATTTTAAGATTTAAACAATAGTAATTTTACTTTCTTTTAGACCAGTAGCAAGGGAGGAATTATAGCGTTTTAATTTCATGTTGTTGTTTAATCAAAATTTTAAGAATTTAGATTCTGAAAGTTTGCAAGTTACAGTTATACGAATTTCATTTAAGGTTTTCAAATCTAGCATTCTCTTAAATTCCCAGGCAATTTGTTTGTCCTAATCAAAGTTTGTTTGATATTTGGTTGGGAAGATTTCTGATTCTTCATGACAGCGACCAGCACGAAACTTTAAAAAAAAAGAGAGAGACAAGTTTGAAGCCCTGGAAAAATTTCTGCATATTTTTTCTTTAAAAAAATTGCATGTTTAAAGTCCATTCCGATCCTAGGCGATTGTAGCTGGAGCGAAGAATCACGATGCGGAAATATCCGCATTTAACCCTTAGAATTAAGGGTAAAACATAGTCTTATAATCTAAATTTCATTGTTTTTTTTTACTAAAATTTTTCAATAAGCTGTATACAATTATTACCAATATACAGTATTAATTAGTTCTTTTTAAATAGTCAGGTAGCAAATAAGAAAACTGAATTCAAAAAACTAATTAATATTTAAAACAATTAAAGTTTTGATGCATTTTGCTTTGTCTAAAAGAAGAGCTATGGTTTTATTTGTCTACATTTAGATGTCGAGAAAAAAAGAGAATACAAATATTAAATAATAAACTAGACAAAAATACCTTTCGTAAATCGAAAGTTTTTGATTTCTGAATGCTTTGAATTGAATCATTCATATTCATCAGCATATCATTAATATTCTTCAATTCTTCAGTATTATTCTTCACCTCACCCATTAAAACATTCATAAAACGAGGAGAATCATCTTTTTCGGCCTTACAAACCTGGCACAGCCAAATTAACTGATCAATATTATATTTTTTAATTAGATCATACAACTCTTCCGGGAAGTGCTCATCAGATATATTAAAATATCTTTTGCAAACATCACAATGCAAGCACTTAACAAAGCTCATAATCAAAATGTCTGGAATTCCTTTTTTCTTAATATTCTCTGAATCGTTTTAGGGGAATAATTATTTTTTAGAGAAAAATTTCAAACTAACACAATTCCGGTTTAATATTTTATCTGGGGTGGCTGTAATGATGTAGCTGATAGTGAAACTAAGTTTAACTACTCTGCACTCTTTCTTTGCACGCGTTGATGTTTACTTTTTTTTTTTTTTAATTTTTTTTTTTTTTTAGTTTTTCTTAACGGTTTATTGTTTCTATTTCTGCTTGACTAAAGGAACACTAAATAAAGAAATTTCTTTTTTTCTTGGACTGATTTTTGAAGGACCATTCTCACTGAATGTGTATTCGTCACATGCCAGCGAATACCTGTAGTCAGCCAGTGTGATACCTTTTCACTCAGTGTGGTCAATCTTCAAGTGATCGAGGGTGCGTGAACCGCAAGCAAGGAAAATGGAGCTACAAAAGGCCAATCTCAATGAATGCGAAAAAAATCACAAATGTGAATGTTTCACTACCAGCGAATTCGGAGATGCGAGCGAAAAATTGATTGGCTAATGGTTCGCAGGAAAAAGTAATTCTCCAATTAGACAGTCATTTGCATCTCCGAATTTGCATTTGTGATTTTTTAGCGTAAAGTGAAAACGGTCTCTAAACTTTGTAATTTCGAAATTGCAGCTGCGCAAACGGAGATGAGCCAAACTAGTGCTAAATTGACGAGCCATTCTTACTGAATGTGTACGCACCTGTACTGAATATGCAAAATAGTGGTGTAAAATAAATCTAAAAGTCACGAAATAAAATTGTTGTTGTTGTTGTTGTAGTAGTAGTTCATTACGTCGCACTAGAGCTGCACAATGGGCTATCGGTCTGGGAATGATCCCTGAGGATGATCCGAAGACATGCCATCGCAATTTTGATCCTCAGCAGAGGGGATGGCACCCCTGCTTCGGTAGCCCAACGACCTGCACGCGAAGTCGAGCGCTTTACGGTAGCACAGTTTAACGAGGACCAATACCGCACACCCTCGGTCCCTACGCAGACTGATCCAAGTGGTGACCCACCCGTACACTGACCGCAGCCAGTGATGCTTGACTTCGGTGATCTGCTGGGAACCGTGTCTTAACGATCAGTCCACTGCGGGACCACGAAGTAAAATAAATCTAAAAGTATTTAAACCATACAGGACCTTTCGTCTTGCATCTGGAAAAAACGGATGTTGTTGTAGTTCATTTACGTCGCACTAGAGCTGCACAATGGGCTATTGGCGACGGTCTGGGAAACATCCCTGAGGATGATCCGAAAACATGCCATCACAATTTTGATCGTCTGCAGAGGGGAGGAAAAAACGGATGAACAGACGTATCAAGTTGTCTTAATATACTAAAGGAGCATTCTAATCGTATGACTGATACCGCACCGTTCAGAGAGAAAACGAACATGATCGGGGAATTTTTCACGGAAAAATATATTTCACCAATTATATGCTCTTACATTTCCTTAAAATTACTTAGAGGTGCGGCAACCGCATTTAGGGTGAATGCTCCTTAAAGAAATGGCTCCTACAAATGGAAAGGATAAATCAGATTTTACATTACCTTATCAGATTTACCTTAGTGTGAAATTGTTTAGAGATCGTAGTTTAGAAAATTGGTCACTTTGCGTAACGCGACCAGATATTCCTAAACCATGATTTGAGGACAAATCAGCGGAGCAGAATAAGAAATTTTCTAAATTTCCTAAATTATACTTTATATGAATTTTCATTTTGATGAAAAAGCCTTTTCAAATACAAAATACTGTAGATGCAGCGTTGAAATATATAAATGCTGTGCGTCAGAAAAACGTACCACCCTCTAAACTATTAAGAATGAAGTCTAGAACTCGAACATCCGATCCTTAGAGCAAAAGTTATTCCGAGTAGTCCCTCTTTTTTTTTTTCTTTTTTTTTTTTTTTTTTTTTTTTTTTTTTCCTTGCGCACTGTACAATTTGCTTATAAAAAGTAGGGGCTGATATTCTATTTAAAATTGATTGGCAATATATTATTGAAGAATGATTCATTTTCAAAATTGAAATAAGAAAATGCGACACTGCACCATGTATATGAACAGTGTAGTCAGTAATTGGCGGACTCTTGCCACCAATGAATAATAATACCAAATATCAAGCTTCGATTACGTTGCAGATTTCTTCTGTATGTCGCCATCTTTAGTTTTAAATCAGTAAAGGCGTTCTTCGAATGCTCTACCATCTTATGAAATAACCCTAAATCCTTCACAATATGCTAGTTTTATAACTGTTGACCTGCGCCATCCACGCTAAATATAAAAATACCAGAAAATGTTAATAAGAAGGAAAGCCACAAGAAAGTTTGATGAAAATGAAAAGAGGTTTGGTCCGATTTTTTAATATTTCTAAAGCTACACCAAGGCTGCATTGTTTAGGCTCGTAAAAATAAGTAAAAATTTTCATCGAGTTTAACCCATAATAGTTTGTATACTCAGATTGCACCAATTGCATCACATACTCATGTCATTTTGTCCTGTGAGTAGCTATTAATGGTTAATAATTTAAATCTACGGGAGAGAAAAAATCTCACCAAATTGACAATTTATTAAAATGTCAAATTTTTTTATTTGAGTATTTTGTCCATTTTAAAGTTTAGGTAATACTTTATGTCAGAATAGTATAGATTAGTTAAAATTATAGCTTTACGAGCTGAAAGAAGTCATCCTGCTGCTTTTTTCCTCTTACCTTGGTGAAAGAGCAAAAAGTAACCTTAAACAACGCTTGATGGGTAAAGCATCATAACCATTTTTAAAATAAATAGTCAAGGAACAGGTTAAACTGATTATATTTAAACTACTTTTATTTTTTGGTGTGTGAAGAAGAAAATCTAGGGCCCATAAAGTACAGAAAGCTGTGTCTTTTGATGTTAAAATAAATAACTAAGTTTTGGCTATAAGGTTAGTTAACAGTTAATTTTGACAAAATGTGAAAAATTTCACGCATTGTTAATGACATAACAATGAGGAAACATCCCTCCTCAACTCCACTAAAACTGATGAGCAAAGCTGATATTTACTAACTTCTCACGTTGACTCTAAAGAAAACTAACCAGCATTTCATCGGTATTCTTCTTATTCTGGAATACGTGTTTAAGAAAATGAACATAATTCAAAATGCTTGTTCAAGAAAATGGACTTTGAACTACTGGCAGCCCAGATGAACAAAAAGGTACCGTTCAACGAACGTTGCTGCAAAAGGATCTTCATAGAAGGCGCCTGTTTATTACATCTACGCTAGCTGCTGTTCATCATCGATGTAGGCTGCAATCTGCATGCCACTGCTGAAATTGGACGTCCACTAAAAGGCGATAGGAGTTTTTTTTTCCAATAACAGCAAAAAATATTATATTTAAATATTACAGCAACTAAGAAGATTGTAAAAACACTTCTGCTTTCAAATTTTTCATACATATCTTCGTAGTTCTAGTGCTCTTTGTAAAGATGGTGAAGGTAAGAAGCTAACTGATGATGAAAGAGGACAGACTGAAACTTTTTTTTCAACAAGAATGAGTTGACGTACTATTTATTGCAACAAAGATAAAAAGATAAAGATAATAAAGGAATGTAAAAAAAAAAAAAAAATGCTAGTCAACAGTTTCTTAAAACTGAAAAAGACAATTATGGTAAAAGGAATCATTGGAAAAGACCTAAAGCTGTAGCTTGATGAAAGAGGAGTTTGCTGGCTAGCATCGACCATGGCCGGATTTACGTATAAGCTAAATAAGCTGTTGCTTGGGGCCCCGAGATGGCAAGGCCCCCCAGATCCCACTTTTTTTCTTGTTTTTTTAAAGTTTTATTCGGAGCTGGGGTCCTATAAAGCCCATTATAATTTTTTTTTCTTTTTTACATTTTCAGATGGTTTTCAAAATCTAATCGAAGTGTTTAAAAATATAAAATAATTGTTGGCTATTCACACTTTTTATGTAAATAAAAAGTGAGGTATTTCGAATTCCTTATACTATTTCTAAATTCATAGCATCGAAATATTTATTTAGATATACAGAAGAAAATTAAATGAATTTGGTATACTTAGTTTAATTGCATTGTTTTATAAAAATAATTTATCTGTAATATTACTATTTAAAATTACCCCGACATTACGATGAAAGTTTATTAAGGTAATTGTGAACGTTATAACCTGAAAAAATATTTCATAATATTTAATTAGAGGAATGAAGATTTTTCATTGTTTTATCATTAACAATCTTAATTAAGGTTTTATATCCGAAAGTAAAATTTGCAGTCCTTGTGCTATATCTACTCTATTTTTTAATTTACTTTTGGTGTATATACAAAAGCTGAAAATGAATAAGATAAGCCGAATTATAGTTTATTTCTGAATGAACTGAAGAGACTAGTTATAAACGCTAAAAATGATAATTTGTAAAGCATTTTTCTTTATAAAAGAATTTAGTTATTTTATATTGATTTGAAAAGTGTGGTATGATAAATATTAATGTAATATTTTATAAATGTTTATTCTTTTCCTAATTTATTCAACATTCAACATATTGTTTTTAGAAATATATTTTCATTTAAAAAATGCCATTTTTATTTAATTGGTATTTTACTTCAAATAATTTAATAAAGGAAACCGAAAGATTATATACGATATGATTTATATGTTTGATCTAAATATAATCTGAGATAATAAAAGAACTAACTAGAAGTTATAAAAGTATTCATGTCCTGTTATAAAAAGTACTAATTCGCTCTAAAACAATAAAGTTCCATAGAACACAGTTTGGAACTACTTTCCTAAGGTATCATTATAAAGTTAAAATAATTTAACGCATTTACTACCGAACATCATGGCAAAAAAATATTTTTTTATTATGTAAATTTCAAGAGAAGTCATAACCAGATCACTATTGAAAAGAACTATCCTGTATTTTTGTGTTCCTATAAATACCGTAAATTTTACTATATTCTAATAGTTTTGACCATACTTTCTTTTCTCAGTGTGGTCAGTATTTATTTCTTTATTCTTATTTTTATTTCTTTATATTTATTATTTTTATTTCTATTAAGTTATTTTTATTTCTTTATACTGAAAAATGTTATTCTTATTTTTTTTAAAGTATGCATGTTAAAAGCAAATAATTTTAAAATTATTTAAAAAACTAGAAGGCTCCGCCCCTTGTTCACTTTGCTCACTAACCCTCGTGGTTGCTTCTCATTAATCATTGCAAGAGGAAAAACGGTTTATTTCCACTTTTCTACACAAAAATTACGATTGCCATTTACATTTTGAAGATGACTAAATTTAAGCAAATCAATAAAATTGGAAAATCGGTACCTCCTGCAGAGCTGTTACTCAGTGAAGATGGGCTCAAGGGATAGAGCATTCGCTTCCGAATGAGGTGAACCGAGTTCGAATACCAGTGATGGCTGCTGGTCGATATGAATTCTACTACCGGCTTGCACCGACCTCTCCATGTAACTCAAATGCTGGTTGGTTCCATCAAAACGTCCTCCACGAAGGCAAAAATTTCCTCAAATACTTGATCCTGGAGTTCTCTTGTTTGCTGGATTGGGTTCAAAATTACAAGGCTACGGAGTTGAACATTAGTACTCGAAATTGGATGGGCTGTTCAATGTCTGTTATAAAATAAACTAATAATTTGGCCGAATAGCCTGGTTGGTAGGGCTATGGATTCGTGTTCGTGAGAATGGGAGTTCGAATCCAGACGGCCGAAGAATACCCATGTATAAAATGGTGACTGGTGCATGTTAAATCTGCCTGGGTTACAAAGTCCACTAAGTTCTCATAACAAATCAAAATCTTTGGGTACTTCTCCAGGAGTTCCCTTGTCTTCTGCATTGAGTTCAAAATTAAAAGGCTACGTAGTTAAACATGGGTAGTTGTAAACTAAAAATTGAGTCAGTTTTTCAACGGCGGTCATAAAAAGAATAAAACTAATAATCAAATTGTATTTTCTCGTGTTTCTTTCTAACTCCTTACATATTTTCTACACACCTTTATAATTTCATGTTTCTAAGTCTATAGATTTTGAACAGCAAAGCAATATGTAACTTAAAGAAATTTTTTTAATAATTTACTCAACAATTAAAAATAATGACAGTTTTCCTTAGGTGTATATAAATAGAAATGAACTTATAAGGGCCCTTCTTTTTCAGTAGCTTGGGGCCCCGCCAAGCTTAAATCCGGCCCTGGCATCGACTGTTAAATACTCAACCAGAAAATTGTTTCAGGTGACACGTTTAAATGTTTCTCACAAAACGATGTTAAACACAATTTTAAGGTTTGAAAAATTTATTTATACATCAAAGTCAGCTAAACTTTGGATTCTACAGAGGCAGAAGATGGAGTGTTTAAACTTCAGCCAGCAAGTCAAGATCTGGGATAACTAATGGATACAAATTATTTTTTTTCTGGTGGAAAAGGAGGAATTTGGATGAACCGAAAGGGAAGTACTATTGTCATGATTTAAAAAAATCAAAAGAAATATTCTGTAAGTGCCCATTAGGTGAAGGCTCTGTGATGACCTGGAAGCATTTTGTTTACAATGGTTTGGGTTCAATTTCGTTCATTTCGAGCAAAATAATTTTCGAGTTTAACCAAAATGTCCTAGAAAGTAATCTTTCACCAAATGCAGAATTTCTTGCAAGAGGAAACTCCATATATCACTAAGACAACACAACTATTCATTCTAGTAAAAGTACAAAAACTTGGTTTCAAGTAAATTATGTTAAAGCTTTGAAATGGCCAGCTAAGTCTCCAAATCTTAATCCAACAGAGAATTTATGGGATAACATAGCACGAAATGGAAGGCATTTTACATCATCAGTTAAGTTGAAATCTACTCTCGAAGACGAATGGTATAAAATAGACTCCAAACTTATAGTCAAAAACTAGGTTCATCCATAAAAACTAGAATATTTGAAGTAATTTGGAAAAATTGCTCTTAACACTGTTTCTAAATTTTTCATATCATTTTTCACATACAATTTTTCATGGTTTTTTATATTATTTTTCATATACTATTTTTAAAGGTTTTCCTTAAATACTAATCTTGTACCTAACCACTTTTTTCTAATGAATATGAAATTAAATATCCCGTTTAATGCATAGTTTCTTAACAATTTACTTTAAGTAAGAATTAATAGTACAGTAATATTTAAGTCCCTTTTATTTTTGTTTTCATTTTCTCAAAACTTTTTCACAGGGCATAAAGTTTTTACTCAGACTGTATTACAGGTCTAACTTCCCAGGCCTAATTCGTACATCACTGAACGATAAAGAGGTTATTAAATATCTAAATTTATACAACATAAATTTAATGGATGGTGTTTTTTACACTAGGGAACGCTGCAAGCTCCATACCGCCTATACTTCCGGGTTACTGTGTCTGGTGTATTTTAAAGCCATTTGGCTCACAACGTGATCATTGTGTTTCGAGATTACTGCAAACGTGGTAGTTGATTACTTCTTATTACTTGTGTTTACAATGCTAACAATACTTGTGTCTACAATGCTAAAGGTGCTAACACTAACGTAAGACGGTTCACAGCTTGCAACAAGAACAAACAGTAATAAACAAATGGAAAGAGGCTAAATCAGGATTGCCAAAAAAGCGAGTTATTCAAAATCTAGCAACCATGCCACCTTTTTTAACAATGTATCTATAAATAACTAAAACAAATTTTCACTTCAAACTCACCAGAATTACTTAATAACATTAATATCTTATGAAATACGGCGGATTTGAGCTCAGAAAGTATCTAATTTACTTCTTTCATTGGAAACAAGATTATCCGTTTGAAAATATAATAATAAGCTGAATAAGCTCTAGTAAGCAGTTGCAAACTTTCTAACCGGAACAAGAGCAGGTATTGAGCTCGAGATTATTATTGTTTACATTTATATTGAGAACACCATCCATGTCACTAGTATAAGTTATAGAATACGTGACACTCCTGTAAAAACAAGTGTTCAGTCTTTTAAATAAAGTAAAGTCTTTTAAATAAAGACTAAAAAACATTTTAACTTTAAAACTTCGAAAATTTCGCTACATTTCGACTCTATTTGGATCCTTGATCCAAATCCCGGATTCCCTTATTTATAAGAAGAAAAAAAATTTCAAGAAAAGTATGAAAAACGATCGAAAACAAATGCTCCGTCAATGTTCTTAAGTACGCACTATACATTTTCTTAAGCACGCATTTCAGGCTATGTCCATTTTCTTAAACATTTGAGCTTTGTTTATTTTCTTAAATACGCATTTTGAGCACACATTAAGCTATATTTATTTTCGAAAAACGCATTTTGAGCTTTGTCCAGAATAAAATGCTCATCGATGATTTGCAATATAACCTAGGAAAAAATTTCCATTTGTAGCTTGACGGTAATCGTACTCAAAATTGAGATCATCCTTCTTTGCATATTTTGCGATAGTCGGTACAGGTCGGATAGTTTAAATAGCATAATAAGTTAGTACATACTCCATTTCAGTGAGATAGAAACTAATTTTTTTTTCATTTGTTAACGTGTCTCACATTTTTTCTATTGCTGTTAATGTGTTCCACTTGCCCCCATTGACACAGTCATACAATTTTAGACAATAAAAGACACGTATTTTGTGATCTAAATTTTGTATTGTGAGGCAATAGAATTTCTACTATAGTCGTCGTGCTTACGTCTGGTTATTTAAATAACGAAAATATTTTATGTGAAACACATTTGGCTATATCGTTATGATATTCTTTATCTACACTCCAAAGTGGTTTCTACAGCGATTATATGCCATATGTAATAATACAATATTTATCCTTTAATTATATTCAAGAAATGCGTTTGCAGTATTTCTCGTATGAGCTCAATAATAGCGGAAAAGTAAAGAAAATCATAAGGTAAACAATTGTGTTGTTCATGCTAACTTCCCTTTTTAAAATAAATAATTTTGTAAAAGGGTGATTGCATGAAGTCGGGATAGTTAAAAGTTAGACATTTGCATAGATTCTTTTATGTATATGAATAAAATTATATATTTTATGACTAATATTTGGCCTTTCAGGCATACGTGTATATTTACAAAATATTTTTTGACAAGTAAAGCCACATGCGCGGATTAAAACTATAAAATCATCCAGATTCAACAACTCCAAAACCTTTCCAGAAATATTTTCCTAAGAATAGAATGTCTAGAATTGTCTAAACTTCTACTGAAAACATCGTCTTAAAGAAGTTTTTGTCTTTATTTGTCTCTCAAAAATTCCAAGAATTAGTTCAAATTCCATCAGAGAATTTTATTAACATGCAAATGATGTCATTTAGACGAAAATATTTCTTCTAAAAACAATTTCGAAACCTCAGCAACGTACCACAACAACAAGTGAATTCCTCCTCCTTTCCCGACCGAAGTTCAACAAAATCAAATTGCTGCCAAATACCCAAACTAGATGCCAAAGCAGACGTTTCTTGCCTATCTTATATACTATCATCGTCACTTGATAGCCTCTTTGGATTTTGGACACTGTGCTTCTGAATACAAATTACACCAGAATTAAAATTTATGTTCGCCAACCGGTTGCTTACTTCTATTTGCAAAAGCAGAACGCGTATTCATTTTTAGCCTGTCAGAATAGAATCGGCTCCAGTTTCAATTCGATGAATCATGTGTTGTTTCGTGAATGTAAAAATGATGTATTCTTGTCGCATTTACCAGAGCTGCAGAAAAGGGAAAAAAAAATGTTTGTCACAAAAAGGTTAATAGGACGTACACTGGAGCTCGCAAAGAAATGGTTCATGCTAAATCAGAAGTTTGCATAGCTGTGATGAGTTGGGGTTGCTGGTCTCTTATGGATCTGTGAATAATGCAAATGACTCACATTGCATTCGAACCGGATTTTCAAGGGGGAAAGAGTGTGCTGCCATGTTAAAATTATAATAATTTAATACCAGTTAAATTTAATATATTGTTCTTTCTTATTGCTAAAGAATAAAAAGAAAACTTGACTTAAAAAGCCGTTTAAACTTAAAACTTTCACGTAGTTTTACTTTTATTTACCGAGAGGAAGAATTGAACTGGACTTCTGACATAGATCATCTGAATTTTTTTCTTCTTAGCATTAGAATAAACACATTTAATACGTGCTATTTTTAATGCGATTTGAAAATTTGCGCATTGTATATTTATATTGGCCAATTCTTTGACCAGGGGATGAAGATGGGAAAAAATCGATGCTAACGTACCTTAGTATAATGTTTTAAATCTAAAGTTTTTAGCAGTTTGTTTGTGGTTTGTTCAAAACAATTTTCCATCATCCCTTTCTTCTGGATTATATAAAGCTAATATTTTAATTTTACTATATCACCGGCGTTGAACAACCAATTCATATTAGATTTACGCTTACATTAACTTTTATAAGATTTTAATTTTGTAGCCTAGAATTTTGATCCCAACCCATAAGACACGGAACTCTAGAATAAGACAAGGACAAACTCACTTTCGAGAAGGGTTGTTTAAGTAAAATTAACTTACATTTGCGTTACAGGGTAGGGTAACGTCAGTTAAAGAGCTCTAGCTTATGATCCATCTATTACTGGGGAAATTTTTGGACAATCTGCAGACAAACTGACCAGCTTGTGCTGGGATTTGAACCTGTACTGATGCAGGGTTTATGCATTTAAGAATTTTTTTAATTATGATAATTATATTTTTTTAGTTACATTTTCATAGAATTCTTACTTGTTTTAAAATTAATGGACTTATTTTTTCCTGCTGGAATCAAATGTTTTTAAAAAGCGAAAAATTTTAGTTAAAAATAAAATTTTGATATTTCGAGTTTAAATATTAATTCAATTTTGAGTAATTTTTGGGGAATGCTCATAGAGAGGAAAGGGTAGGATTCACACCTCGAAATCCAAATGATTACTTCCAAATAGTTGCGCAGACAATTCAATTAGTTTTTTTAATTAAAAACTAAACAATATCCTTTTTAATTGGTTTTATTCATTAGAAACTAAAGATGAATTTAATATAGAATTGAATACTGATAATATGAATGTACATGAATTTATAATAACTGAATTTCACTGATTTAAAAGGGCTGATTAAATTTAAGGTTCTCCAGGCTCTTTTTAATGCCAATTTTTCGGGGCATAACTTTAAATATAAATTACAATTCAAAGGCACAGCTCGAAATAAAACCTGAGAAGTTTAAATTCCGAATTTGTTGTTAATTTCTTTGGTAAATTTAGTTTAGAACAATATTTTTTAAATGTTCTAAAGTGATGTACGCAAAAAGTTGTTATAACTGAACAGTCTTAGTCATAATAAATTAGCTAAATCTGTTAGTATTAGTAAAATTTGAAAATGTCTTAACATTATTCTAAACCAATCTAATAACTAGGACAATATTTATTGTCATATTAAGATTAAATGCACACTTTAATCAAAAAATTGACAATTCAAATCAATACGAAAGAATTATTTTATTTTATTATTATTTTTTTTTTTCAGAATCAACTAAATATTTTTTGGTTTAAACTATGGACTATACATACAAAATTCAATTGTTTAAAATTTTGTTCAATTAGAATTAATAAATTTTCTAAAACTTAGCTATTAAATGTGCTCAAAAAATTGAAGAATTGATAATTCTGAAAAAGTTTTATAATTCTGAATTATACTTTATTCTCTAACTTACATGCCGAAAAAGAAGTCAATTAGAAAAAAAAAGTGATTGTTCTGGTAGGCGGTAAAAAAAGCACAAAAAAAAGGCACCGGATAATCATTTCTTGAGATATATCATTACCAAATTATAATAATTAGATTAGTTTTGTTTAAATATAGAATTTCTTTGTATTCTTATTTCCATACATAAATAAATAATTTAAATTAATGCTTGTAAAATTGAAAATATATATATATATATATATATAAAAACTAGTATTTTAACACATTTTAATAATAATTTAAAATAATAATTACTCGAGGAACTTGAAGAATTGATAGCCATGAAAAAGATCTATAATTCTGAATTATATTTTATTCTCTAAATTACGCATCAAAAAATACTCAATTTGTTTTTTAAAAAAATTTTATCGTTCGAAATATGAATCCCTCAGAATTATATCCAAAAGAAAAATGCTTTTTCGCAATTTATATAGCTTTTTGTTAACAGCATTAAAAGTAGTGCATTTCCTCTTAAACGACGGTCGGTGCCCCCCTTTCACGATAACGCTATAAAAAAAAAAAGTAAAAATATCTTACGACAATTCATCGAAAAATCTCGGATCGTCAGATATGGGAGGTATTCCGAGTTTCTTTTTATTTTATTGGCAACACATACGCTCTCCCCTTTTCTTATGGACGCATGGGTGCTTGGAGGAATGTGTCGCTAACTAGGCAGATGGATTCACTTTTTTTTAAGACGTAGAGCAAAATATCAGAAAAATAAAGCACAAAGGGAGGTAAGGAGGAGTTGGCCTCTCTAGAGGTGTGTTAGTCCCGTGGAAGAATAAGGAGGGTGGAGGGCATGACCCTTCAAGGGACTTGAAACATTCCTGTGGGCACGGCGACGAATTCTTATTGGTGGAGGTGGATCAAACTCAAAAGAACATTTTGTAATCTTTTTTTTTTTCTTGTTATGCTTAGAAAGAATCTCAAGAGATGTCATATTTGGAAGTTTCAGAGTATTACAATATTTGCTCTTAAAATTTTTTTGTTGGAATTAAAACTTTCTTGTTGCTGCTTTATGTGTATAAAAAAGACCTACCACACAAAACAAAACAATTGTTATAATAAATAGGATTTAGCTTATCACAATTTGTAGTTTTGTTAAAAAGAGCTCCCTCAATTTCCATTTGCTTCATATCGCAACTAGAATAAATAATTTGATAGTTCATAATTTAACATATTCTATAATAATATTACCTTAATTTGTGGAATTTTAATGGCGAAACCATTTAAAACGTGACAAAGAGGAATACCTAAAAATCGATCGATTGATGACATTAAAAATTACTTTCTCCCTTAATGGGTAAAAAATTGGAGGCTCTTTGCACCAGGAAGAGATGCGTGGAAGAGATTCTTATGAAGAAGACATTGGCTCACACTGAGCTGTCGAGCCAGGATTGATGATGATGAACATAATTTAAATGAAATTGCCAGTGTCCAAATTAAAATTACTCACTAACTAAACCAACGACATCATTCAATAACTAAATTAAAATAATTCGATAATAACTGGTTTAAAAAACTGAAATTAAATTGAGTTAAAATTTAGCAACTAATTAGATGCATACCAATTATCATGTAGATAATTGTGTTAACAAATTCAGAGCGTTTAATAACATTTAAAAATATCTAACACAGTCCTGGTTGATATTTTTACAATCCTTGTCAAAAATGAGGTAAAAAGATAAACACATTAGGTGGTAACGGTATTAGGTAAGGTAAAGGTAAGTATTAGGTATTAGGTAAGATAAACAAATATGCATCAAGAGCGGACATTACGAAACACCCAGTATTAATAATTTTTTAGTTCTGAATTTCGCTTTTATTTAAAGATTTTTAATGATTTAATTTTAATTATTTGAATTGATATTACGTCGAAATGTGTCCCATGTTTGTGCAATTACTTGAGTTTTATCCAAAAGTTTTTGATTGAAACCTTGTAATAAGTGAATGAGCTAATGAGTTGAAACATATGAGTTGAAGCTAATGAGTGAAACCTTGTCGATCAGCTCAAAAATGACAGATCTATTGAGCATCAAATTCAAAAAGAATACTTAAAATTTCATTAAATAAAATTAAAAAATGAAAAATAATAAACGATTGGTAAGAAAGAAAAAGTAAAAATATTTTAAACGTTTATCTTTTAGGGTAAGTAAGTTTTATAAATGGGAGATTCATGCATTTTATTTTTTATTTCAGCAATCATATCTCGAAGTCAACCAAATAAATAAATAGTAGATATAATTAGTAAGAAATAAAAGTAAAAAATACATTTTAATGGAAATAAATTATATTTTCAACTGGTATCTTAAGTAAAAGTATCGTTTAGGTTTTAATTATACAAATCGAATTGTCAAACGTTAAGCAAAGAATTCCTCATAAATGTGAATAATTGTTTTTTACGAATAGCAATATAAAAAAAAATTAGCATTGCAGAATATACCACTTTGATATTATTCGATACTGATATTGATGACTCCCAAGTTTGAAAGGGAAAAAAATTTACTCGAATTCAAGTGAAATAATTTTTCTAGTGACATTAACCACTAATCTAATATTTCTGTCAATGTATATTAATCATAAATCTACTTTTGGTTCAAATATAAGCTATTAACTCATTCTGATTAAAATATTTATTTTTATTTCGATGAAAACAACTTTCTATTTGCGCATGTTATTTTCATAAGTCGAATAAAATGTACAATTTAATCGGGTTATAGGCATTTGGGGTTTTGGTCTGGTATCAGACAAAAACACTTTTTTTTTTCTTCTAAAATTGTTCAAAATTGTATTTAAGAAAATGAACATAGCTCAAAATGCGTGTTTAAAAAAAAACATATTTTTTAGCATTTTTCAAATAAATCAAATTATTTACCATTGAATAATTTGAAGCCTGACTTTCAAATTTAAAACTGACTTTTAATTTAATGTTAGAGTAAAAAGTGAAGAGAGAAACTCAATAATAGCTATTAAACAAAATGCTTGGAAAATAATTAATAACCGGATTCCAATTCTTAATATAAAAAATAACAACCATTTCCTTTTGCCGCAATTATAATCTAATATATATAGCTAAGAAAGCTGAATTTGTTTTTCTTTTATTTATTTGTATATTACACGAGCAAAAAAACTTTTGAGATTTAAATCAATTTCAAAAGGATTCAGTGCATGAAATTTTAAATTTTATTTAATTAAATAGCGTGAAAAATTGTAGAAATTCCTTTATAATAATAAGAATATTTCTGTCGCTGCAAAACTAAAAGTCATAAAAAGTATTTAAATATTTAAAATTTAATGGTAAAATTTTGATTTTTTATTTATTTGCGTATTACACGTGCTAATAAACTCCTGAGATTTAAATCAATTTTAAAAGAATCAGTGCATGAAATTTAAAATATTATTTAATTAAATAAGTTATTTAATTTACAAAATTGCAGAAATTCCTTTATAATAATAAAAATATTCCTGCCGCTGCAAAGCTATAAGATATAAAAATATTCAAAAATTTAAAAGTTAATGATAAAAAATTACGAACATTGCGCAATTAGTGTTCATGTCAATTTATTATGAATCATATTTTGTGAGTCAAAATGTAATTTATGTTGAAAAATATAAATTACAAATTTTATCAGTCAATGATAATATTTTTTTGTAAGTTAATAGACAAACTTCTATTCATAAATAAAGTTGATTCAACTAAAGGGAACCATCCCCTGCTTGCTGCTATTTACCAACCCCTAAATTCAGTTTACGATGTTCGAACATATGAAAATTAATGATATATTCTGGTAATTAAATTTTATGTTCAATTTTTGTTAAAAGAATCCGAAAAGAAAGAAGAAAATATAAAAAAAAACGTGCAAATTTAAGAAGTGCTTATAAACTTGTTGTCCCGGGCTTCTCAAGATATAAAATAAAATTGGTACTGTCAATATTTTGTTTGAAATCCAATTTTGTTCAGTAGATTGGAAAATTTCATAAGATTAAGGGGGAAATTATGCCTTTTAAAGTTAACTAAACACGGAGGAATATATTTTAGCCAAAAAAGTAAAAAGTTCAATTTATGCAATTTTAAAATAGTTCACACAGAATGGGACACATAATTTATCATTATAATAAATGGATTTAAATTAGAGAAAATCACAAGATTATGAGGGATATGCAGATGATGTATCCAATAAAATCACTTTTTATGATATTTCAGAGAAATATCTTTGGGAAAATAATTTTTGGTACATGGTGAAAATCTGAGTTCCTTGTCTCACGCATTTTATGTCTAAGGATATGAGCACAGTTGGTTTTTAATTTCAAATCTTTTTCGATGTAATTTGTGTGTATAATTACTATTTTGAGTCGAATTTTGAACACTATATTAACTCTTGTGTATTTTTTTTATCTTATAAGGGACACGTATAATATAGAATTTCTATTATATCTTTTTTTTTCCTTATTATTTATACATTTTTGAGTTAATGTTATTGGGTTATCGAACGATATCGTTGCGCCAAGTCCTCTTCCATCGCTCGAATGATATCGTTCTTCAACTACTTAAAAATGCATTTTCATTTTGTTTGGTCAGTTTAATTTTGTTAAACATAAGTTATTAGTTACTCACTTTTTCCTTCGATTTGGCAATAGCTTCTATGTAGTTTGAAAGTTAATCTGCGTTGTGATTGAAGGTCATAGTTTTTTCACAGTTGATTTAAATTTTATCGTTTTTAAAAGCAAAAATACCTTAAAAGTTAATATAGTTAACAGTTGTTGATTTAAACTGATATCGTAATCGAATTTTATAACATTCTCTGTCACAATACGATATCATATCATATAAAATTCAACTGGCTAATTCTCTCAAACTTTAAATTACATTACAACCCCCATTTTTAAAGCATGCATACAAATTAAGCTGGAAATATAACTTTCTTCCGAAATTAAGAATATATTTCTAAACCAACTTTACACTTCAACATCACATAAAAATACAAGGTGGGTGAAAAAAACGCGGAAAACATGCTTATAAATTAAAACACAAATTTCGATTCTCCGCGGAGGGTCCAGACCCCCATCAAGGCATCCCTCCAGGGGTTACATGGATTTCCAACAGAGCGTGCAGCAAAAATTAGGCAAGAACTTTTAATGATATACCTTGTTAAGGAAAGCACACTTTCTGTTTGGTTGAGCGGAACAACAGGGCTCTTCCGAGATCTTAAAACAGACGAACCGTGATCGACGTGTCTTTTAGAAAATTTTGTTCCAGAGGGCAATTTGTGGTCTGTGGAGCTCCAAGTTCGTGTCCCCCATTTGGCTCCAGGGGAATTTTGTGCGATGCTTTTTTATAGAAAAGCTAATGGTTCTTGCCTTCTAATAGCCCTCTGGTTACAAGTTTCATGCGTCCTGAAGTCTTCTATGATGTATTTTTATGTGAAATTAATCTTAAAATTCGAGATGTTGTGTGTGGTAATTCGAATAAAACCAAATATTATGTGACCGTTTTCAGAAGAAAAAAAAATGCGTTACCCGTTTTATAGCTTAGACAAATGTTTGATCGACCTGAATTTTCATTGACCTAACCAAACTTATGATTTCTTTTCAAAGGTAATTTTTTTCCCCTTCACATTTGTCATTCCCCTTAAGGTAACGATATAAAAAAATTAAAAAAAAAAAAAAAAAAACCGAACTTTTTAAGTGTTTTGCTACAATTTTTACTTGTAATTTATTACTTTATTTTGTTACTTTAATTTAAATACTAAAAATTTTTAGTGAAATTAATAATTTATTTTACCAAAAAGTTAATATCAAATTTTTAATTAGGCAAATGCTTCTAAAAAGTACAAAAATTAAGGCATTTAGTTTTATTTATGATAAAGGCAAATGTGATATTATTGACCCATTTACTTTACGGAAAAATACCGAAAAGTAAATGGGCTTACAATATCACTTCTTTTTGCGGAAAAATACCGAAAAGAACCGAAAATGAAACTAAAAAATAATCTTATTCAAAGCAATAAGCATATTTTTAAGAAAGTTAAAAATATTTAGCGAAATATTTTTCACGCATAAACCATACTCTACCAAATTGTGTTAAAAATATTTACTAAAATAATCCTATTAAAATGGATCAATTTCGATTGCAATTCAGCCAGTTTATATGTCTCTTAAACATTAAATAAACTGAACAAAACTGCAAAATAATTTTTAAAAAATATTTTTCGCTTTTTTTTTTTTTTTTTTTTTTTTTTTGTGAAAAGATCAAGAAAATATATAAATAGACACCTTTTTATACATTAAGTAACTATATGGAGTTAAGGGCATTTTACCAAAAAGATTTTCTTCTTAAAAGAGGGTTAGCATAGTTATAAATTTTCCTTCAGTAATTTAAGACAGATATTGTCAAACATAGTATCGATACAATTCAAATACTCAAGGAGAATTTTATCAATGTTAAGACAATTTTTACATTTAATAACATTTTCTAAAAAGAGCTGGAAGATCTTTCGTTAAAATAAAAAGATATTAAAGAATAAAATATAAATAAATTTAAAAAAAAAATTCTTTTCTGATAAAATTGGTTTTATTTTTTATACGGACGTAAACAAATCCTTTCAATCAATCTATCAATGATTTTCCTGAAGCGATTTACACTCATTTTTTTAATTTTTTTTTTTATGCTGCCTTCCGATTTGCTTGCAGCGCATGCAGACGTAATAAACTCAGCCAGATTCGAAAATCTTCTTCAAAGGCATAACACCGACAGTCAAAACTATCATCAAGAAGACAAGGGGGGAAATTCTTGGAAACAAACGAACCGTTTGGAACAAAAGGCGATTCCATTCTAATCGCTTATTCGGCATATTGCACGCCTGAGTGAATGCTTTATTTATTTATTTATTTGATTGGATAAAATAAAACAGAATTTAATATGCATTAACTTTTTTTTTATATTTCCAATATTATATATCCAATGACGACAGCCATGTATGTCATGCGCCCGCTCCAAAGTAGCATGACAGTTAAGGTTGTCCAATTTACCTTGACCTTTGAGAAGCTTTACAATACCTGTACGGCCTTGATCCCGGCTTGGAAGGTCAGAGAAATATACGTAGATTTTTTTTTTTTTTTTCTGCTTGATACTTACATAGCTTTGGTGTTAACTCTATAGGGGTCAAATTTTGTTGCTTTTGCGGGAAAAGGGTTAAAGGTGTCGACTTTTACTTTTTTTCCGTCATTGCATTTGTTTATTTATTTAAAAAGAGTGTTACTGTCTCCGTCTTGACAAAGAAGGTTTTGACTTCGGGAGATGGAGGCTCAAGATTAACTTTCTAAGTTCATGATGAAACATAAATACGGAGGATATCAGATTGAAGAATATCGAATGACAAATGTTAATCTGTCAGTTTTGCTGAAACTGACTTTTTTTCAGTGAAAAAAAATTCCTAATGTTGATTAGAGACGAATTGAATTGAAAGAAATATATGTTATGTTTTAAAAAGGAAATTTAGCTTTTAATAATTTACCGAAAAATATTATTTTAAAACTATTGAGACAATACGAAATGGATCAAATATGAAAAAAAAAATTTTTTTTAATTATCATTTAGTTTTTAATGCATTTATTAGTTTATGGAAGTTATTTAAACAAAATTAATTTAAAATATTTTTGGAAATATTATAAGAAATTATGTTTTGGATTATATTTTCATTTTATAGCCGCCGTTGAACAGCCGACCCAATTTTCAGTGTCAGACTATCTATGTTCAACTTCATAGCCTAGTAATTTTCAACCCAACCCAGAAGACAAGGGAACTCCTGGATCAAATATTGGGAGAATTTGTGTTACATGGAAAGGTAAATCAAGACAACCTACCACGGTTAGCTTGACTGCAAAGAGGCTCTAATCGATGATCCGTTTACTACTGATAATATTTTATGGCAGCACCGTTGTCGGTGCGACCCGGGAGCGGAATTCGTATGGAGCAGCAATCGCTGCGATTCGAACCTGGGTACCTCATTGGGAGGCGAGCGTTCTATCCTCTCTAACACCACGGCACTACTTTTCGGAAATGAATTTTTCGAAGCCCTATAATTTTTAATGAAATTTGTGAATTTGATTTTAATGCAACGGAAATTTAGTGTTGACTCTACTGGATCCAATTTTAGTTGAATTGATGAAAAAAGGTTATAGATGACGACTTCTACTTTCCCCCTGTTGTTTCATTTGTTTATTTCATTTGCAAAAAGTGTTACCGTCTTCCCTTGACAAAGAAGTTTTTGACTTGAGGCTTTGACTTAAGTCTTGGGCTTAAGATCAACTTTTCAAATGCATTATAAAGCATAAATACATCAGTATGAATAATATAGTGAGAGAAGTGATGATCTGTCAGTTTCAGAGAAAATAATCGATAAATTTTGACAGTCTTAGTGAAACTTTTTTTTTTCATTGAAATAAATTTAAAAATATTAAATAGAAATGAATTAAATTTAAAAACAATTTCTGTATTTTTTTTAATGTGGATAATTATTTAATTATTAAAAAAATTGTTCATAACTATAAAAACATACAAAACTGATCAAATTTGATATAAATAAACTAGTTTCGAATTTATTAAAAATGTATTTATTTATTCATTGTACTATGTTAAATATTTTTAAAATATTTTGTGAAGATGCTGTATGAATTTAAATTTCTCCGACATAAAATAATTTTTATTTTAGTTTAGAATTTTGTTTTTAATTAAAGTGCAATAATAACTTTTCATATACTATAGAATTATCACAAAGTTTTCGGTTTCTGTTAAAAAAATACTCTAAATAATGCGTGTAATATTTCGAACAGTACAATGTGAACACAATAATGATAATGATGATAATAATTATTATTATTTTAAATTTTTCTTCATGATGATACAGTAGGATCTCAATTATATTAAATAATTAGGACCGAGCCTACTTCGGAAAATTTATACATTCGGATTGTGGAGGGAACAATGTTTTTCAACTAATTTTCAATCAATTAGCTTAAAAATTTAGTTTCTTTTTCTTAAAAATAGCACTAATATTTAATCACTATGTGACCATTAAGTAAATATCTTTTTGCCATACAGAAAAAAAAGTTAGTTTAGTTTAAAATTTGCAAGCATAATTGCCTAAGATATAGAACAATATTGCTCCATCCTTTCTTTTTTGAATAAACCACTTGTATAGCTGATTCCGTTGATTTTCAATATTGATTTCGATTTTCTTTCAAGCTTTCATCCGATTCCCCGCATATTACGATATTATATTTTTCTTTCACGAATAACTAATAATTATCATTAATAATTTTTTAATAATAATAATCACTAATAATTTTTTGACATTGAATTTTTTGCTTAATTCTAATATTTTTGTTTGTATGTCCTAACATCTGGAAAACAATAATAAGTAAATAAAAAGCTTTAAGACATATTTTACAAAATAAAAAATCCAAAACAGTGACGCATTTAGCACTATTAAATAAAGATTTTTAAAGAAAAAGTAAAACTTCGGTAATAAAAGAAAAATTAAACAAATAATAATAAAAGAATAAATGAGTCAGACTTGTGAATCTTTTTTACAATTTTTACTTAAAAATTTATTTTCGTTTTGAGAATGAGAAAAACTTGTTTTCTCCGTTTGCATTCAAAATTGTTAAATTCGCTGAATCATCGTTGATTTACTTTTATAGTTCATTTAATTCTTTTCCTTTATTGAGTACTTTATAGGGTGCGTACATTGCTTTAGTTTGTTTTTAAATCTACATCGGATATATTTTGACCTTCTCTCACTTATTTAAAATTAAGTCAATTAAAACGTGCAATGTCTAATGAAATATATAATTTATTTATTTGCAGATATATAATATTTGACATTTTTCATTTATTTTTGTAGTGCATAAAAAATAGACAATTGGTCAGGTTCAAGTTACGCTCTTTCTTTAGGTAGGACGAATTTGGTTCTAGGTAATAAAAGTCAGCTTACAGAGGTGATCAACTTCACAGGTTTCTCTGTACAAATATTATGATTCAATGTTGACGTAATATTCTTGCGAATGTTATAAATTATCAATTTAGTTACAAATATTACATTATATTTGACATATTTTATTTCTGTGGTGCATACAAGATAGACAAGTGATCGGATAAAACAAAAGTATTGCTCTTTTTTTATTATGTTAGGATAAATTCGGTTCTAGATAATAAAGGTCATCTTACAGAGGAGATCAACTTGACTGGTTTTACTGCACTGATATCATTGTTTAATTTTGATGCAATTTTTTTTCTGTGTGTAAATAATTTATTTGCAATATTTAGCATATTTGAATGAAATTATAATAATTTAATTATAATATAAAATAATATTCAGCATATTTGATTTATTTTTGTGGTGCATGCAAGATAGACAAGTGATCGGATAAAACAAAAGTATTTCTTTTTTTATTATGTTAGGATAAATTCGGTTCTAGATAATAAAGGTCATCTTACAGAGGAGATCAACTTGACTGGTTTTACTGCACTGATATCATTGTTTAATTTTGATGCAATTTTTTTTCTGTGTGTAAATAATTTATTTGCAATATTTAGCATATTTGAATGAAATTATAATAATTTAATTATAATATAAAATAATATTCAGCATATTTGATTTATTTTTGTGGTGCATGCAAGATAGACAAGTGATCGGATAAAACAAAAGTATTTCTTTTTTTATTATGTTAGGATAAATTCGGTTCTAGATAATAAAGGTCATCTTACAGAGGAGATCAACTTGACTGGTTTTACTGCACTGATATCATTGTTTAATTTTGATGCAATTTTTTTTCTGTGTGTAAATAATTTATTTGCAATATTTAGCATATTTGAATGAAATTATAATAATTTAATTATAATATAAAATAATATTCAGCATATTTGATTTATTTTTGTGGTGCATGCAAGATAGACAAGTGATCGGATAAAACAAAAGTATTTCTTTTTTTATTATGTTAGGATAAATTCGGTTCTAGATAATAAAGGTCATCTTACAGAGGAGATCAACTTGACTGGTTTTACTGCACTGATATCATTGTTTAATTTTGATGCAATTTTTTTTCTGTGTGTAAATAATTTATTTGCAATATTTAGCATATTTGAATGAAATTATAATAATTTAATTATAATATAAAATAATATTCAGCATATTTGATTTATTTTTGTGGTGCATGCAAGATAGACAAGTGATCGGATAAAACAAAAGTATTTCTTTTTTTATTATGTTAGGATAAATTCGGTTCTAGATAATAAAGGTCATCTTACAGAGGAGATCAACTTGACTGGTTTTACTGCACTGATATCATTGTTTAATTTTGATGCAATTTTTTTTCTGTGTGTAAATAATTTATTTGCAATATTTAGCATATTTGAATGAAATTATAATAATTTAATTATAATATAAAATAATATTCAGCATATTTGATTTATTTTTGTGGTGCATGCAAGATAGACAAGTGATCGGATGAAACAAAAGTATTTCTTTTTTTATTATGTTAGGATAAATTCGGTTCTATATAATAAAGGTCATCTTACAGAGGAGATCAACTTGACTGGTTTTACTGCACTGATATCATTGTTTAATTTTGATGCAATTTTTTTTCTGTGTGTAAATAATTTATTTGCAATATTTAGCATATTTGAATGAAATTATAATAATTTAATTATAATATAAAATAATATTCAGCATATTTGATTTATTTTTGTGGTGCATACAAGATAGACAAGTATTGATTATAAAAGTATTGCTCGTTTTTATTATGTAGGATAAATTCAGTTCCTGATAATAGAAGTCATATTACAAAGGTGATCAACTTGATAGGTTTCACTGTATTAATATTATATGCTTCAATATTGAAGCGATTTTTTGTTGGCATTATTGGGTTTAATTGAAAATGATCAATTTGGTGAGAATTAAATTCAACTTAAACGTGTATGCAACTATTAGGTGCTAATAATAAACTCTCTCTGAAATAAACAACCATTTAGCCTATATATTTGTTAAAGCTTTCTTTGTATGGTTTTTAATATGTATAGTAATCACAGAAGTATACGAATAACATTATTTAATTAAACGGTAAAAAATTAAAAAATAAATAAATTAAAAGATAAATAAATTAAAAAATAAATAAATTAAAAAATAAATAAATTAAAAAATAAATAAATTAAAAAATAAATAAATTAAAAAATAAATAAATTAAAAAATAAATAAATTTAAAAAATAAATTAGAATATCTACGTAAAAAAATAAATGAAATAACTATGACATAAACATGGATGGGCATTTATTATATATTTTTTGTTATCGTATAACGCTGAAAAATATTTAGATACAACAATAAATTTAAAAGTAAAAATTGCTCATTTTACACATGCCTATTATTAATCAAATTAACCGAATAATACATTTGACATAAATATTGATTAAAATATAAACTAGTTTGATTTATGGAACATTTATTTGAAGAGGCTTTCAAACTTTGTTCGTTTAATATTGCAAAGCGTTTTTTTATTTTTTTTATTCTATAACGAAGCTTTTTTTTTCCTTTTAAATAAAGAAAAAAGAAAAAGAAACATATTATGGGTGGATTTTAACACAATGATTGACAAAAGTAATTTTTTTTCTACCATGACACTTGTGGCAATCTGTCATAATTAATGACATGTTGTAATTGCATCTTCTGTATAATGAAACATTAGATTTGAAAAGTAACATTTGAATGAACTTTCCCCCCATCGTTATCAACACATTTTTCGTTTCTGAAATCGGATCAGAGTTTTTGTTACCCGAAAGAGTTTTCATTGCTGCAATGCTTTTAATGTAGCACCCTCTTTTCTATGTGAAGCACCTAAGTACTTTCCCTGAACATATCACGAAATCGTGTAGAAGTATAAGATCTTCATTTGTAACATTGCATATCATATTGTAACAAACCAGAAAGCGGCTAAAGATGGCAATTAGGTTTAAGAGGATTCCATACACCAAATTTATCGTCGCAAACTCTTTTTCACATCCATTATCAACCATCTTTCCATCCTTTTCACTTTCAAGACAGAAAAAATTAATTCAGGCAAACCTAGAGGAAGCCGTAAAGTTTCAATTGCTAGAAAGAAAGAAAAAAAAAAAAAAATAAAAAACGTTTTTAAATATCAAAGTGCAAACAAATTATTGGAAGAGAACTGTTCCATTGCGTAATCCTGAGTTATCTTCTCATGATTTGTTACCATTTGGATATTTTAAAAATTTCTTTTCAGTTTTTGAAATTTCATGGCTTATTCTAGGTTGGTCCGAACTCATTTTTTTTCTATACTTTAAATTTTAAATCAGCCATGGAGATGAAAAAATAATTTGTGACGAAAATTCATTCCCCGTATTGTGGTGTCTTCTAAAGATGAGGAAATTAAAATTTTAACCATCAATGTACTAATTAAAGAGCATCAAATTTTGTTAATTCTAGCAAAGGAGGCTTCAAGCATCCGAATAATAACCTTTATAATTCGCGACTTCTGGATAATAATCCGGCAAGATAATTATGTTAATTTTTATAGAAAAAATGCACTAAGAAGTGATATGTTATGCTTAATTTAATTGCTTAATAATTAGTACTTATTAATTATTGTTTAGTAATTAGTACTTATTAATGAATATATTAGGGATAAATTTATAAAACCTTGATGATTGTCCACCTGAAAACTTATTAATTACGTAAAAAATTATTTAAATAATAGAATATTTTTCTTTATAATACTTAATATTTACTAATATGTCAAAATAATATGACTTTCCTAACTGAAATCAATAATAAAAAATTATTTTTTAATTTTTCTTTATAATACTTAATATTTACTAATATGTCAAAATAATATGACTTTCCTAACTGAAATCAATAATAAAATTATTTACATTTTTATTTCTGTTTAAGCATTTTTATTTACATATCGCGTTAAAAAGTACATACTTTCTGTATGAAAAGTGCATACAATGTTAATTAATCAAATATTTACTGCGAAAATATTATCTTGGAAATATTTTCTACTTTCAAATTATTATTATTATTATTTTTATCTGCATTGCTAATTACTTTTTAAGAAAAATGTTTTTACAATTTTGAGAATTTATAAGCTCGAAAAAAAAAGAAAATAAATTGGAAGAATTTAAAAGAAATAAAGAAAAATACAAGCTTTCAAAATTTTGATGCATACGTTTTGAGACTAAGAAGATCATAGCTACGACACTCAGGTTCAAAAGTTAAGGAACCTACACATATTGGTGAACAACTAATGAAATAGTGAACCAAATCAAGTGATATTTTATTTGAAATCAAATGAAAAGTATGGCAGAAACGATTATAACAAAAAGGCAAGGCACGAACTCAAGATTATAAATTAATGGACATCACAAGGAGGTAAACTTTAAATAATGTTGGAAAATGGCACTTACGGAATGTTCAATATGGGATATAAACCTCTTAGCGCGCATTTAAAAAAAGTAAATAAATAAAAAAAAAACTAAAAAAAACGGACTACTTTGAATAACTTTTTAGCACTTCACTTTTTTTTAACTTATGTATTTCAAAATGCGGAAAATTAAAAGCTGAAGGGGTTGAAAAATAATTTTTGACTATATTTTAATTAAGCAGTTCATTATTCCAAGTAACGCATGACGAAAGAAATTTCGGTTCAAAATGTAACGTTATCTCTGTAACGTTAGAAACATACAATTTTTCATAAACCTGTGCTTGTTAAGTCGTTTTGACACAATCTATAAGTTTAGTTTATTATTATTATTATTTATCAGCATCCAGTAACTTTATTTTCTGCAATTGCATAGATTTCAGGCGGAGCTATTGAGTCTACAAGTTAGAAATCTCAACTTAAAACCACTCTTACTATCTCATCAAAAATATACACGCGTTGAGAAAATAACTAATTATATTTAATTCTAAACGTGTTTCATTTTTAGAAATAAATAAAATAAAATTTCTCGGAAATTAAATAAATACCATGTATCTAAAGGATATTTTCTAAGTAATATCAAATTAAATTTTTTTAAATTTTTACTGAGAGTAATAATTTCTTAAAAAAAATGAATCTGTTGTTTGTTTTTGATTTTTTTTCCCCTTCCTTTAATGAAATCTATTTTCCACCCCTATATCAAAAATTTCACCTGTTCTTCCACTTCAAGTGCAAAAAACAAAGAAGAATAAAAATACTTTAATAAAAATTAAATTAAACCGGATTGAGAATCTATTTTTCACTCCGCACGCGCCATTACGTCATGACGCACGCGCACGGCAGCATCTAGGGAAACGCCCACAAAAGGGATTGGAAAAAAAAGGGGAAGGGGGTAAACTGTTGATCATGTGACCCCTCCGTCAGCCAAGACCGATCTTCGTGGAACGCAAAGCTCGCAGGTGTACCAAATGTTGTCATTTCTGCAAAGCGTGGAGTGTTGTGAAGTTGTATGGTATATTAGCTTTTGCTTCTTGTTTCAAAGTGCTAGGGTTTAGAGGTGCGCGCTGTCTGCTTCATGTGAAGAGTCTGATTTTTTTTTTTTTTTTAATCAGTGAATTTTTATTTTTGTGCGAAAGGAAATTTTTGAACCGAGTTTATCAATCAGGTTTCTTTTTATGCATGTTTGAAAATTAAATGAAAGAAATTCGGCAGGTGAAACTTGATTGAGATTTTTGTTTTATTTTTCCTTACGAGCGGGAAAAGTCCTTGAACAGGTGAGTTTTATTTTATTATCATTATTGTTATTATTTTAATTTTTCTTTTGAAATAGCATTGGTATTTTTGTTAATTGAGCATGAAATCGGTGTTTTTTAACAACTGTTTCATCAACATTTTCTTCATGAAGTATGTTAAAGTCTTGTAATACACACTTTAATCAATTGTTTTTATGGTAATAGAGATATTTAATTTCTTTTCCTTCTTCAATGATTTCCTGATTTGCTAAGATTATATAATTTAAGAGTAGAATATTGTTATTTTACGTATGTATTAAAAGCTTATCAATAGGATATTTTTGAAGTCTATTCTTGTATTCTATTTAAAATTTTGAATATTATAATTTTTACATAAATAAAATTGGAATACAATGACAAAGAGTTTTATTTAAGCATAACACTCATATGTTTAGAATATTAGTGAGATAAATTCTTTTTACAAATAATTTTGGGATTAGTTAATCTTAATTATTGAAATATGTCCAACTGATTGACCAATTTTACTTTCATTAATTTTTTTAAAATATATTTGTGCTTTCAAAGACTTTCCCGATTTCCTAATTTCTCATTTCAACGCACATAATCATTGAATTATAAAATAAATAAGTTGTGTTTCCCGCCAACTGCAAAGCCACGAAAAAAAAATGCGATTTGTTTAACACTGCAGGAAAGATTGCTATCGTAGAAACAGTGCAGAGACGCTTGCAAAATGAAGGAATAGGAACTCTCGCAATTTTTTCTATTAAATAAATTGAATATAATCTTAGCATTTGAAATAGCATAGCATAGTTACAAAAAATTCAGATTTATTTATGGATGTAGTTTATGAAATTAACATTGACAATGTTATAATACATTTGATTTAAATTCTGCTTAATACTCTTAATTTGAAATTTAATTAATATTTTAACTTTTTAATCTTACAGAAATTATTTATAAGAACGATTAAAATCCTTATGCAACAGATTTTATTATATATCGAGTGAAAGAAATCTTCCATCTGTCAGATGATCACAGAATTACTAATTATCGTCTGCTATTAACGACGGGTTAAAATATACCAAATAAACACAAGTTAAATTGTCATTTTTTTATTATGACTTAAGAAGTGTTCTTTTTAAATTTATAAATAATTTTTAAAAGTTAGACTCAGCATTTATGTAAACATTTTTTTTTGTTTATTTATTTTTTGTTGCAATGAATTTTGTGAGTTTAAGAATCGATTTGACTTAATAAATAAAAACCTTTAGAACAATCTATTTCATCACAATGTTTAAATACTGGGAACTTGGCCAGCAGTTTTATTTTTTTTCTAAATTTTAATTTTGTTAAAAGTTTTGTTGTAAAGTATTTACTGATGGAAAAACTGGCTCGTGGCGAACACTTAAATGGTACCTGATTAGATGCTATAACATAACCCTAAAGCCACTTTTGTTAGAACCCATTTTTATCATACCAAAATGGTATTGGTTACGCTTGTGGCATTTTCAGCACTATCCTTAATATACCTTTACAATTTTTTACATCTAAGGTTCCACAATTTAAACGCATACTACATCGATTAACCACAAGGTTTAGGAAAAGACATATTTTACCATATATCCTACTGAGATCCGAAGTTTCTACTAGGGTTAACAAAGTTCAGGGAGAGTAGGAAAAACCAGGATTTGCTAGTGAATTTGATTTATGCTTGAAAAATCTGAGAATAGTCCTTAAAAATTATATATATTTTAAAAAACAAAAACCTAGAAAGTTCCTACAACTTACCTGAAATATAACCAGCCACAGAATTGTCAACAACATTAATCAATAACTGTGATTTATGTTAAATAATTCTACTCTCGCTTACAGTTATTCGGTATAAATATTCGAATTTCAGTATTAAAAAAAATTAACATCCTTTTTTATTGATTTTTTTTGTTTTCTAAATCTAATGTTTAATATTAGAAATTTAAAAAAAAGTTTCCCTATGAAAATTTGCAGCATTGTATTAATTAAATATGGTCTGGGAATATGTTGAAATTCCAAAATTCCTTGAAAAATTAGAAAGTTTTATTTCTAAAACTAAATGGAGGCCCTATATACTTAAACGGTTCCCTGAGTCATTCTTTATTCTATATTAAAGGGGGGGGGGGGAATTAACGCCGGGTTAAAGTTTAATTTCCAATTGTGAGGTTCCAAGTTCAACATTTTCCCTGACTAAAACTTTATTTTTATTTGTTATTGTTCTTTTTCCAATTACTTCGTTATCCAGGTAGTTTAAAAATTTAAGTTTTATTTTTATTTCGTGTAGAGTATTGTTTTAAATACTCTGACGAAATGTATCAACTTAAAGTATACCATCCAAATACCATTAACTGCATAGATTAAATTATACCTGTGTAATTTAATCTATAGTTAAGGTTTTATGATATCATAGAAAATATTTTATTAATTTAAAAATAATAGTGCAATTTAAAGCATCCTTAAAGACAAAAATAATAGTAATAATTTACACGATGATAAGAAAAATTGAAAAAGACCAATATTAAGGGGTAAAAGAACGCATTATCGGACTTATTGTAATACTTTTCAAATTGCATATTTGCACAGTTCAATTTTTTTTAAGGAAAACTTTTGTTTTATTGCTGCTAATTCATAGTTTATTTTGTATTCTATATTATTTTTATTTCAAGTTTTTAAGGACACTTTCTCTACAAATTTATGTTTTACTATTAAAGGGACCGGAAAGTAATGTCGTTTTGGCGCATTAAATATTCGTTAGACTTAAAAACCAACACATTGTGGTTAAAAATAAAATCTTGATAACAAATATCAAATGCACCCAAACGACATTACTTTCCGATCCCCTTAATATAAGGATAATTTTCATAATTTAATTCTCATCATAATTTATCCAATGGAATTAAAGGAGCGTTCTGATACTCGCCCGAACCCCTGCTGTAGAAAGTTTAGTTTCTTTTATTTCACTTCTGCACTTGATGCTTTGGCGTAGTTTGTTTGCTGCATTTATTATTTGACGAAACTTGTTTAATAAAACAGCACTCCTTAAAAATGCTACACAAATCACACCACGTAATGAAAAAGACACATGAACAAATTTTAATTTTTTAAAACCTCACAAGGAAGCGAATTTAACTTAAGTTTTAGAAATAAATGTCTAAATAATAAAAATTTAAAAAACAAAAATCTCAACGAGAGGGGGAAAAAACTAAACCATCATAACCTGGATTACGCAAAAAGCTGCCCAACAGACCCAATGACTCGACAAACTACATTCACTACTTTAGAAATGGCTTTTGATGGTCAAACAACTCTTGTGTACCCAATACGTGAAAGTCACTCCGAAAGTAATCGGAACGTCGTCATTTTGATTACTAAAGAGGAGAGAGGAGAAAAAAAGGGCGTTTTTGTAATACCCATGGGTTGATTCATATAAATCGTGATGAGTATGCACCTGTCATGCTACAGGTGAATTTTTGTTGCTTATTACGATCCGAAATGCATAATCTCATTTAGCATGTATATGTAGAGAATAATAGTGCATACATAATGGTAGATATGGGCTGTAACCTATTTTTAATAACACTGAAATAATTGAAAAGAATGTTCAACTCAGTTTCTATTTTATTAGTTCACAAGGGTTACTCATGCTTTCTTTTGTAGTTTTTTTTTTTTTTTTTTTGTTGTGTCTGAGCAAATTTATGTACATACAATGTCTGGCACATTGGATTAAGTGCAGGTAATTCCGCCATATACCAATGTAATTTTTGCAAACTTAAATTCAGATTTTTAAAAAAAAAATCAAGTAGTTCAAGCTCTAAGATTTTTAAAAAATAAATATTTTCCATTTACATTTATTCCACTTTTTACTTTAAAAAACTAAAATCTCGGTATTACGGGTTTAGCATTGTATGTTACGTTTGTAACAGTCAGTTTTTTTTATTATTATTTTTTTTGTTGTTTTTTTTTTAAATTAAATTTCTAAGATTTAATAAAATTTTGGAGTAAGTGTGTGTTTAGAGTAAAGTTATTCAAAAAAAAAAAAAAAATGCATACTTTTTTTCTTTTTTTAAAGATGGGTTATATGCATTGACAATGACATTTATGAATAAGGAAATTGCCCGTTGGTAATTTCATCATTGTATGTGAAATTTACATAGCTGTCCTCTCTAAAATATTGCAATTTTTCATTAATTTTAAATGTTTTTTTCTAAAACTATTTGTGATACAATAATTATTGCGAGTTTACATTCATCATTATGTTGAATTTGTATCCAGATGTTAAAATGCATATATGCGAGAAAAAATACATAAAAAAATTTCTAAATATACTAGATAAGTTAAAAAATATGATACAATTTCTGTTGGTGTGAAGTATTTTATTATCCTTCAGTTTTTTTAATAGTCATATGACTTTAAATTTTACGGGTTTTTTCTCATGACGATAACATTATTTTTTGAGTATTCTTTCTACAATACATGTATCTTGTGGTAATGCGCAGCTATGAAAAGTTGAATAGTTCCTCAGGGTTTTCCTTCTTGGAATCCATTTTTAAAAACCCCTGGGCACCCTTAAAAGATCTTTCCTCATAAAATATTTCTTCTTCCCCCCCGTTTTTCTTTTTTTTTTTTTTTTTTTTTTTTTTCAGTCGCACGTTGTTTATAACAGCGTGTGATTTTTTTTTCTTACCACAAGCAGCATACAGTTGCAACTGATTCCAACGCTTTTGCCATTAAATTCAATCCAAGTATTTTCGTATGTATATTATTTTGGAAAAAAATTCCTCTTAAATGTTACTTTAGTCAGACGCTCTAATATCATGCTTTTATTATAAACATACCTTGTATGGGTGAAGAGTAATTAGCTTTTACCATTAATGTGAACTCTACTTTTAGCGATTGCGGCACAAGAGGCTATTCAACACTTTCTTGCCCTTTTTTACATCCATTTAGTAGCTCTTAGTTTTTTCATACTACATTAGTCTTGCTTAGCACGGAAAAACTACCGGCAAACTATGTGTTACCTCAAGCTTTGTGTTTCGGTTCGTTAGTTTTTTCATCTCTTTTAACTGAGTTTTTCAATGATTACCCAGCTACTTAAGCATTCTTTTTTTTGTTCGACGAAAGAATCAAGTAAGTGTGGAATGTTCAGTTCCTTAATTGACTTTTTTTTTTCACAATAAAAAAATCGTTGTTTAATATTATATTGGATTTTGTTAGAAATATTTTGTGTTATGCAAATTATTTGTTTGAAAGTTTTATTTCATAAAATGGCAACATCTTTAAATCTTGCCGTAAAAACTTGTTCGACCCAGATTGGAATATCAGTCTGCTAATCAGAAGCTAATGTTTACTGTTTTTAGTAAAATATCAATTTCTTTGAAAACACCGTTTGATTAGTTTACGCCGCTTGCTTTTATAGCTCTGAATTATTTAATACGAAATATATTTAAATACAATAAAAAATATTGTGCGGTTTAAAATTCAAAAGTTTCATTTTTTGATGGAAAAGTCTGTTGAAATAAGAATTTTTACGGAGCAATAGTTGAGGGTTGGTGAACGAAGCGAATAGGCCTGTTATTCCCTAGTCGTATTATAAAATTATCAAAATCTTTAACGTGATTCCATCGTGAAATTAAACTGAAGAAAACAATTTAAGTATGCGCTATCTTTCTAGAAGACCATGCCATTCGTTTATTATAGGTTGAAATAATGGTTGTTTTAATAAGCACAAAGGAATTTAACCACAAAAATTTATAAGAAAATGTTTAATTTTAATCAAGCTGTAGTGTGAACAGAATTATTTAAATTAATTCTTTAATAATATTTTTTATTTATTTGAAAACAAATTGCATAATTTTCCGATAAATAGCTATAATAAATTATTCAATCAATCTTTTTCTTTCAAACAACGATACGATTTACAGATTTTACATCCCAGAAAAAGTGTCAATTTAAAGTAATTTGTTTCAGTACAACTAAACAATAAAATAAATCAGATTTGATTACAAATGTTTTGAATTTCCTTTAACGGGATTAACCTAAAAAGTTTACTTTGCACCCTCAACAGAATAAACATTAGATTCGACTGACAAAACCGTGTCAAAAACTTCCGTGGATGATCTATAGACTCATACCTGTTATTAACCACTGAACAGAATAAATTTCCATGCATTTTTCACAGAAACAATGGAAGACCCACCCTTCATCCTGTAAAAATAGTATTGCCCTTTGTTCCACATATTTTGTTTCCACATTTGGAGAAAGAAATTCAGTAGCTTAAATGTTATGAAAGCAGATAGTTTAGATGAAACTGGTTAGAAATAAATTGCTTAGTAGAAGTAAATTAACTCCGTTATATTTTTGAACGACTACGTAAAATTCATTAATTGTGCTGGACAAACAAGTTATTTTTAGTTAAAAAAAAATATGTATTTAAATAACTCCCAAAGAACCTTTTCACAGCTTTATTTTAAAATTTGGATTTTGTCATTTAAAAATATTTAGTTTAACCCATATAGTCTATGAATGAGGATGGAGAGTAAGTATAAATTTATTTTGTACCTAAGTTGATATTTCTCCCTGTTACCCAGCACTTGAGCTTTAAAACAGCACCGTGATTTGACTTCAGATCTACTTATAAATATTTATGTTATCAAAATATTTTGTTTCCATAAATAAATATACTATAAAATTATCCCTGGCTTCTTAAAACTGTTTATGGCTAATTAAAATTGTCCACGTTCACTTAAAATTGTTCCTGTTCCTTTAAAAGTGTCCCTGGCTTCCTAAATTTGTCCCTCTATTTGTAAGTTTGCCGATGGCTTCTTATAATTGTTCCGCAGGAACTTTAAAATTTTCCCTGTCTCCCTAAAATTGTCCCTGATTACTGAAATTTGTCCCTGTTTCCTTAAAATTTTCCCCGACACCTTAAATTTGTCTCTGGCTCCTTAAATTTGTCTCTGGCTCCTTAAAATTGTCCATGGCTTTTTAAATTCATCTCTTGTTCCTTTAAATTGCTCCTTGTTACAAGAAATTTTCTAGATTTTTGAAGTTGATACTATTTTGGACATATAAGTTATTTTCTAAACAAAATTCGCAGATATTTCTGTTCAGTTGGTTACTAGATTTCTTTCAATGGGGATCAGAAGAACGCTATCTCTTTTTAAAAGTGCTAATGGTGATCCCACTTTCACAAGTGAAGAATTATGTCCTATTGAATGTCGTTATAAAAGTGAATCAGGTAAGGACTGAAGTATGCTCAAGGTAATTCTTGGAGAACTGCAAAAGAATCGCTACTTTGGTCATATCGTACCGGAAAGAAGAGACCATTAACGTGTATTGGTTGAAAATTTCACGCATATTAAACTTTAGGCATGCGGAAAGAATTGGCAAGGAGATATTGCTCTTTAGATTTGCGTTCGGAATCTCACTTCCAACGTGTTTTTCTTTTTCTTTCTACCACTTAATTTGTGAATATTTACTACTGATTGCAGCTGTTTAATTTGAGAAACGTTATGCAAATAATAATGTTTGGTATTGTTTCATTGTTGAAACAAATAACATCGAATAAGTTGAGAAAATTAATCATAATTTTCGTGTCTACAATGAAACGTAAGTTTATTAAGTTTATTTTATATTTGTTCGATTTAAACATTTGGCTAACACATTTCTACATGGTTTTCTACTCAATTTTAATCCCGGTGATGTAGCCTAACTCCCGTAGAAGCTTGGTGCAGCATCTACACGAGCTTCTGATATTTACAACCCTTATGAACTTGTATGTACATTTACTAACCAAAAAGTCATCAAAAAAAAAAAAAAAGTTGTAGCTTAGAGAGAAAAACTGATTGCAGATTTGAAATGAACGAAGACAGCGTCCTCAGTGTTATGTATAATTTAAAATAATATTATTTTTACTCGCTAGTTTATTTTCTTCAATATTAACTTTTTTTTATTTTTTATAATCGTGGAACTACTAAACTTGTACGGATGTTTTCTTTTTTTATATCGACAATTGTCTGGAAAAGATTTTTTTATCATTATATGTAGCAGGTTTCGCAATTATATCTCGTCTGGGTTTTTGTAAGTTTAATCATTATTTTTTCCCTATGCATGAGAACAAAAAAAAAATAAACCAAAAGAAGACATTTAGGACCCGCTACCAGAGAGGTAAAAAAAGTAGGCAAAACTTAAATATTTCTAACTAGACAAATGTGGTATTGTTTCAAATATATTGTATGGGATAAATTTAATGAAACCAACTCCAAGTCTATAGCACTGAAGTTTAGATAGTAAAGTTTTATGTTAAAACGGTATTTACGCACCTGGAATTGCCATCCAAGCAAGTTTATTTCGCTACGTTAAATCAAGCATGACTAAAACAAAGTGAATAAAACTAATAGTTCAAAAGTCACGGTGGAAAAAATAGTTTTGTGCTTAAATATATTTACAAGTTAATACTGCTGTTACAGTTACATCTATATATGCTTATATATTTAAATTAGCATGATAATTTCCTAGCATTAAAAGCCAAATTTAAGTACAAATTTGTTTAATGGTTTGTGAAATATTCTTTGACAGAGTGCTATTAAAAAATTACTGAAATTCTTTTGTGGTTATAGCGAATTTAATTATTTTAGCACTTATTAGTAATTTTCAACTTTCCTATGTAAGGTCACCTTATGAATTAGAACATTCGAAACAACAGAACTTGCTGCTGATCAAGTTTTGCGCTTTAAAAAGATGAATACAATGGTATATTAGTAAAGTAAATTGAATTTTTTAAGTTTGCTTTCAAAACTCTCTATTTTATTACATTCCCTTAAAAAAATTTAACCATTTTGATGCTTTTAACGTAAACATTTCCTTTCTTTTCTACTGAAATAAAGGACTGTATAAAGATTAAGTTAGTTTTTGCTACAGATAATACTATTTTCTATAAAACGCGCTTTAGAACTCACAATTTTATGATTCTTTTTTGATATATAAGAAGATTAAACAAAGTAAAATATCAAAATACATACTAAGATTTCATGCATTTGCTTCATATCAAAAGGTTGTCAGATGTTCACAAGGTTTTAGGCGTTTCCAGCCTTGGATAAAATGAAAAACTTTCCATGAATGCAAAATCTCAATTGAAAAACTTTCTGCAAGCAATTTATTGACTTTGTAACTAGTTTCAACCTTTTCGTCGCCACTTTAATTTTGATGAAATTTGTTTGAAAATCACTATTTTTTAAAAAGTTTAATAATTTTTATAAATAATTATATATTATATCGATTTCTTTATTTCATAATGTATGATTCTTTTATATGTTTTATATGTTATAGATTAAACAAACATCAAAATGTTAGATTTTGTTTAAAGGGTGAGAATTTTCTTAGAATGCCAAGCATTTGTATTACATGAAAATCCAAAGTATTGTCAGATGATCACAAGATTTGGATGTTTTTTGCATTTCACGATACATGATTATTCGATATATAAGTAGATTAAACAAAGTCAAACATAGAAATGCATACTAAGAATTTAAATTATTATATCTAAGTGTTGTCAGACGATCACAAGGTTTGGCACTTCTGTATTTCGAAGAAATATGCTTATTTAAATTATTGATTTTGGCAGCATATGGCATCTATACGTCTAGTGTTGTGTAATGAACAATCCATTGTCATGTTGCAAAGATTAATTTTGTTTTTGCCTCACCTTTTACTACGCTTTTGTCTTGAAATGTGTGTAGCAATATTCGGGATGCATAGTTAATCTCGCCACAGCTGGTTAAACTCGATAAAAGAATAAAAGAGCGAATAAAATTTTATGCATCTTCTGACATTTAATCTGTGCCCTTGAATTTTTTTTAGGATTTCTAACATTTTAAACTTCGAATTTTTTAATTGTGAAAAATGAATTTTAATTGTATGATAAAGTATATTGTTTTAAATTTTTTATTAGTTTAAGCTGGTTTTGTAAATTCATTATAATAAGGTTAATATTTTTTTGATTTCGATATTTTTTGAAATTACGTAACACATAAGGAGATTTGAATGCCTCTTTAATTTTTAAACTTACAGTATGAGACCCTAATTTTTTTTTATTTAAGGAGGTACTTCAAAATATCGATATCAACAACGTCAAGTTCTTAAGAATTGTCAAAGTTTAGGCCAGTTAATAATCATTAAAAGAACTTCTCTAGAATTGACACTTTAGACTGCTTTAGACTCATTTTTATCAAAATTGGCATTTTTTCGCTTGAGTACTTTTTTAGTATAAAATCAATGTGTCTACATTATATATCATTTGTTTAACATGAGTATTGAAGGGAATTTTTTCTTATACTTAACAATATTTATTAATATTTTCTTTAGTAAGTTTGAAAATAGCGTAGTTATACCTACTGAGTAAAAAGCACCCTTTAAATTTATTACTGAAAAAAATTCCGAATTGCGGGCTACCATCTCAATTTGTTTTTTTCCGAAAAGTGTGCATGCACCTATGAAGTTTATTAATATTCGCTTTAGAAAGTAGCGTAATTTTACCGATTGACGAAAGCATCTTTAAAATTTATTAGTGAAAAGCAAATTCTGAACTATTGGCTTCCACCTTAAGTGATTTTTCTGAGAATTGTACATGAAATTTGGCATTTAAACATTACCTGTATAGAGGTTATTTAATTATCAATTTCAGAAAAGTTCCAGACTAATTTAAAAGCAGATAGCATGACTCATGGAATATTTATTTGTGAAAGGTTTTTAAAAGTTCTGAATACGAGAAAGTATTTTTTATAAAGAACTTTTTTTTAAAAACATTTTTAACTGAAATTTGCCCTCAAATACTTTGCCCTATTTAATTGTGAGGATAATTTTCATGTAAATACTTTACACAAAATTCTAATTAAATCATTATTTCAATATTATACTTTGGATTTTATTTGAAGCTAATTATTTTTACGTTTTTAACTTTAATATTATTGCTTACTGTTTCTCTTTAATATTTTTTTTCCAAAATTTAAGTTTTATGATTTATTTATTTTCATTTTTATTATGAATGTTATTTTACAAAAATTTAATTAAAATTTTATCGCCTACTTACGAAATCGTAGAACTATACAATGAGAAACTATCTTTTTACTTTCTTAGTAAAAATATATAAAATACACTTAACTACAAATAACTTCTACATTATTACGTGTCCAAAATGTTTGAAGTAATATATATGTTCAGCTGTTTTTCTTCACCTCAACTTCCGCGTTTTCTGAGTAACTTATAACAAATATTTCGAACAGGATGTTAAAATCGTAGACTTGAATCATCGAGTTAACTTGACAACTCGAAAAATATTTTTCGTAATTCATTTTAACCAATTTATTTTTATCTGTTTTTTTTTCTATTCCGATTATATCTAATTTGTAAGTTTTATAAAAGTATTTTCTGAATCTGAATCATTAGTGGTGCAAGAAAAAAGACTTTTTATGGCTGTTCTATTCTTCAAGATTGTTGAAATGTTTAGTTTCATTAAACATGTTTGTTTTCATTAAACATAGAACTTAAATGAAGACCAAGGTTTTATTGTCATATGTTTAAATTTGGGAATTATGTAGTTTCGACAAAGTAATAACATGAGTAATTGGTTCTCTCTGAGAGTTTTTACACAGTAATGATTGGCCTTACAGTGTGAAAAGCTTTTAGTTCCGCACATAAAATCGCTTTTTTCTCTGAATCAAGTTTCATGGACATAAACAGTTTTTTCCTCAATGGTCTTCAGAAAATACTTTAAAAATATAAATTAATATATTATATTTAAAAATATATTTTCTTAAAACTTATAAAAATAAACTTACTTAACTTGGTATTTATTTCTTACTTTAAATAACAAGATAAGAAGCTTTTCATCATATCTACTTGTTACGATTAGTTTGGATATATGTTGTTATACATCAGCCCTTAAAAGACAGTTTTTTTTTTCCTTCAGAAAATTAAAAATTTAGTTAAGTCTATTTTGAAAACGACTATTGAAAATTTTCAAGAACTTTTAAGAATTATCTGTAGATGAATACTTCTTTTTTCTTTAATTGAACATTTGAAAATAATTAAAAATTACATTAACTGCGTAACGTTTAAAATTATTAGAAATCTTCGACCAAAGAAAAAAATAAAATACATAACATTCATTTAAAAAAAAAAGTGGAGCCTTAATGCATTTTTCTGTCTTATATGGTTAAGGAAGAAAAAAATTTACGGTCTATTCTAATATCGAAATTCAAATTTGGAATTAAATACCTTTTTATGTGAAATAGAAAGATATATTGCTTTAGATATCACGTTGTTTTTATAAAACGAGCTTTTAAAAAGCTACATTTATACTTCAAAAAATATTTTTTTCGCTGGAATGTGTTATTTCTTTTTTTTTTCTAAACTGTTTGTAAAGCAGTATCTTTGGGAGCTATTTCGAACAATTAGTTTTAAATGAATAGTTTAATTTTTCCAAATAAATATCAACCATGTCATGGCACACATTGAACTCGAACTGAAATGACTCATTCATCATAGAAATCGAAGTAGCAGTATATATTTTCCATACCTACAGTTCATTGTAATCAACATGTCAGCATGATCTTGTGTGAACGAACGTTTGTTTTTCCTCGCATTAACTTGTTATACTGAAGGGTGATGAAGAATTATTGCCTGAGTTCTCCTGGGAGAGTTAACGAAAAAAAAAAAAAGAGCTATAAAAATCCTTCGTTTTTTATTATTTTGATCTTTAGTAGTTTTGTGGGCGTACCTATCGCCTTTTCGTTTTCGTACTCACTTCCTTTATTCTGAGAAAGGTTATAAATTTTCTAGTCTAGGCCTTTATAACTCCACCTAGGTACTTTGACCGATTCCTCTTAACCTTTCGAAAGTGGTTTGAATTCGAGGGTGAGATACGGCTGTGGATATTCCATCTGATTCAATGGCTGTGCCATAATTCCAGATGAATGGGCTCCGCTGAAAGTTTTAGGAGAACAAATGTGAACTCGTAAATGAACGATTGATACTTTGTTAAATATGGGTGGCAGAGGTCTGTTTTTATCCTTTTTGAAAATAAGGTGAGAAGAATAAGATTTGATAAATTTTGAGTTTCTTTTTTTTTTTTCCCTAAAAGTGAGAGAAAAAAATTTTGTAATCAGATTTAATACGAAAGAATCTGGAGTTACTGACGAAAATCAGTCTGCTTTTCATAACTCATGAAAATGTATAGCATTGCTTAGCCTTTTGACACAGAATGTTTTTTAAACATATTTTTCGTGTTTTTTTTTTTTTTTTGTATTAATTTAGGGCGATATATTATATTTAACATTTTAATTACTAATGGTTATGAAACACAGCATGATACAACGGTGTCTTCTCTAACGTTAAAGGTAAAATATTCCTAACACGGCTCACTCCCAAACAATTTTTTAAATTTGCACTTGTTTAGAAACAGTGATTCATCTTTTGAAAATTCTTTAATTTACAAAATAAATTATTGACAAAATTTTTGAATACGAATGAAAAAATATTTCAAACTATTTTTGGGGATTTTATGTTTTAGTACAAATATAATTCTGATAATCAAACAGGTATTTGTTAGTAACTATTAGACTGTTTTTTTTTTTATAATTAAAAATTCTGAAGTATATCTTTGCTTGTAATTAGAGAGTTAGAAAAAAATATATACAAATGGGACATCGGTGTCCCATCTGCGTCAAATGGTAATTGAACTAATTAAATTCTTGTTTATGTTACTAATATCTGCCCAAACTTGGGATTGCGAAAAATTCCAATACTCCTCTCAATTTTCTAGGTTCTATAGATAATTTTCACCGAATATTTCTCGCTGTTGTTGTAGTTTATTAACATCGCACTAGAGCTGCACAATGGGCTATTGGTCTGGGAATCATCCCTGAGGATGATCCGAAGACATACCATCGTAATTTGATCCTCTGCAGAGGGGATGGCACCCTTGCTTCGGTAGCCCGATGACCTGCACGTGAAGTCGAGCACTTTACGGTAGAACAGTTTAACGAGGACCAATACCGCGCACCCTCGGTCCCTACGCAAATTGATCCAAGTGGTCACCCACCCGAACAATGACCACAGCCAGTGATGCTTGACATCGGCGATCTGCTGGGGACCGTGTCTCAACGACCAGTCCACTGAATCTTAGAATATTTCTCGCAATCAATCCCAAGGTTGGGCAGATTCTAGTAACATTTGTTCTCTGGGCAAAATAACTGTTCCAGGTGATTTTTGACCTCTTTATTTGAAGTAAAAACTTTGTTACAAAAAAACTCTGTAAAGCCCTTACATTGTTGTAGAAGAGAACCCTGTGCTAATGCGCTTGAAAAATGGATAATTTTCTTGACGTTTGAGAAGCAAATCAGACGTGAACGCGACGCCACAAATTTCTTTACTGAAGAACACGAAGAAGCCATATGTCGAGCTTTGAGATTAAACCCTCGGCTTTTCGAATGATCATAAACGCTCGAATTCAATAAATGAGATCGTACGAGTTATTGATAGGTTTGCATCAGTTTTGATACCTTTATTTTGTCTTCATTAGCTTAAACTGGCGTGGTGCATCTTAATCGAAATTTTTTAAACTAATTTTGACACTAGCGTAGGGGAGAGTGGGGTCAGTTGTAACATATTTCACTTAACTATTTTTAACTAACAAAAAATCCAATATATTATGAGTATTAATTGACAGATGAGTAAAGTAGACTATCCTCTACTAGAAAAAAAAAGTACCTTATTTTAATGTTATTATATTAGTTATTAACAATTTTTGACAGTCGTGCACTTGTTACAATTGTCCCCACTTACGGGGTCAATTGTAACAGTTCATAAATTCAACTAAAACATAGTTAATTATATATATTATCATAGTTGTGATATATTTTTTTATGGATCAAAATAGTAGTGATACTTTAGGAGTAAAAATAATAATGAGCAGAGACCTAAAGGGTTAAACTTTTAACTTTAAGGGGTTAAAAATTTTAATTTTTGCTGTGAAAGGTGACAAATAAAATAATGCACATGCAACATAATATAAAAGATATAGGAAACTATTGGTGGTTCTTAAAGAGTTAAGTAATGGTTTGTAAACATAAGATTATTTATTTTCAGCTGTTACATTCGTCCCTTTACTTATTGTTACAATCGTCCCCAAGACGCCATTTCAGCTTCATTTGTTAAAAACAATGCTAGTTAATTAACAAAACTGATCTTTTTTTCTTTTTTTTTTTGAAATGTTAATTAAGGTGTCCACTTACATATTCGGTTACTAATTTTTATTTGTTTAAACAAAATTACTTTGTTACAATATAATATTCTAATACCAAAAAAAGTACTTACGTAGCGTGAAAATATCTTTTGTGATGTAACTCTTTCAAAAGTACATAAAAATGGTTGCCAGCAGGGGTGTACATGTAGATTTATTAAATATACCTTGTGCGCCACCTAGGAACTAAATCTAGAACCCGACACTCGAAATTTTTGCTCTGTTACAATCGTACCCTGTTACAATAGACCCCACTCTCCCCTACTGCCAATACATCTTCTACAAACTCAGCGGATATTTTTTTTTCTAGTTTGGACAGCATTTTTACCTTTTCAGGGGCAAAGAAAAATATACAAAAATTTCTGCTTTTCACTTTCCATATTCACTCTTCCATTTACATCCTTGGAAAGGCAAAGGCCAAAAACTACTGCGCAGAATCAGTTGAACTTTTTCACAAGCATGCCTTGCTATATCAGTTGTTAAAATAATGATTATGCAAATTAAAATACCAATAACATACTGCATTTACTTGGAATAATATAAAAATGGAACGCTGGATTTTTAGTTTTAATTTAAAACTTTTATTTATTTTTTTACATTTAAAGTTCGAAAAAGGTTTTTATATTAAAAGTTAGAAAAGTCTAACTTTAACGATACAAAACTAAGCAATATTCTTGAAAATAACTAAATTTTTCACAAAATATAGTTATACCATGTCTCATCTTGTACACAGACTATTAGTCTTTTTTTTCTTCTTTTTTCTTTTTTTTTAATGATGAAAAATTTGAACATCCGTCTAAAACCGTGCCGTTCCCGTGAAAAGCCAGCTTTGTTTCTTTTATAATTAAAAGTTTTGCCTAAGATTTCAAAAGCTAACTACTTCCCTAAAAATATATGATGTAACATTTTAATATGTCAATGGACCGGTGAGTCATTATTTATTGAGTACCTAATATTTGAAGAACAGTGTTTAAAATAAAGATGCGTCATTTTCTTTTATTACTCATAAGTTCAATTTAACAACTGTATTTCACTTGTACAAAATGAACTGTTTGGTAGAGAGAAGAGTTTTTTTCTTTCAGCTGTCGTTAAACTATTATTAACAAAATCCTATTACATGTAAAGAATTTGATGTGTAAATTTATTTTTTGATGCAGAGTAAAATTATTTTTATTGGGGTGATTTTTTTAATGGTGAAATTCATTTCGGATCTATTTCGCATAAGAACACGTACCCCCACTAAATTGTTCCCGTACCCCTGAGGGTACGCGTACCACACTTTGGGAAACACTGCCTTAGGCTAAGAGTAAAGATCCAATCAAAACTAAAACATCTTTAACCAATCTTGAATAAAAAGAAAGGGGAGCTCAATGATCCATGCACATTATTAAAAACCCTTCTTCTGAACAATTTCAAAATGTGGCTTATCATTAAATTGCAGTTTATCAGGTGCAGTGAAGGGAAACATTCATATTAATAAATTTATTATTTTTATCCTGATATCAACCCGTTTCTTTTTAATAATTTTGATCATTTATAAATTTATGACCGTAAAATTTAAGAAACCTAATTGTGAAGGTATCTATTTCCTATTAAAATAATGATGTACACCTAATCAAATTTGTCAGGCAAATCTTTCAAACAACTGATAGAAGTCTTAGTAAGTTCTTTGCATAATAAAGGGATCACGTTATTTTTTTTACCGCTCTTTGATTAATTCATTCCGCACATTCGCATTCAACTCCTATCAACTTAATACTTACTCATAAATATATATTTTTTTCAGCAATCTCATTTCTTTTAGTCTACTTGACCTCGGAAGATGTCTCGTAGAAGGCAATCGCTATATCATTTCTACGCAGGGGGACCTGATACACTGCATTCCCTCAGGGTCATTAAAATCGTTTCTTCACCCTTAAGTATCTTGGCACACCCACACTGGCACGGCGCATGCCTTGCGTCATTTTCCATCCCTCCTTCATCCCCTTCATCATTTGGGAGGTGCATTTATTTGATGTACCATCATAACTTCGAATAAAATAAAAAAACTGAAGTGATGGAATTGGAATTCTTGCTAGTTGTTCTCCCGAAGTTGGAAATACTCGGCCTAGATATTTAAAAAAAAATATCTATCAAGCACTTAAACATCAGATCTATCTTAAACATCAGATCTATCTTAAACATCAGATCTTAATAGCATAACATCGATTAATCATTTTCTGATGATATTGATATATAGTAGGCCAGTGTTTCCCAAAGTATGGTACGTGTACCCCCAGGGATACGGGAACAGTTTAGAAGGGGTACGCGTTCTTATGCGAAATATCTTGCTACAAAGGAAAATCAAAAAATTTTATATAAAATAAAAAGCTAGCCATGAAAATTTACGATTACGTATTTTTCTATTGGCAATTTTTTGCACAGTTAATAGCTAATACTTAGTGGTGTCAACCATAGAGTTGAAATACTGGTGTCTTATCAACTCTATGGTGTCAACAGCCAGTTGTGATTTTTAACTTTACTCTCCATTCTAAATAAACATATTTTTTAAAAAAATACATTAATTTTTTTATTAGGGGTACACAGCGTTACAAAAATTTTAGAAAGGGTACACAAAAGTCATAAGTTTGGGAAACACTGTAAGTAGGCTAATAGAAAAATCTCTTTAGAAATGCCGTTTAAAATACGTGTGGCAGATTAGGAAAGTCTATTTTGTTTTTTATTTGTCTGGTATTTTTAGGTTTAACCTAAATGCCTTTAATAAGTGATAATTATAACAAATTTGTTGTTTCTAATAGACATGTGGTCAAGATAAGCTTTCCAGCTCTTGGACTTTTGCGAATTAAGTCAGTAAGATGCTCATTTCGTTTGGCAAGAGACTACCGCAAGGGTGAAAGTACATCTTATATCAGAACCCCTCGAATAGATGGCAGTTCCTCGCATTCGTGAGACTACTTTCTCAATGTAGACATGAATCTGATGGGGGAGGAAATTTTCTCCAGATCTCTGTACTCATGGCAAGCAACAGACCACAGGACTTTAGTTTCACAGATTTTACAAGCAAGCATATCACCCCTCCGGACCGGAGTCCAATTCTCTAACCACTGGGCTACCACGACCAGAATAAATTTGCTTAGGCTTATTGCAATAAATCATTAATATTCTTTTTCGCTACAGTAGGTTTATTGTAAAGCTTAAAATAAATTTGGCTAATTGTAGAATGGATGATATGTTTTCTAATTAGATTGAAGGTATGTAGACTTACTTCAATTAGCATAAAAAATTTGAGGTTGATTAGAAAATACGGGAGACTTTCAAACCAGCTTGCTAAATTGCAAAATGACGGAGACTACTTTCGATAACCGTACTATTCAATTAGCCTGTGGCAGATATAATTTTAAATTCATGGTGCAGATTAAAAGAAAATTTTCCGTTCGTTCAGCTAGTTTTTATCTGTGTCAGAAAAAATTTTGTTTTTTAGATCAACGTCAAAATTTTTAAATTGAGAGAAAAATAAACATTTTTTTAAACACTTACAATATTAAAAAATTGTATTTGAAAGGTTGGGTGCTGTATATATTCATAATTCACACTTTTTTAAAGTTGACCATTTATGCATTTAACTTTTCCGTAAATATTTTAAACATTTTATATTTTCGAAATTTCCACCAGATGCATAAAAATAGAAACATATTATTGCCTAAATGGAAAAATATATATAATGTATATAAATTGCAAATTAGTTGCATACAATTAAATTTTTAATGTTTCATTCCCTTCAAACGTTAAATAATCCACTGCCATGAGTAATATTTCAATCCACTTTAAATAGGTCTAGGGTGCAAATTTTTGTTGCATTTACACAAATACTTGATCTTGTCTAGTTAGAGTGTGGGGATTTCTAATCTGAAATAAGTTTTGTTCCTAAAATTGCATATTTTTGTTCTTTTTTTTTTTTCTATTTTTTTTTTTTATATATAGCATTATTAGTCTATTTTTTTTCGAATCATTTAAATGTTGCTACAAATTTCTTGTGAAGTTAGGGTGCATCATCAGGATTAAAACTGCATAGGAAACCATGATTGGAAATGTCGCCGTAAGCGATTAGTGGTGCTTCCCTATTATGACTTGCTCAAAAGCACACAAAGCGCCCAAGCGGCATATTAAAATATTTTCGAGAATAGGTTTGATTTTAATCCTGATCATGTGCCGTAACTCCCTCAGAAGTTTGCTACAATATTAACGCTACTCCCAATTGTGTATAAGTTTTAAAACGAGTAAATTTCCCCAAACATAAACTAAAAACCGATTGTAGATTTGAAATCAGCGATACGAAAGTATTTAAGATATGTCATGCAATAGAAAAAAAAATAATTGTGTACTCCTTGCTTATTGAGCAATATTTCTTTTTCTAGAGGAATCTCCAATTTTCGGCATGTTTTTTCAACTTTTTAATTCACTCATTCTCTTAGTAAATACCGCGCCTTGTTCAAATCGTTTATTCTTAGATGTCAACGAACTGGAGAATATAAATTTTGGCGATGTGTGCAAGTAAATAATCTCAAAATGCCCGCCGTAAAGAGAAGGGGGAAAAAATGCACCTAACAATCATAATCGTTTCTACCCCATCATCCGTGAGTCTTGAAATTAGACACTTCCTCATCGAAGACCACCAAGAGCTGGAAAACTAAAGGAGGAATAAGCATTTTCCACATGTTGTTCGGATGAATTTTGCGGGGGTGGTCTCTTGGCGTGCCACGCCACGAGACTCAGGTGAAGAGGCCAAACAGGGTTTTGAAAATGTTGTAAAGAGTATATTATTATTATTGGCTGGCAAAATCTATTTCGTGTGATATCAACATACGCTACTTTTTTTATCGCCAAGCTTTGAAAATTCCTAGAAATTTAAATGTTAATATAATGATTTAGTTAAAGCCTATACGTATGGAATCGGGTTCGAAGTTTCCTAATGACTTGCTTAAGGCGAAACTGCAAAATGCTTCAATATTGAATAGTAAACTTTTATTGATACTTTAATTCTTCCACGCCATTAAAATGATACTAATACGTGAGAAAGGATTATTAGTTCTTACACTTTATATAGGTAATAATATTGGATACATAGGTAATAATATTGGCATATACAGATACTAATATTGGATATATGCTTAAAAGTATATATAGGTAATAATTTTGGATATATATATAAAAGATGGAAATTGAAATCTAAACATACTTACAGTATTTTCAAAACTTTGATATGTTAGGATAATAGTATGCGCCATATTGCATCCTAAATTTTTTTTTATAATTTCTTTATTTTTATAATCCGAAAATTGCAAAGAGCTCGCAATTTTCGAAAACAAATTTTATTTTTATATTGCATTGAATGTAACATCATAATATAACATTAATCATAACTTTTTTTAAAAAAAAATTGAAGGAGATAAGGAACAGTTTAATATTTAAACTGTTATAACATAAAAGTCTCATTAACGAGTACAATTACTTTCAATCATATTTGCAAGCTTATTTACTTACTTTTAAAATCTAAGTAATCATTCATTTTCATACGATTCTCCTTAAGAAAGAATTTTTAATAGGTACATATTTACTGTTAAAATGCTCTTTCTTTTTCTAAAAAATTTTGACTTTTAACAAAAAGAAAAACAATGATTTCAATCAAAAGAAAAACAATGATCAAATTTAATAGTGGAAGACAGACAAAGAGGCTATTTGAGTTTTTCTCCTTTTATTGTGAATTGTGACAGAATGATTCTTCCCAACTGTTCTTTCTTTCCTGTTCTAGAATATTAACTCAAATATTCAAAATTTTAATATATATATATATATTTTTTTATCTTTATAGTTAGTTAGTTACAGCATCGATATGAAACGTCTTATTGACAACGACATTTTTATAAATGTTCTTGTTACTTCCGTAAAAAATAAAGTTTTTATAAAAACTTCCCTGGCCTCTTTTTTTTAAAGATATCTTTTAATTTATTATTTATCTTTTATAAAAACTTTATACGCAAACTCTAACTATACTTCCTATTCTTCTGTAGTTTTTCATAATAATAATTTTCATAAATCCAGTTAATAAATATATAACAATGTTTGAAAAATAGCTTTAAGATTCTTGAAATAAATTAGATACAGAAAGGAATCAGAATCTCTTTATAAAAAACTGCATTCATATTATGAGTTTAAGTTGTGTTCTTATTGATTTATGTTCAGAAACTTAAGTACTAAGTAAACACCGCATTGCTATTATAGTATTTGTTTCTTTGACATCAAAAACATTTTACTTTGGATACTGTTTTTATAAGTTGTTTATTTTTTGGTCGCTGCCGTCAGAAATGAAAAATGCAAGAATGTTCTATACACTTCCGGTCAATTCAGTAAAGATTGTTTTAATTTGTTGCTAACCTCTTACAAAAGCTTGCATTCACTTTTGATAATACACTTCTTATACATTGAATTTGAAAAAGAAAAAAAATAATAATCCGGTTTTTAATGTCAATTCTAAGTCTTTCGATTTTGATCAAAATAATGTTTTTCGCTAACGAATCTGAACTATCTTTAAATTTCCTTAACATTAATCATTTATATAAAATGATAGAAAAGAAATTGCTCTTGGCAACCCCTTTCAATAATTTCATTATGAAAAAAAAGAAAAAAAAACTCTTGAAAATATTCTTTGTATACTTAGCTTTTTTTTTTCTATCTCCATCGGATATCAGATATTCATTTAATACCTTTTGTTTTTTTATAGACTGTTTTTCTTTTCAATTCTTCATAGGCTTCTGACAACTTCCTTTTAATTTTTGTTGTTCATTCTATTTTATTTGCGTTTATTATAAATTAAGCGTCCAAAGTAACTTAGAAATTACCGGTGAATGAACTTAGACTAGCGGTTTATTACAGATTTGAATCGAAAATACAAATATCAATTAATTATCAATTAACAAACGAAAAAAATTATTTAAATATCCTTTTATGATTAGACGTTTCGATTTGTTTTTAATGCTTTTAGTAGTTTTAAGTTTTTTTTTTTTTTTTTTTAAATATTTGTAACAGAAATATTTTTCTATATAGGATAAAGATTAAAATTTTTCTTTTAAATTTAGTATAAATTTAAAAATTTTTTTTTATTTAATTTTATAATAAAAATAATTAGAAATTGTTACGGGCGTAACTGATGAAACTATTTTTAAAAGTTCGCCAACTACTCTTTAAAAAATTACATTCCCTACAATAATTATTATTACTACCTTAATCAGAATTGTTAATTATTTATATCATAGGCTGATAGAATAACACGACTTTCATTTTTCAGTGCTTCAGGCAAAACTGGAATGTCTCTTGCTTTTTTTAATAAGCTTGGCACTTTTTAAGCTTATTGCAGTGTAACTGCATTTAAGCTAATTTTATCTTACAACCGCCCTTGAACATCTGACCCAATTTTCTGTTTACCTAACTTAAACTTAGTTCGTAGGCTTGTAATTTTGAACCCAATTCAGAAGACAAGGGAACTCTTAGTATTGAGAGAAATTTTTTCTTCGTGGAGGGCGTTTTGATTTAACTAGCTTGCATTTGCGTTACACGGAGAGGAAAACCACGAAAATCCACCCTAAGCCATTATCCGTCTATCGCTGAAGATATTTTTTGTCAGCGCTGTGGTCGGCGATCTGGGTGCAGAATTTGTATAGACCTGCCATCGTTAGAATTCGAACCCGAGTACCCCATTGGAAGGGGAACACTGTTAATCATCACCTAGTTTTTCCTTTTTTTTCCTTACACCTTCATTCGCTTAGTTTTAACTAAACAAACTATGACTCTCTAATATTAGAATAAGTTATGGCTACTGTTTCCAAAAGTTAGATTGGGTAGTTTTTTTCCATTAAACGGGAAATGTTGTAAGTTAAAATTCGATAAAGTTCATAGAAACTTGTCACCCCCTCTCCTTCCTTTGGAACTTCTTGTTCTAACTATATTTAAAGTAAGAGAAAAATGTCAAGTAACCAAATGTTTTAAAATGCCGCCAAACATCGTCCTTCTAAACATGTCTTTCGGGTCTTTCATTCCACTTTCAATACTTCGAATATCGAGACGGTTACAATCGAACGTTAAAGCGTTAATTTTGCTAAATGTAGTCGCTAAATATAGCTCAATATGGTCGTAGTTAGCTATTTAATTACACTGACTCATGTTTTTTCATGAGTATTTATAAGTATCTCCGAAACTTATTATCTCAAACTTCATCATCGTTAGCACGTTAACACGAGGTGGGACTTGGCCTTCTCTAGAACATTCTCCATGCAGTTCTTCTTGTCGAAATATTTTGCCAATTCAATTCACTATTTAAAATTCCATAATTTTGTACGTTCTCTAGCTCTACTACCAAGTGTTTCATGTCGGAAAATCCAATTATTAGGCTAATTGTATCTAGACGCAATTGCATTCTGGGAAACTTTGCTGTTTAACTCTATTAAATTGATTATCGATGTCCTTATAAATTTTGAAAATTTATGTATTTGTTCTTAGACCTGAAAATAACACACTTGCCATGTGGAGAGTCAACAAAAAAAAAGGGCGAGGGGGGTGACTTAAGTTAAATAAACAATCGGTTACTTTTTCTCATAGTTTTTTGAAATTTTTTAATTGCATATCGAATTTTCTAGCTCGCGAAAATAAAGTCTGTCTGTTTAACTAAATTTTGCTATATATTTATTATTTTTTTAACTTCGAATTCAGTTTTTATAGCCATAGATTATTTCTAATGTGAATTTTTTTTTTTTAAATTTATAATTTTATCCAAGTTAAAAAAAAAAGCAAAAATTAGTTATTAAATTAATAAGACCTAATGAGTCAGTGACCAATGCCAATAAGTTTGAGGAAAAAATTTTTATTATCCACTGGCCGCTAACTGAAAATTTTAATTTTCAGGTCTACTTGTTCTTCTAAGATCTGTTATTATTCGAAGTTTCCCTCACTTTTTTTCCCGTTAAAATTGTCTCAAACGTATTGCATTATTTATCTCATTTTCTCAGAAAAGAATGAGGCATTTAATAAAATTAAAAAAAATTTTCATTTACTACATTATAAAATTCTCATTTTTTACATCGGCTTCAAATTTCCGTTCACTTTATCAAAAAAAATGTCTAAAAGATGGATCGGCGGGTAGAAACAACTGTATAAATTACAGCTGATCTACTTTATTAATTTCCTAAAATAATAATTTATTTTTCATTTTACTCATGGGTCGGTCTATTTTGAATGTGCTCCATCAAAATCTGGTACAATGTATAAAGCGTAATGCTGCGGCTGAGTAATGAAGTAATTGAGCTTTTCTCACGATGGATTCCGCCCGAAAATTACATATTCGGAACTGCTTTTTGAAGTGCAGATTGCTTTTAATAAACCTCTCCATCTTGAGGGGTGGCTTGGAAGGAGAACATTTAATAAGAATAATAATTTACGTTGAAAGAGGCCAGAATTGGGTATCAAGGATTATCAGGAATATTTGGTATAGAAGTAGGATGATAAGGCCAATAGCAAGTAATATATAGTTTGAATTTTATATATATACAAAAAAAAAAGTAATTTTGTAATTTTCTGTATTAATATTATAACAATTGTGAAAAAAAAAGTATGAAAATAAAAATATTTTGAGCAAAAACAAATTGGAAAAAAAAAATCTGTCTCAGACTATTAGTAAAACTAGAGAAAATTGAAAATTGGATGGCTGGTCTACATAAATGACTGAAATAAAATGTAGGAAATAAAATATATAGAAAAAATATATATTTCTAATTTATATTGAAAAATGAAATCTGATATTGAAGTTATACTTTGCAGGGGAAAAAACCGTAACATAAGTCCCTAGACCAATGATATTTGTATCTTTAAAATTTTAAGGTAAATAAATGTATGCCCTGTGTCTAGCTTACCTAACAAAGTTGCAAAATCTGACGAAGTTTTCGTTTGATAACTTTAATTTTTTCATATTTTCTTGTGGTTTTTTTTTTAATATTTTTAAAAATTTTCTAAAATTAGAGAAATTTCTAAATAATTCAATATAAAATATTTTTTCTTATCGTAATAGTTGCTTGAAAATCTAAGTAATGTTTACTGTTGATTTGTCTTTACTTTCAATTAGAAATTCATAAATTATATATATATATATATATATATATATATATATATATATATATATATATATATATATATATACACACAGACACACACACAGGTATAGGTCAAAATAATAGGAACACCTGTGATAGTGATAATATGACAGGTGTTCCTATTATTTTGTCCTATACCTGTATATCTATATATAAATTTTAAACCTCTACGTCAGTGTTTCCCAAACTTATGACTTTTGTGTACCCTTTCTAAATTTTTCGCAACGCTGTGTACCACTGATAAAAAAATGAATATAATTTTTTTTTTAAATATGTTTATTTTAATTTTTTGGTACAAAGTTTTGATAATAAGTTTATTTGCATCAATGAGAAGGATGATATTATTTTTGCTGTGATTAAAAAATTTCACAAAATTTACACCACTAACACCGTTGACACCACTAATTATTGAATGTTAACTCTGCAAAAAATAGCCAATAGAAAAATACGTAATCGTAAATTTTCATGGTTAGCTTTGTTTTTAAAATGTTCGGTTGTTGGAAGGTATTTTGCGTAAGAACGCGTACCCCCGTTAAACTGTTCCCGTACCCCTGGCGCTACGCGTACCACACTTTGGGAAACACTGCTCTACGTTATTCTAAAATATGTTAGAGCTATCGAAAATTGTATTATTCAAAATAGTATATAAGAAAGTCCATTCGGTGTCAACCACAAAGGAAAAATATTGAAGTAATCGTGTTTGAAGTAATTAATGCGACATTTTACTTTACCTTTACCGGTTATTAATAAATTTTCCGACTGGAAGATTCTATTTATTTCACAATAGTTTTCAAAATATTTTCGTGCTGGCAGGTATACTATTGCTTCTTTGTAAGAGTATAAGCGTTGAATTAAATACCAACCATTTTTCACTTTGCGTACTATTTGTTTTGATTCAACACGATCGACCTAAATTCTAACAGGAAAAGTGGCTTCTTTTATAATTTATGAAGTAAAAGTTGAAAAATGTAAGACATTGGTACCATGAATTACCCCGTTTGTTAATTTTCCTCGAGCATTGAGCTTTAGGTACTTTAACTATTAGAGTAAAACTTTTATACGATACTGTGATAAATAATATTGAATATTAACGCAATTTTTATTAAATAGGAATCGTCGAAGTAAAAATGTTTAATTTCGAATCGCATCAGTACGTCCATTTTATGAAAGAATTTAGATAATCGTAGACCTCAGTGAAATTATATGTACATAAATTAAATGCTATTTTAACTTCGAAAAAAAAAGCGTTGAATTTGTTTCTTTCTGTTGGCAACTGTTATGCCTCAATCGATCGTATTAAAATAACTCATAAATTGAAAGTAGTATGCTACGCCGCAATGGTTTACGTTCAGCTGTCTGTGTCGTCATCAACTTATTACATTCTTTTAGTAAAACTGAAGAACCATTTTTTTCCTCGCTTAAATTTTTGCAATTCCAAGTCATATATGTGTTTGTCTAATCAATCAGTTTTTTTTTAAAGTTGAATTTCTACTCATTTATACTTTATATTACTATCTGGTACTCATTTTTCTTTTATAGTTTTTAATTTCACAATATATTTTATCATTAATCGTATTTTCAAAATACACAAAGTGGTAAAATATTGTTTTTTTTTTTTTGAAGTTGCGAAAAATCTGGGAAGGATTTATTTAGATAGTGAGCCAACTCAACTGTTTAAAAAAATTTAATTAGGCTCGATTTCAAAATAAAAAGTCTTTTCTTAAGGTGATATTTAAAGTAATAATAAAAATTATTTATATGTTAATAAAAAAAGTTAAATTGAAACGGCTATCTGTTATCTATGGGTACCTGCTGCTATCTGTTATTGTGTTGGCAGGGTTTCAAACCCCTGTACAACACCATAACAGGTAGCAGGTACCCATCGATAGCTAGGAAGGCTTCAAGCCATCACCGAAGATGAAATTTTCCTGCTCTAAAGTGGAAGCTGAGTGCCTTAATTTCTAAGCCCTCGCGGCTTATAAGTAGCGGCTTAAAACTTTTTTAAAATTAGTACTCGAACCTATTTCTGTTACAAAAGAGAGGGATTCACAAATCAGACAAGGCAAGAAAAGCATTGAAAATGTAAGGTTCAATATTTCAAAATCAACAAATATGAAGTGTCTTTTATTGAAAGGCCTTTTCATGTTTGGCCTTGAACTAATAAATTTTTAATTTCCGGTTATCTCCCATTTCTGCTTAGCTATTTTAGATTTAAAAACATTTTTTTTATTATAATAAACTTACGCTTGTAATCAAAATTAAAGAATTGTGCTCTTAACTGAAAATAATTAAAGTATATTGATTCTAAGACTTTAGAATATAACACCATTATGCATGCATGTATTGAGATCATAGCAGGACATCCTGATTTTAATGTTTATTGGAATTTTAAGCACGCAAACGGCCATTTTGTCTGATTACGCTCAGAGCATTGTTTTCTTCTTCTTTCATCAAAATGGCGGCAAAATTGCATTCAAGTGCAGAACCGCTTCCTGACGATGCAGTTCTCTATATAATATCTGTCCAGTGAGTGATGAGCAGCTATCCAGAGCAGTTGGAATTCACAAGGCTATGAACTGCCAAAAAATGAACGAATGAATGAACAAAGAGTATTTTTTTGTCGCTGTGAACATAACACGTCATGCTTGGGTGATCTTATTAGAGTATAGAATAAGCGAAGAATGGAAAATGCAGCTACCTGTGTTATAGATCATGAATATCGAAAGTTAATTTTAACTATTTAGAAAGAAAAAGCTGTAAGTCCGGTTTGAGTTGAGCTTTGGTCCATATTTTTATATTTGAAAGTACATTAAAATTTTTTAAGCAAATGTACACCGAATTTTTTTAAGACACCATATTATCAAGAACAATTTTTAAGAAAAATTCTTAATTTTTGTCTACGTCTTGGAAAAACTTGTTTATTTTAAGTCTAATTCATGATAACTTCTGATTGTCACTTTTCAGATTTCTTTCCTCTCTTTTTTTTTTTTTTTGTTGCGTTTCTTTATATTTGACCATCCGCTTTTCTTATTCTATGTGATTGTTTCATTCTCTCAGTTCCTTTCTCTAGAATCATGTGGAAAAAAAAGCACCCTAAATAATGCACTAAAAAAAAAACAGAAAAAAATTCCGTCATTAACTATTACTTAAATTTAACATCTGATTTTTTTCGGGTCATTAAACCCTAATTTAATGTCATTTAATATTTACTCGGAGCGTAATTAGATAATTTTAAAAGATTAAATAATATGCAAAGTTTAATTGGAAATTGAACGAAGTGAACCTTTCATACTTCATATATTTTAAATGTAATTACATAATAATGTATCAATTAACAATAATCTCACAGGGTCATAAACTTCTGATAAATTTAAAAACAAAAATAGAGTACTTAAATTTAATAAAAATTTAAAAAAAAAAACAGCTGATAAAATAAAAAATATTTGTATATTATCATATCGCAATACAATAAATGTAATTATAGAAATTCAGAGAGAACTGCTAAAGAGACCTAATCATTTTGTTAACTAGTATGGCAACAAGAGTAGAGAAATTAAATATTAGTGAAGAAACTTTAAATCACTCTATAATTAAAATTATTATTATTTTTTAAACTATCTCATTTCGTTTGAATAAATACTTAATTAAAGTTGAATTTCGGCTCAAAGAACCGAAATTAACCGATTGTTAAATTCATAATTACTAACAAGGTGCTTTTTCTCCCGCCTACCAATCATCCGACCCCTATTTTTCTCTAACAATTTTAATTACTTGATGGAGGAAAGATCGTTCTTTCCGATTAGCATAGCATCTTAAAATGTTTTTCTATATGATGTCTAAAGAGAAGTTAAATATTCACGTGTTTCTCACCAGTTTTGTATTCTTCAGCAAATACATTGTGCTGTACATTACAAAAGTAATATGTTTATGTTGGTCTTTTGCATTTAACAACGTTTTAAATTGATGTTAAAATGTTCATTTTTGAGTGTTTCAACTTTATTCATGCAACTATTTAAACTAAACGATATCTTAAACCTTATAAGAAGTTAATCTTATACATTTAAAATGGATAAATTGTAATTATCTTTTGAAAATGACAACAAATTTGAACACTTTTTTTTTTCTCCAGTGTTGCAATGAATAATTTTCCAATCTTTCACCAATTTAAATTAGAAATCATCTAAGTTGGATTTGCTAACTTAATTTAAAATAATATTAAGCATCACCGACTTTCATGTATAGTAAGAACAATTATTCAACTGATATCTGTACGTTTAAAATTTAAATGACTGTAGTACATTTAATAATTAGTATATAGTCCATGATTTGCAGCAGTAACTTTAACAATAATATTAAAAGAATATAGCTGTATAATAATGTTAAAGTTAACCTTTTGACGAAGATGGGACACCGGTGTACTTTTTATAATTTTTTTTTTAGCGTTTTATTTAAAAGCAACAATATGTTTTGGTATTTGTGAATTATAAAAAACAGTAATAGTTACAAAAGATATCTGTTATCAGAATTATATTTGTAATAAAATATAAAATTCAAAAAAAGTTGTTTAAAAACTCTTTTCTCATTCATATTTAAAAATTTACCAATAATTGTTTTTGCAAATTAAAGTTTTATGAATAACTACTTTTTTTTTTGTCTAAATAACTGCAGACAAGTACAATTTTGTAAATTATCGTTAGGTAATGGGCCGTGTTTCGAAAATTTTACCTTCAACGTAAAAAAAAAGACACCGGTATTACATGCTGTATTTCATAAACACAAATTCTTAAAATGCTAAATATAATATTTCTCACTTATTTTGACCTAAATTAATACAAAATAATAAAAAAAAAAAAATATATTTAATAAAACTCTGCGTCTAAAGGTTAATGTTGTATTACAAATAAACATACTTGTGTATTATTATTATTCATTCTGTTATCAATGATCATCCTTGAATTAAATTATTTGACCAATACTTCTCTTAATACAAAGTACTAATTTTTTTCCCCCTCCAAGCAACAAATAACACGATAAAATCTTTAGCTGCTCCATCATACACAATTAGAGAAATGTTTCTTATTCAAGTATTAGCTCAACCATTTGTTCTTTAACGTCCTTGTACCGATTACGATCGCATATTTCTACCTCAAACATCAAAGCTTTAGGAATTCGATTGTATTCTGTTGTATCATTCAATGTTTCACTGATTCTGGTAGTTGTATTCCATTCGTAAGAGTTGGGTATTCATTAACATGTCTTAACCCTTTGACATAGAATATTTATTAAACATATTTTTTACACTTTTTCTTTCATTAGTTTGTATTTTAGGACAAAATAAGTGAAAAATATTACATTTAGAATTTTAATAATTTATGGTTTTGAAATACAGCATAAGACACCGGTGTCCCTTTCTACGTTAAAGGTAAAATCTTCCATTTAGATCTAAGAGAAACAGTTATTCACAATTGAAATTTCTTTAATTTACAAAATCAATTATTTAAAAATTTTTGAATGTGAATGGAAAAAAAAAATTTTTTTTTTTTTCAAACTACTTTTTTGGAATTTATAGTTTAATGCAAATATTATTCCGATAATCTAATAGATTTTTTAGTAACTATTATACTGTTTTTAATAATTAAAAAAATACATTTTTAATTGTAATAAGAGCGTCAATAAAGTTATCCATCCGCGTCAAAGGGTTAAAGTGAAGAATGCTACTGTGAAGGTAAAAATAATTTTTTTTTTTTTTTAAAAAAACTGGGATATTTTAAATTTTTGTTTTAAAATATGAAAATCATTATCGTAATGTATGTAAGGAAGTAAATTAATGTTATACAATGATAAGCCTTTTGAAATGTTCCATAGTTATAGAATTAAAAAAAAGAACAATCAATTTCTCTGCTTCAAAATTTCATGATGTATTTACAAGGTCATACAGACCTTGGTGTAATAATCAAAATTAATTATACCCTCTGATAGTTCCAATTAAAATCGGATCAATTTTAATAAATCAGTATTAATCGATTAGTTTGAAAGGTAAATAAGCATACAATGATGTTTATTGAGATGAAAAAATATTTTAGTTATGCTTTTCCTTTTAAACATATATTTAAAAGTTCTCTATTTGAATAATCAAGGTGCAAAATTTTATAGGTTATCTATAAGTTATTGCCTTTCTGCAACAGAGTCCGCAGCACATTCTGTATGCTTAGTCTGTAGCAGAAATTATTGTCACTGAAAAATAAAAAAAGATTGTGCAAACAAAATTTTGCATTTGCTAACTTATGTGAGAGTTCTATATTGCAAGAAATCTGTTATTTTGAACTGCGTTAGACTGTCGACATAACTTATGGGATAACTAACTTATTACTTTACCAAAAATGTTCTCATTATTTACAATTATGTTAATTTTTGTCTTATGAGTAAAAATTTGAGTTTAAAACAATTATTTAATTGACTTAAAACTAATCTTCTAACAGCCATTGAGGATTCAGGATATGAGGTTTTCTTAAATAACGAAATTTTTAATGACGATGTTATAGAATCAACACATATAATCATACTCTTATATTTAAAACAGGTCATTTAAAACAGATTCAAAGCATACTTGACACAGACTTAAATTATTGATAATATTGCTATTTTGAATGGGTTTTTTTTTATTTAGAAAATTCAAAAAATATAGATTATTGCCCCCAAAATTCCAATCTCCAAATAATAAAAGTAATACTTAAAATAATTTTATTATTTTTTTTTTTTGGAAAAATTTCTATCGACTTTTTGTTTTGCTTGTGACTAATTTGGGGGCACTTAAAGTGAACACTGTACTCCTTTCTGTAAAATCATTTGTTACCTAAGTATTTAAAAAATTTTAAATTACTTCAGGTCATGTTTTTGTACTTGTCAAGTTGTCGATATTTAGAAGAAAAAACTAGACTTGACTTCCTAAAACAAAACAAAACAAAAAAGAGTGTTGTACCACTTCTGCCTTTCTGATTTAATCCTTTGGATGAAAGATGATCCTGCGAATCGATCCGATTTGATGGAATGGCAGTTGTGGACAACTTTTCTCGATTTCTGTCATTTCTGCTGCACTGGGAGTAATTAATACCTGAATGGTACGATTTATTTTTTTCATCATAATACATGTGAAAAGAAGGGGGGAAAAATAATAGTTGCAAGCCTATTCTTGAAATAGACTACTTTTTTGCCTGATGTCGATATTATCACGATATAAATTAATGATATTATTACTATTTTAATTTTTTTTTATTCAGACAATTTAAAAAAAAATATAGGTACTCTAACAGAATTTTTTTTTTAATATATCCGCATTTGAACAGCCGATACAATTTTGGGTTTACGACTACCAATGCTTAACTCCGAAGCCTTGTGGTTTTGAACCCAATCTAGAAGACAAGCGAACTCCTGTATCAAGTATTGGGAGAAATTTGCTTCCGTGGGGGATTTTTTTTTTTTTTTTTTGATGGAACCAACCCGCATTTGCGTTACATGGAGAGGAAAACCACGAAAACATCTTACAGTTAGCATGGCAGCAAGGAGACTCTAACCCATGATCCGTCTCCCACTGAGGATATTTTACGTCAGCATTGTGGTCAAAGCGAGCCGAATCCGGAATTCGTATCGACCAGCCATCGCTGGGATTCAAAATTGGTTCACCTCATTAGGAGGCAAGCACTTTATCCCCTGAGCTACCCCCAAACAAAACTACAAAACCATAAAATTAAACTGGTATTTAATATAAAAAATTTATTAAGTTTTATTAATCGATTCACAAAGTATCAAGTTTCGCCCGTGACAGATTTTAGGAAAGCTCACTTTTATGTTCTTTAAGCACTGTACATCGTCTTAAAAGCATTTAAATAACTTCAACTGTTGTTTTTCAAGTTGTCGACATTTTAAAGAAAAAAACTAGATTTTTCTTGAGACAAAAAGTGCTATACCACTTCTGCTATTTAATCCTTTGAATGAAAGATGATACCGCAAATTGATGCAATTTGATAGAGTGACTTTTGAGGGCAACTTTTTCTTTCATTTCTGCTGTCCGCGCCAAGCGTAGGTAATACCTGAATGGTACGATTTATCTTTTTCACTTGATACATGTGAAATAAGAACAAGAAAGAAAAAAAAAAAAAAAGAGTTGCGGGAAGCAGTCTATTGAGTATTCTTAAAATAAACTGCTCTTTTTTTCTGATCTTGATATTTCCGCCACATAATGCACGTATCGATAGCACATTATCTGTCATAAGCCAAGTAGAGTAACTTGGAAATAAAAAGCGATTTCTAAAAACGTTCATATAATTATTTTTATATTTAAATAAGCAATTTTGAATATCATTTTATACGTAACTTTATGCTGCATTGCTTTGATTGAATTATTGCTTTTAAATAAGTACCAAAAAAATTCCCAAACAGTTTGTCAATAATACAAAAATGTTGAATTGTTGCTGGTGTAAAAACGCAGTTTTAATTTTCTTCAATTTTTGAGATTCTTTTTTGAGAAATTTGTAGCTTTGTTTTGAATTTCTCTTGAAAAAAAAATTTTTTTTAATTGTGATTTATGTGAATGAATCTGTGTACGAGAACATGAATCTTAAAGGGTTAGAGCAACTCCCAACGATTGTTCTCCATATGTTAGAGAAGGTAATATTTTGCAAAAAAAAAAAATTATAAACATCTACTCTGCCGTGCAATTTAAGAACCAACGTACGCAACAAAAAATTCAAAATTGAGATTTTTATATATTTGGCATCCTTATATGGTAAGCTACATTTTGCGAAAAAAATTTCAAAAATTACTTTTTTTTAATCAGTTTTTTTAAATTCTATTTCAGCGTTCATAGCATTTGCAATAGGAGAAAAGTTGTCAAGCCAATTTTCTCGGAACCAATCGGAAGTACTTAACGTTGTTTTTTCAATTGCACGGCAGTACTACTGTCAGAACAAATGAATAATTTTTAAAAATGCTATCATTTTTTGATATTTTAAAATTTTAAATTAAATGTAAAGTTTATAATATATTTTAAAATAAATGTTAAGTTTTTATTTTTTTTATTTTATATATATCCGTCGTTGAACAACCGAGCCGATAAATGTTAAGTTTATAAAATTTCAAAGTATACTAATGTTAACCTGTAAAAATGTTGTAATCACAAATTGTTTTTAAGTGCAAAATAAACTGTTTATTCTATTATTGTATTCTAAAATTAAAAAAAGTAATGCAAATAATGTAGGTTTGTGTCAAGTATGTTTTCATATAACAGTATTAATTATTATGAAGCTTCTATTTTTATTCTGCATTACTCATCTGTTCCTCGATAACTATATCTAGATTTCTAATCAGTGTTCATCATTATTTGCTTTACTTAATTATAAAGCTTCAAGAATTCTTATTACTTTCAAATCTGTTACTTTAATATATTATTCAAATATAGAAAAAAATTACAATTTTTGTTTATGAACATTAATATTTATGAACCAAATAAATTAACGAATCATTTCTAAAATGGTATTTAGTTACGTAATAAATTTAAGTGAAGAATTTGATATTAAATGTGCTTGCGCGTTCCAAGTTTAGGGTACTTTCTTCAAGAAAACCCTTAATTGCACATTGTAAGCATTTAATGTTTTATAATGTAAAAAAAAATGTATACAAATCTTAACTACTAAACTAAAGCAGAAAGAGAGGCTAGTAGTTCAAGTCGATATTTCACATCACATATTTGCCTTTTTTCCCAAATGAGTTACAAAAGTTGATTCTCTGACCTTGGCCCAACTTAATCATTGTCCCTCTCTCTTACTTGAACAAAAACTAAAAAATGCCTGTTAAAATGAACGACTATAATAAAAATGAAAATATTCTGTTTACTGTAGTAATTCTTAAAAGCACATTATAAAATTTCAAAGAGATTAATATTGCTTACATTTTGATCCTGAGAAAAACTTTATAAAGACTAAAACAATTCTATCAAATCTAAATTATTGATTATTATTATAGTATGAATGTATAGCTGTATCTAATTGTTAAAATAATTTATTTCATCTCCAAGTTTTAACCATATATATGTAACAATATTCTAAGATATAAATCTTGTATGCGTAAATAAAAACGTTTAATTATAAATAAAAATAATACATAAAAATAATAAGTAAATATATTATCAAATAATTAATAAGTAAATGTATTATTGAATAAAAACAGCAATACATTAATTTTTGTAAATGTAACTTTTTCTTTTCGCATCTACTTTGTGAATTTTTTACTTGATTGCTAAGGTTATCAATATATATCGGCAGTTTTTGCCCAAATTTACTAGTAAAACAACGCCTGTGTCCAAATACATATCAGCAACATGCGGTCAAAGGAATATCTGTAAACATTCGGAGGCAAAAAGGAATGAATTTTATGGAATTTTTATCGGGAAAAAATGATTTGATAAACTTTCAATTTAAAGTAGTCACTCAGCCAATATTGATTTTGTTGATTCATTTCAGTACTCAAAAATTAGATTCGAGCATTGCATAAACACATTGCACTTTGATGTCTCATTCCTCAATCCTGCAGGCGATTTCTGTGCAATCGTGCAGTGACTTTAATTTCGTGTCATAGAAGCATAATCAGTGCTCGGAGCAGTAATAATCTTAGAAGATTTCTAGACTTCTAAATAAAAGAGACATCTGACATTGTGCCAATTCACATCGCCTATTTGCAATGGAGGAAAATGGATGGCATTATTTGCTTTCTGCATAAACTCACGCGCCTTTGAAAAGGGTCTTTTCCCATCCTTTAATTGCCCGTCCGGATTATTTTCTCTCTCAAAAATGTCATCTTTTTCACATGTCACTGAAACGGATAACTACTTGAGGGATAATGCGTGTGAGACCGTGAAGGTAATAGGTAAAAATTGTTTGCAAACGGCGTAACTGCTCTTCTTGGCGCACCGATGTGAATCGAAGTTCAAAAGTTCTTTTCCTTTTCAAATGTTTTTGATACAGTTAGAGGCGTATGTGAGAGCGAGATTGCAGTGCCTTAATTAGTCCCTTATTCGTTGGCTTGTCATCTCTAACGACAATCAGGATTAAGTCGGGAGCAACTTTTAACTCTAATACCTGACTTTAGTTTAAGTATAGTGTTGGCACTAAAGACATCAGATGTGGACAACAAATTTTAGCCTTTTAAAAAGAAAAAAAATCTCAATAAATAAATGATAATTGCTAAATGATTTCAAATAGTCTTGCCCAAAATGAGCCGAAATATTTTTCTTACTGGCAAAACTCTGAAAAACTATATTATGCATAATTCGGTGCTAAATAAAAAGATATTGATTTGACACATGATTCGTAGATCTTGGTGTTATTTTTCAATTTGAACTTTTTTATCACATTAATAATCTAATTTTCAAAACTTAGTGTAAACTCGATTTTGTAAAACCAAAGACTTCACAATGAACAAATCTTAAAAATTCCCTCAATGTTAATTTTGCTTTTTGCGTATTTCGCTATATCTCAAAATCTTTTTAAGCGAATTTAAAATTTTTGACTTACAATTATAAAATTTGTTTATCCAAAGAGTTTTTTTTTTTTTTTTTTCAATGCCCATCTGGAGAAAGACCTTGGCCATACAGGTATCTGAAGGGCAGATTTGTTGGCCACTGTTTCAGGGGCACCATCTGAGGTGGGCCAACGTTGCTCCCACAGTAAGGACAGGTAGTACATAGAAGGAAAGAACATCCATCCCTTGCCCGGGATTCGAACCCAGAACCTTTTTGATGCAAGGGCAGTTCCCAAACCCCTATACAGGCCGGTCGGCTTTATTCAAAGAGAAACCCATGGTAAATAACTTTAAGTAAATATTTATTATTTTTAATAATTTTTTTTTAATATCCGTCTTTGAACAGCTGACCCAATTTTGGGTTTACGGCTACTAATGTTCAACTCCGTAGCCTTTTAATTTTGAACCAATCCAGAAGACTAGGAAACTCCTGGATCATTACCCCCTATAGGTATTGATTTGTTATGGGAACATGGAGGACCTCGCGACTCGATAGATTTAACGTGCATCAGTCTCCAATTACTACACGGGGAGTCTTCGGCCGGCGGGGATCGAACCCACGAATTCTTGGGCATAGGCCCAGTGCCCTACCAACCAGACTATCCCGGCCCTTATCATTTTATTTAATGAAATTCGAAAAATTTTGAAGTATATAATATTTTACAGTATTATACCATATAAAAGAATATTCTTTTGTATGGTAAAATGTAAAATTTGAACCAAGTCGGTCCAATAGTTCCTGAGAAATTGAATTTTAAGTATCTAACTTTTCGAAATTCAATTTCTCAGTCACTGTTACACCGATTTTGCTCAAATTTTGCATATTGATATGAACTTGTTTAGCTTCCAGTTCAAAAATTTTTTGCCATTATTAAATAAAATAATAAATGCGAAATAATTATTAAAAATTTTTTTTGGCATAAGATTATCTTTGGACAAACGAATTTTATAATTGTGTATAAAATTTTCCGATTCACTCAGAAGTTTCTCGTGATATACTGAAATGCGCAAAAAGTAAAATCAACATTAAGGGGTTCAAACTTTCGATCGTTCTTCTGACTAAACCTTGGCCAAAGAATAAGTGAATAAGTCTTTGTTCGCCAAGGACTAAACTATTGGGACCATATTTTCCACATTGAGGCTACCCCTACAATTTAGAGGCCAAAAACCATAATCAGACTAAAAAAAATCTTTTACGAGTCTATTTTCGTAACTTAAAATATCATCTGATTATCATCCTCGAACCACTAAAATCCTAGTACTTGAAAATTCGATTATTAGATCCAATATTATTCAGGTTGTTTTGTTTATTATCTTTCTCACTGTACACCACTGAAACTGATAGTTATCTGTGTTTTGACGTTAAAATAAAATAAAAATTTACAATAGTAAAAACTTCTTATTCGGCAAAGAATTTCATGTTAGGTGTTGGAAAGAATATATTTTTAATAATAAAATAATTTGAAAAAATGTATTTTAAAAGTTTTTAAAAATAAATTATGAAATCACATCTATAAGCAATATTGCTATGTGTTTAAACTCATTATAGAACTTTTTAAAAGAAAACTGTCTCTCAGTTAAGAATACCACAAGAGCAATGACACGAAAAAATGATCTGCATTGTTTTTTTTAACTAATAGTAATGATGCAGTTTGTATTTAAATTACTGTAATTTGTAATCGTACCTTGACATTTTTATCGTATCTATAAGTTTTAAATAACAAATCAACCACATCTTTCGAGGGTATTTCTGAATATAAGATTTTAGATAAAGGTAATTTTTATTTTAACTTTTCTTTAATTTTTAATAATCTTCAATGCCCGATACCGTTTTTGCACGAAGTCTGAATAATAAAGATTTCTCTTATAAGTTTTTTTTTTCTTTCTATATCATACTACAGATGAAGAAGCAAATCAGATTTTTGAATATGACTTGAGGCTTAAAAAGCAATCTTTTAAATTTATTTCGATAAAATCTGGATAAATAATCTCTAAGAAGTTTGGTAAGATTGCACTTTAAATCGGATCATTTTCATGTCAGTCACGCTCAACTTCTTTTGATCATTTTCTAAAACCCATACATTTTTTTTAAATCTTAAATGCGCAAAGAAAGGAAAACTTTAGTTCAATTTCACTTGGCATAAAATTAATATTATAAATTTTGTCTGTGTCCACAAAATTGGATTTCAGCTTTTTTTTTTTAAATGAAATATTTCAACATCAAAAAGTATTCTTAGTTCAAAACTTGTACTTTAATATTAATTATAAGGAATGAAAAATGACCCTTGTAATAAATAATAAAATTCATTTTCTGAAAATTTATATTTGAAACACAATGTGGAAAAGCGTAAATCCCTAGTAGAGATTTTTATGCAGGTAATTGTTTCAAAAGTGTAACGTTTAGCAATGGTTTCCAATTTTTTTCGGCTGTGGAACCCTGAGTGATCGAGCTTCTTTTTACGGAACCCCCAGCATTATAAAAAAAAAAAATTCATTATATGCTGTAATATACTAAGTAAAAAAAAAACTTATCTCCATATTTTCAAACTAATGTGTAGTACTAAATATTTAATATTATGAATTTTTTTTATTGGTGCATGCCTATGATGAAAAATAATAAAATAAGCTACATTTGATTATAAATATTATTACAATTTGAAAATAGGAAAACTCTCACGAAATTCCGTCATCTCTCCACTGGGTTCCGAGGTACACCTTATGGGAATCGTTAACGTATAGCATAAAAGTGATTCTTTATGCCCGTTATTTCTAAATCTGTCTGTTAACCACAGCCGGCAACGATAGTAACTCAAGTTTTAAAGTAATTTTGAAATAATTAAAAACTTTTGTTCCCGAAAAATTGTGTTTGCAAAGAAATTATTACGTTAACAGCTAAAAATATTTCAATTTCTAAACTACGTTTTACAATTCTTAAATCTCAAAAACGATGCCGAAATTCAATCACGTGTTTTCAAAACATTATATATTAAAATATTATACAATATTATATATTAAAATTTATGCATCACAAATCAGAACGAATAAGTCAGGATTTATATTTTATTATTGAAAGTAAGTCCCTTGAAAGTCAAGTATAAGTGTCTGTCAATAACTATGAAGTTGCTATTTTTGGTATTTGTTTATGGTTATTTAAGAAAACACCATACCGGCGGGAGAAATGAATTATCACAAATTCTGTTTTACCGACATGAGTTATTTTAAATATAAATTGGTCGTGAACAGTTTCACTGGCGCTATAGAATCATCATAAGGAAGTGTGTTTGGTACCACGCAGGACCTAATGAGGATTGTGCTTCCCTGACAAATGCTTTGGAACTTTTGATTGCTTAAAAAAGTCGAATACTTAAAATTTCGATTTTTCAAGACCTATTCGACCAATTTACCTCGCATTTTGTATTTTGCGATGTAAAATTGCATTCTTTAAAATGTTAAAAATTGTGTATCTTACATTTAAATTTTTTCGACTATTATTAAATACAATAATAAAAAAATATTTCCTATGAAAGTTTTTTTTTTTTTTTTATGCAATGAATTACTTTTGGATAAACAAATTTTAATATTGTTTCCAAATTTTTAAATTCGTTTAAAGAGTTCTGGAGATATAGCGAAATGCACAAAAAGAAAAATTGACATTAGGGGTAAAAACTTAGGATGGCTCTCCTGACCAAATTAATGGGACTATATTTGCGGCATTCTCCCATATTTTCGGGATTAGAAATCCATATACGTCGAAATAACGGTATTTTTATTCAAATGAAGTGTTTTTCAGTGTCTGTTTCATAACTTAAAATATTGTTTGTATAAATTAATTTGCATATTTTAGGTCACCCCATCATTTTTTTGCGCACTGTACATGGTTATTTTGAATTAAGTTTATGCACATTTCATTGTTTCCTCGGTAAAACACGAAATAAAATTTAGCGTTAAATAAAATTTTTAAAAAATTCATTTTTATCCAAGTCTTTGCTGGCCTCAAATTACTATTAGACTAGCCACATTTTCATTACTGGTTATCTTTCTGGTTTAATGTTATGCTTACATAAATTAATGACAAATACACTCTCTTAGAAACTTTGCATAGTAAATGTAACTAAATATAATATCACATGGCAAGATCCAGTTTTCCTATATTGATTTTTATATTTTTTTTGTTGTTTTCAACGTCATAAAGACATTGTTTTCCGGTAAAATATTTTTTGTATCCCAAGTTTAAAGATGCAATATTTGTTTTTATTTTACTTTGCTATTATTTCGTTTTTCATTTTTATTGTTTTCTAAATTAAGAGTTTAAAACTAAGAGCTGTTTCTTTATTATAACGTACTATGATGTTACCACACTACGCTGCATTTTAGAATAAATCTATTGAAATCGGTGTCTAAACTCATTAACCGTTTTTCGTTTCATTTCGTTTGTATTTTAAGATACAACGTAAATTTGTACTTTTGTTTTTACTTATAATATTAAAATCTTCAGCTACTCGCATTAAAGATAAGGGCTATTTGCATAAAAATCCAATAATCAGCCTATAAATAACAAATTTCACATTTTTTATAAATTTCGGCATGTTGGAAGACTTGGATTTGGCACTGATCCTAAAAAAGTTGGCCACTTCTGATAAAGAAAACGTGTTTAAAACTTATTTGTTTCGAGACACGAAAGTCATTTTCTGGAGAGAAAAAAAAGAATATTCGGATACATATACAATTTGCATAAAAATCCCATAAATAAAGACGAATTTTTATATTTCACATTCGCATCTGTTTAAAAAGTTGGAAGTGGCATCGTAATTTCAAAAGTGGCCCTCATCCTAAAAAGATCCTCCTGATATAGAAAACTTGCTTAAAATTTGTTCCGAGACGCGAAAATTATTTTCTGGAAAGAAAAAAGAAATATTAGGATGGGTATAGCAATTTGCATAAAAATCCCATAATCAGCCTGTAAATAACACATTTTAAATTTTTATAGTTTTTTGTATGTTTGAAATATTAGGGGCACGCATAATTTCAGAAGTGGCACTGATTCCAAAAATGTTGGCCACTCCTGATACAGAAAACGTGTTTAAAATTTTTTGTTTCGAGACATGAAAATCATTATCTGGAAGAAAAAAGAAGTAATATTGGGATAGACATCTCTGTAATTTTATTAACTTTTCACACAAAAGGAGAAAGTTTTGAGAGATGTAATCAAACTAAAATTGGATCACCTTTCAGAGAAATCTCGGTCACGCTCACTTACTTCTTTTTTGCTCATCTGCAACATTCTTAAACCTTTTTTTTATACCTTAACAAATCTAGAATAAAGAAATATTTCCTTCAATGGTTGACAAGTGTTGAAAACTCGTGTAGAATTTTTGTTGTAGAATTCTTCTTTGTGTATTTAAGAAGCTTATTATGACAATGCTGCTGACATCTTATTGCAACATTTGGTAACGTTTCTATTTTATTTATTTTTTTATTATATAGATATTTGTGAGCCTTTGCGGAACTAAATTTATTTTATAGAACAGAATTTTCATTTAAATACTAAGTTAGTTTTTTTTTAATCGCAGGAATGCCGACGAAAGGGATTATTTTCCGAGTTAAAAAGAGATTAGTGGAGATTAAGTAGATCGTCAAAACTATCAAAACATTTTCATTTTCTTAGTTCGTAGCATTGGTTACAAATTTTTAACTAATCTGTAGATATAGTAAAATAAAGAATTTGTGTGTCTGTCTGTTTACCGGACTGTAAGCTGCAAAAATACGATCTCAAGCAAATTATGAAGCCTGATTTTTTATTTTTTAATTACATTTTTAATTCTGAGACATTTAAAAAATGGAATTTTCTCATTGGCTTAGCGGAAGCCACAGTTTTAAAATAAACTATAGACCATTCAGTTTTGCCAAATACTTTAAAGATTACATCAGTTATGTTTGCTAGCTTATAGTTCTAATCAAAAAAGTTTTTATTGCACGTGTTGTATTACTTTTTATTCGTTATGCCAGGTTATCTGAATGATCAACGTGATCGTGGTAGCATAGGCTGACTACGTCACCAAATCATTATCTCTAATGTTATCTGAAACCACGTGTCTAATTTTCTTAAAATTATGCTTTTACAACGTGCTATAATGAAACTAAAAAATTTTAAGTCAACGATAATTGAAATTAAAAAAAAAAAATGTTTTCAACTGAAAAGCAAAAATAATGATAATAATATGGAACCAATTCGTTGAGGATCAACATAAATAAAACACCAATATTACTATTGACGCCAGTGGTAATTAATTTTGGTAATAGTAACTAATTGAAGTAAATAATAAGCTATGCACTAAAAGGCGAAATTAATGGAGAAATGTTACTAATTCGTTTAAAAAAAAGTGAAAGATTTACGAACTGTCATTGACGTCAACGGTGCTTAATGAGTTTTGGTTAAAATCCTGCATGTATTTTTTATAGATTAGGTTGTTCCAAAATTTAACCGATAATTTCAGAGGGGTAATAAAAGGCATTGAGAGAATGAAAACTTATCGTAGAGCATTAAGTCACAAACCGCGTTGAGTGAAAATCACGAAAACCCCATGCATTGGAGCACCTCATAACGCGGATTGCCGCCACTTTGGCAGGTATCAAAATTGCTTGGCCTCTTTGAGTTATACGGGAATTGTTTTTACGTCGTTGTAGACCCTGCAATGACGTCAGTGGACGCCAGTTTGAGCAATTCTTATAATAATCAATCAAATAAATCTTTTCATAGCAAGCAGGTTTATGGTATCTTATTATCCAGGGGGTGGAGTTAATTTCAATGTAGTAAGTTTGTAATTTTAATTTAGGATGCTCTTAATTTTAATTATTTTTAATTTTTAAATGTCATTCTAAGCCGTTATCTTTATATTTAAGTTTATACAGACGTGTATAACCTCTAACACGATCAAATTTAAAGCTCAACTAAATCGTTGAAGAAAAACCCAGCTATTACGATTTCGAACAGTAAGTGTTCAAAGCAAGTATTTTTCTTCAAGTCGTTTCAAAATATTTACATTCACCTTCAAATTTGAAATTCTAATTAGAAAACACTTTCATTTAGTCTATTTCTAAATTCTAAGCTTAAAAACGCATTTAACTTTGATAAATACTTTCTTAAGAATGATTGTTTAAGAAGCAAAATTTAAATGTCTAAGATGATTACAAAATGAGTTGCGAATGATGGCATAGCTCTTAAGTCGTCTTTATAGTACTTCTGTCACAGCTTGAACTTACTGTAAAAAAATTAGAAAACCTGATTAAAAGAATATTTGAAGAAATCTGTCTTGAACAGTGATCGATCATTACATGGAAGTATTAAGAGTTATTTAGCTAAATTTATTCCTAATTACATGTAATTAATACGTTAAAACAGGTTAATTAAATTTTGTTTATCACTTTGTTTGCTACGATGTCATACTTAACAAATTATTGAGCTTACCAAAAATTTACTTATGGCGGAGTTCCGCTACACAGAGCGCTCTTCAAATTTCTTCAACTTTTGAAATGTAAGTAATCCTTTGACTGCCTACTTTTCGAACAATTCAGTTCATTGTTTCTGCGTGCGTCATTTTTCTTTATTTAATTATAATTTTTTATCAATATTTTAACAATTCTGTCAGAAATTCTACAATAAAATTTAAATCTTTATGAATAAAATTCATTTCACGATTTTCAGAAACTTAGGGAACATTCTTACTGAACCTTTTTTGACCGTCAAACCTTGGTTTAAAACACGCTGATCGTATTCTTATTTTAAAATTAACAGTTTATATTAATTTTTATTTTGATGAGAAATTTACAAGTCGGTACCACGTTGGAAAGTATTTTGTATTGAAATTAAATATTTTTAAAACATTTTTATTCAACACATAATAGTTTATTTATAACATAAATAGAAGGATGTTGCATCTCCACTCTTCTCTGAAGATTAAAACCGACTAAACTTTTTCCAATAGCCGGTCAGAACAATACCGAGCCTGTTCCAAAACTCAAATTAGGAATTCACCCATTGATTGTTTTATCATATTTTCCTCAAGTAAGAGAAAAGTTTAAGATTGATCCTCTTTTGACAAAAACAATTTTTTTTTGTTAACATAATAAAATTCCAGTTTCGATAGGATATGCTTGTCATATGTTTTCACTATCATTTGCTACTTAAAATATAAACTGTTTTTTCTTATCATTGAAGAAGTGATGAAATGTTCATAACGTAATATTTTGTCGAATTGAAAACAAATTTTTAAAATTATTACAGCATTATGCTAACCAATGGTCTTCAAACAATTGTTAATTTGGGCCCAACTGTATAATCTTCTTCCTACGCTTCTGATTTAAGCAACATCTATTTAAATGTCTAAAAAACAAGTTTAAAATTAATGTAATTTAAAAATATAAAAAATCAATTTCCGTTTATTGTAAAAACATTACAAATAACGTGAACTTATTCACGGGGCAACTACGAAACAAAAACACTATCACATTTGGAATCAGCATTATTAAAGTAAAATTGAGAAACATCCTGTTCAATATTATTCTAATACGAATACAAATCATATCTGTTATTCTAATGCGTACACAAAAAACTATATTCGAATTATAATAACAGGTAAGTTCTAAAAAGGTTTTCAAAGATCTGTCACTAATTGAAATCTACAATAGTTCTATCTATAATTGAAATCTATAACTACAAGTATGTAAAACAAAAAAAGCTTTATAAGTAACGGAAAGAAAACATTCGTAATTTTTACTGTTATGGAATTGTTTAAAATGTTTTGAATAGAAAATAAAGACAATTACGATTTTACAATTTAAATTTCTCAGATCTATCTACTGTTTATTTATCTTTTGTAAAATGACTCAAAATTCAAAGATAAACTGATTGCGTTCTTAATTCTTTTAAATATCTCCGTTACTTTTATACCTATGTGTATGAAAGTTTCGAAAATTACGGAAATTTCATTCAGCAATATTCTTGCATTAAAGTTAAATGATAAATAAAGATGACTGTTGATCCCGAGTTGTGACGAAAAATGACGCGCGCCCATAAAAGGCGGAAACTAATAGTAATTTTTTTAAATAAATTGGAAAATCGGAATTTTAAGGATGTCATTTCACGCTTTTCGCCCAAAAAAGTTCGATTATTACTTCATAAAAGTTTAGATTCTAACAATTCTAAAACAATTTTTATTTTGATAATTGCCATTTCGAGTAGTACTGTGTTAAAATATGGGAAAACTGAATTAATATTTTCTGCGATAAATAGGTTAAAATTAGATTTTAAAATTTGCACCAGATCCTTGCCCATTAAAAGAAAATCGCGACTTTGTCAATTCTAAACATTCTTTTTTAATAACTGCATTTCGAGTAGTCCTGCATTAAAATATGGGTAAACTGAATTCATATTTTCTGTGCAAAATAGGTCAAAATTTAGCTTCAAAATTTGCACCAGATCATTGCCTATTACCACAAAAATCACGACTATATTACTGTCTAACCGTTTACAAAAAGATATCATTTGATGTCTAACCACCTACAGCTACTCTAAATCACCATTTAATGGTTTCAACTGATTCTCAATTCAGTGAATAAAGTTTTTTTTGATAAACTACCCATTTGCCACGCACTAATGCTTAAATTTTGCCTCCAATGTACAATATCTTCTTTGATATTTCGTATTCAAGATATGTTTTACATAGCGCATTCTCGTGGGTATAATTTTGAACAATTTTACATAATGGGGAGGTTCAGCGCCTCCTGTTAGTGAGATTTGTTATTGTTCGGTGACTATCTGAAAGAGTGAGATTATTTCCTTTTTTTTTCTTTTTCTTAGATGATAAACCTTATTTTGCGGTGAAAACCATCTGTATTATCTATCCGTCTGTAGCCTTAAGCTCTTAATGTTTATTTCCGTGTTATCCAAATAGGAGAAATGCTTATGAAAAAGCTCTCAGCAATGAATTGCCCGAGCTAAGTAATATATATATTTATGTGTATTTTGCGAATGCTTAGTTAATAGTTGTTTGCATATTTTATATATTTGTTTGTAGTTTATTAGTATTTTCAGAACTTTGTATAGTTTTTTATAGTGTATAGCTTAAAGTTTTATAGTATTTTGTATATTTGTTTGTAGTTCAGTTAATATTTGTTTACGCTGGTTAATGTATTGTATATTCCTCCCCAAACCCGAGCTTCAAATAACAGCAGAAGCGTTTTTTATTCATAACTACGTAGATTAGAAGAAACCAGCGGTCGGAAAAAACTACATTATTTTTGTAGTTTACTACATTTACAACTACTTTGTTACAAATGTAGTTAAGTATACAACTACTTTTTTTTCAAATGTAGTGACAAATTACTTTAGAATTGTAGTGACTACTTCGTTACTTAAAGGAACTGAACATTGCTAGAGAAACTAGTTTATACTTGTAAAATTTACACTGCTGGAGAAATTAATTTATACATTATGTTCAAAGTGGTTGGGAATATAAAAAAATTAGCTTATATTTTAAACATGAATTATTAATATTTACACGAGTCCCTTTGTTATTCAAAAAAAACTTTCGAACTCGTTCATTTAATCTTCTATTTTTTATACCATTCTTGACAGCGAATATTTAATTTAAGAAATGCTAGGAAATTAACAAATATTTGCAATTTCATTAAGTGTTTAATTCTCTTTTATTTCCTCCAAGAAATTAAGTACATCAGAAATATGTTTTCTTCCTTTGAAAAAACCACTGTTTTACGAGTGTACAAAGTGTGACCAAAGTGATAAATTATTCATAATGGTTAGCTTAAATATTAGTTATACGTGATTCTAAATAAACAATTCTTGTTAACTCACAGTCACGGGGGCATTTAAAATAGCTTCCTTTGACAGACCTGCAAAGATATATACCCATCAAATTCGAAAAAGTAGTTTTGTTAGAATCCTGTTCATATACTTAACTAACGTAAAAAGTAGTTACCAGGAATCGCTACAAACTACTAATTTTTTTAAAAATTTTTTTTTTTTTAATTTTTTTTTTGTATCGCGCGACTTACTACACTACTCTTTTTTTTAAAAAAAAGTAGCACACTACACTTCAAATTACGAAAAAAAGTAGCGACTACAGTAGTTTCCCTACTTGTGAGCTTTTTCCGATCACTGGAAAAAACTAGACTCATAATGAGAAAATTATTTTTTTTTTAAAATTTCAAATAATTTTTTTTAGATATTTTTCATGTCTTAATACATTTTCATAGAGTATTTCTTTATTTTGGTCATTAAAGAAAATCTACTCGACTCAATAAGGTATGCAAGCCCCCATAATGTATTTGTGAGCAGCTGGGCGCCGGTGTCGGCTAGTTTATTATATAATAATACTAGGACGTCATTAAATAAAATGGTTATTAAACTTTTAGATGTAAAAAAAATTTAACATTCAGAATGGTTTGTATTTTATAGATGGAAAAATTATTACATTGAATTTATAGAATAATTATTTTATGGAAAAATTATTACTTTGAATTTAGAGAAAAAAGCGTGAGAAAATATTAATGAATTATTTTTAAAAAATGGAATCGCAGTGAAAAACTAAATTTTGGCTCGGAATTCAAAGTTTAAATTTAGTACTAAAACCTTAGTACTAAAAAAAAATTTCAAACCGAAGTTTTTTAAAAAAAAATTTTCATCTATATTTCAATCAGTTTCATTCTTAATTTTATTAAACTTTTTTTTTTACTGTTTTTCACTTTTTTTAAAAAAAATGGTATATTTAAAAATTCAAACTAAATTTATGTTAACCCCATAAGCGGAAGTCCTTATAAAATCTTAGAAACTAACCAAGATGCATGTATTTCTTTGAAATATTTATAACGTTTCTTTAAATTTTTTATATACATATTTTTACACAAGTTTATTTGTAATTTAAATCAATGCTTAAAAATTTTTTTTTTATCTAAATGATTGTTTGCAGAAAATTTTTAACATTTGGCCTGGGGCCTACCCTAGCTTCTAAGACCAGCCGTCACAACATCCTAATAAATTTTTATTTTCAAGTTTTTTGTCTACCTCTACTATTTTTGAATTAGATGATTTTTCAGAGAATGATTAAAGATAAAACTAATATAAACTATAAATATTTCAAAATATTTATTCAAATAATATCAGCTAGAATCAGGAATTTGTTCTACATTAAATGAATTTCGCAATCAACCTATTCACGTCACTAAGTATAGATTTATGAAGGTCAGTTTGAATGCCACTTTTAATTTGCTGACCGGGAACTTTCGCTTTCATAAAATAGCGTATTGCATTTGACTCGAAGAATTTACTTCGGATTTTTGAAAACTTTTTTTTTTTCACACTCAACACATATTTAAATTTATGATCAATAATATACGTAGTAAGTATGAAATATTTATGATTTTTTCTTCTTCTAAAAACCTATATTTTTCGATGCAGTATGTATTTAAAATTTATTCCCAATATTTTCTCATTTTTTCTTTTATTTTTCTAATTACTCGAAATTCGCATTATTTTCCTGTGATAGCTTCCCATCAAATGTTATTTCAAGTAAGTATTTTCTGTGAATATATTTCATTAAATGTTTATTTGAATTACAGGTACTAGCACTAAAAATAAATTGAAATACTATTGATGCAGTTTAAAAGTTTTCGTACAAAGACTTTTCGTTTCAGAGTAATTTACACAGTTATGTAAGTTGATAAACAAAACAAAAAACAAACAAAAAACAAAAAAACAAAAACAAAAAAAAAAAAAATTCCAAAGAAATGACGGGCATAAAGGAAAGTCGAAAACTAATAGTAATTTCTGAAATAAATTAAAAATTAGTCTAATCGTTTGTTAACGCTTTTCGTCCTAAGAATTTCGATTATTACTATATAGAATTGCGGTAACTCAGTAGATAGAGCGTTCGCCTCCCAATGAGATGTCAAATGTTCGAATTCCAATGGTGGCTAGTTGATAGAACTCTACTCCCGGCTCGCACCAACCACAGTTCAGACGTAAAATATCCTCAGTGGTAGACGAATCATGGGTTAGAGTCCCCTTGACGTCGGGCTACCTATTGAAGGTTTTCTCCTTTATGCAACGCAAATGTGGGGCTAGTTCCATCAAAAAAGTCCTCCACGAAAGCAAATTTCTCCCAATGCTTGATCCAGGAGTTTCCTTGTCTTCTGGATTGGGTTAAAAAAAAATTACAAGGCTACGGAGTTGAACTTTGGTAGTCGTAAACTCAAAATTGGGTTAGCTGTTTAACGACGGTTATAAAATATAATTATTATTTTATAAATTTAAGATTCTAACGATTTTAAAACAATTTTTATTTTCCTCACATTTTTATTTTCCTCACTATGCCGGCCAGGTGGCCGAGCGGTTAGCGTGCCTGACTGCGAAGCCATTGGCTGCGGGTTCGAATCCCGCTCTGGGCATGGATGTTTCTCTCTCTCTATGTGCTGTCCTCTGTTGTGTGTATGATGTGTGAATGTGGCCCACCCTATAAACGGGTTTGCGGCAGTGTGGCGTGGGCAATGTTGCTCGCCTCCGTGACTTTGGTTCACAGGTGCCCACTGGGTAACGCGAAATGAGCAACAATTCTGGCATAGTATAGGCAATGATTCAAATTCAAAGCCTGCCATAGGAAAAAAAAATTTTTTTTCCTCACTGTATTTAAGTCGATTTTTTTTTATTGGTATAAGGTTTTTTGTTTAATATTATTTTTAGATGTTTTAGTTTTATGTATTACATGTATTAGTTGTATTAGTTGTTTTATGTATTACATGTATGTTTAGTTTTATGTATTACATGTTTAGCTTTTGCAAATGCATGTAATATCCAGAACACACGTTTTTCCGGATTCGGAGCAACTAATGACAATGACTCCTTTTGTATAGTTTCATTCTGTACTTTTTTATGTTTAATTTTATTTCGTTTTAAATGAATTTAATTCACGAGTATCTTATATGTAAAAACAATTCCTTCGTCATTAAAAAAAAAAAAAAAACCAGCCTCCAAAAAATTTATCTTTTGTTCCATTTGAAAAATAATTAAGGTGAGAAATGGTTAAATAAAACAGACGAACTGGATGTGATAGACGGAGAATGAAAAAATAAAATAAAATGAGTTTATCTAGTGCAATTGAAAAGGTTACTCGACCTTGAGATGGCCTGATGACAGGCCAAGAGCCAATCTGGTGTTGCTTACCTTTATTGCCTTCATTTTGAAAAATGGCTCTAACTAACTGCCACACAAATATAAGAAAATCCGTTGCGATAAGAGTTAATTGACATTAAATAACTTCTCAGATTCCATTAAATTTCGAATCATGGACCTTTCAACTAATTAATATTAGATCTTCGTGTGTAGGTTTTGCATTGACTGGTGTAGATTGGCTATAAAGCAGATTGGTTTTTCTTTTTCTTTTTTTTTTTTTTTAAATCAATTTTCTGGAACCTTTCGAATTTTTTGTCTACTTGGCATATACACTTAATCTATTTACTTAAATTGACTGTGAACAGCTTCTCCGAATTACTGCATCTACTTAAACTTTGTCTTAAAATGATATGTCTTTTTCTCGTACATTTTTTTCATATATAGACAACTTTTGGAGGCAGGATATTAATGGGTTAACATATCTGTCAACTTTAAATATTTCCAAAGATGATTTTTCCTAATGATAGTATTTTCTAACTTCAGTGACAGGCAATAATATTTTTTTAATTCTGCTAAAGTTAAAACACTTTATAGTATGATTATCATGCATTTGTATAACTTTTTTTTTAATACTTATATGCAGAGTGTCACGGTGTTATTAGGACAAACTTTAAAAGGAGGTAGGGGACATCACAAGGATTCAAAATTGTATAGCAACCCGTGGTCGAAAAAGGGATGGGAAAGTAGTATGACATGTACAAGAAACAGAGACAAAAAGATAATCTGAAATATTTATGGGTCAAAGGTATTACATGTGCTGTAGTAGATGATATGAGAAAGAGTCACAAATGATGTTCAAAGTTTCCACCATTGCTGGCGTACATGCGCTTGACAGTTGGGCCATGGATTGGCAGACTCGCTCAAATACACCAAAATTTTGTTGCATATCCGCAGCAGCGCAGACGATTCTTGCAACCAGGATTTGCGTATACACTTTTTCATTACAGGGGTTGCGTATACACTTTTTCATTACAGGGGTTGCGTATACACTTTTCAATGCACTCCAAAGACATCAATGCTGCTTAAATTAGGAGAGCGTGGTGGCTAGAGAACCAGTCCACTACACCCAACCCATCTTGTGAACAACATCACTTAGCGACGTTTATGGGTTGCTATGGATATCTGAATCCTTGTAATATCTCCTACCTCCCCTTGAAGTTTGTCTCAATAATCCTGGGACACACTGCATCTTGTATAATTGCAATCAAAAATTTTATGAATTATAAAATAAAAGAAACATATATTTTGCTCCCATTTAATATATATATATATACTTTAAATACTTAGTTTTTATAGGTTTAACTTTGGCACGATGTGCAATTCAGGGTATATATATTGAACCATGTTGATAATTTTATATTAATAAAAGTAAGTTATTGTTATAATGTTATCGCTTAAAAGCTATTTGTTATATTTCGTGTGTAAGATGATGACTAATCATAAATCCTCAATATTAATTTTCGGAAAGCAGCATTCACTACAAATAGATCATTGTGTTACTGTGCTCCTTCGAAAAAATAAGTATAAATTTGAAACCCTTCAGATTTTATCTTGGGCCATTGTTGTCTTACGCAATTTCAAAAAGAATTTGAAGGCGTTACGCTTCAATGGCTGCAAATCGATACGCATTAATGATTATTTTTTTTTTCTATTTTAACGATACAGAGAAAGTCAGCGCTCTCTGAATTCATATGTACTTTTTAACTCCAGACAGAAACTATGAGTGTTTTTCTGCTTTTTTTTCTATTAAATAAAATTTTTTGATGGGAATTCATAGTTCATTATTCAAGGCTGCTCTTGAAAAATGCTGTAACGAAATTGAACTAGATGTTTATTCTAAAGTTTTGGTTTAAATCACGACAGTCCTTTATTATATGTGGTCTAATTGTTGTTAGTTCTATATAAAGCGACAGAAAATATGAGTGTAATATCTCTTCACATTCCTTAGAGAGATAAATATGCATTGGTAAATACTGCTGACTTATGTCGCTTTTTTCTGTGAACTTAAATTTTTTGAGAGAAATCCTTAACTATTATTTGGGGCAGTTCTGGAAACAAGTTGTAAAGAAATTGCACTGAATGTTTATTTTAATGGTGTGGTCTAAATCATGATAGTTTTATATTATATATAGTAAAATGATAATAGTTGTATATATATATAGTCAAAGTTTTGTTAATTCTATCTATAGCGACGCGTTACAAACCTCTCATTATTTTATAGTACGTAGATCAGTAAAATTTTGACCCACGCTTGCTTGCCCAGCACAGAAAATTTCTATAGTTAAAAAAAAAAAATTCTTCTTTTTTTATTAAATCAACTCATTTCAGTTTTGCATTATTTTTAAGCTTTTAATTCATTTTTTTAAAATTATACTATTGTGTTAAAGTAATAAATAGTATTTTTGTGCTATATAAGAGTTATAGTAGTTAAAAATGATATGTTCAATTGCAGAAGTGTATGGCAGAAAGTGTTGTCTAATTTTAGTGGACTAAATATACTGAATATATAACGTATACCCTCAATATACTTTAGAAATTTTCATCAACATCGTCAAAATCTTTAATAGGTTCTTTTTAACGAAATTTAATAAAGCTAAAAGTTTTTTTTTTTTTTTTTTTTTTTTTTTTTGACAAAAATAAGAGTAATCCAGTAAAAATATAAGGGGAGACTTGCATAAAGACATTTAGGGAAAACTGAATTAGTATGAATCATTTACTACATGAAATTAATATATAGGTTTTTAGCAAAATTCGTTAAATGTTTAAGTCAATTATTATTTCCTTATATTTTCCTTACTTAGTTTAGCTTCTTCAGATAAATATATATAACATTAATTCGTGGTATCCTAGTAATCGGACATTCTTTTTTCTTTCTCATTAAACATTATTGTTGAATTTGGTCTAATGTAGTCACTTCGGATTCTAGCGCTATTAAGCTTTATATTTAATCAGTTAATCTTTTACTCTATAGACAAAATATACACATTTATGGCATAAAGGTTTTAGAATATAAAAACATAAACTTAATATGTATGTTGACTGAAGATTACTGAATGAAGATTTCTTAGTCTCTGCATTAATCAGTGAACTAAAATGAGTCTTATTTTCGAAATTTGCTGTCATTAGACTTAATACATCTCAAAAACATTAATCAAAATTTATCTGCTTCCTGCAATTTTCAAACTGCAATTGTAACTTCCCTTTATTTTTTTAAAAGCCTCATCTTAGTTTCTTTTACCACAGTTAATTAAATCGAACAAAGATTCTTAATGATTAAGTTCAACTCATAAAAGGATCAAAATGAAGAAAAAAAATGATCTTAACATCTTTATATGTTAATAAGAATGACTCACTTAATGAAAATAATACCAATTTTTCCTCGGTATATTCTTTCAGATTTTCTGATTGTTTATAAGTTAGTTAACGCTATTCAACCCCATATCTATACATTTCGTGTCACTGCCCGTATTGTTGAGAGTAGAGAATGAAATAAGAATGAAACCAGAAGTGGCAGATTCGGGTTCGTGGGGTTCAAGGAACTACAATACTATTGTTTCAACAAGAAGTGGGGGGGAATGCTTGTGGAACGCCGTTTTAGAGCCGCAAAATTAGCAGCGTGAGTTAACGAGAAATAGCTAACTTGTGACGTCATCATTTAAGAGCAAATGAGCGAAAGTTAGACAATGAAAAGTGGCATTGTTCTTTTTGCAGACGATAATGCAGCGCGAGTTGTGAAAATTAGGTCTATCTGGCAGCAGTAGTAATTTTAGATCGTGTTAGATTAGATTTCTAACCTTTGTCCTATTTCGAATAGTTGTGCTAAAGTATCGCAGATTTGATAAATGATTCTATTTTATGGTTGAATGAAGATTTTCGAGTGGTAATAGTATTAGTTTTGATATGTGATGAAGCCAAAGAGAGAAGAAAAGAATTCCGATAGAATCCGAACTATTCAGAACACATTATCTTAAGTGCTAATCGGAATTTCACGTCGTGACTGCTGGTTTTTTTCCCTTTAGGGAAAATTAGTTAACTTCCGAGTATCATACTGGTCTTTATTATCTTTTCTAAAACTATAAACCATTTTATATCGAAATACTCGTAACAAATGAAGCTTAAAGAAAAAAAAAGTATGGATTAAATTTATCAAAGGTTAATATCAATTTAGAAAAAGTTTATTTCTGTAGCTCATCATTGAAGTTAGACATATATTCATTTTTAAAATAAATCATTTTATTTTTCAATGCTTTAAACGGTACAGACTTACACATTTTTCATTTTGTGGAGAATTTCGTAATATACTTTAATTATTTGTTTTATATGATGAAGATTGGAACGAGTTTGGTGTTTGATATCGATATTAATTATTGTAAATTTTTTTTTTTTTTTTAGTCTACATAACTATTTTATTTGTTTTGCAAATATTATTTTAATATCTTTATTAGAAAAGTTTAAATAACGTTGTACAGAATATACAATTAAATAAGTAAAGATGTGTTCAGATTGTTTTAAAAAAAGTTATATTAATGAAAATTTAGATTGATTTACTAGTTTTTATATGAAAAAATATTCGATTAAAATAATACATTTCCTGTTAAATTTAGCAACAAAATTAAAATGATAATTTTGTTTTTATTTGTATTAGGAGCCTGGTACAAGTAAAGACATCTCACTGTATGGCAAGTACTTCAACCGTCAAAGCCCTAGTGAAGAATCGCCTTTCTAGGACTCGTCATGGTTCTACAAAGAGTAGCAACAGTCACACATTTCGTCGACCCCCAAGTCCAGACAGTGCTTGCGAACACGATGCCGAATGGGTGATGGGTACTGTATCTGGTCCAGACGATATGACCAGTGATTTGTCTGAGGAAGGTGACAAATCTTGTGGCATGGATATCCGCAACGTTTCCGCAATTGATGCTACCACCGAACGAAGTACATCAGAAAACTCAACATCAAAAAGTAATATTTCATTTTAAATTTATGATTAAAATGATCACATTTTTCAAAACATTATTATCTCTGTATCATTGATGTTTTTCTTAAAATCCCTTTCACCGTGCCTTTAAAAAAAAAAACAGTTTTTAAAACTGAAAAAAGAAAAAAGTATTATTGAAAAATAACATTTATTTCTTAATTTTTAAATCCGTCAGTAAACATAAAATTTCTGCTCTTTTCATCGTGCGACACCTGTTTCGTTTAAAAAAGGCGTAAATTACTGGGGTAAAAAAAAAAAAAAAACACTCTCAGTCTGATATTTAGTGCATAACATTCAACGGAAAACATCTTTCAGGTGTTCAAATAAAATTAAAAGTGCCTAAAATAATGATTTTAACATTTAAACACAAATACTAAAAAATTTATATTGTCAAATGCAAATGCATAAAAACTCACCCGTAAGTTAAAGTTTTTTTTTTTTTTTTTGAACTACCTTATGGTTTTAAATTTGATGTATGGCTATTTTCATTTCCCTCCATCGAAAATTTAAAATTAATAGAAAACGGAACAGTTAAGCAGTGAAAATAATAATAAGTAAAACTTACAATACAATAATAGTTATACTTAATCGTTATATGTGCAATTGCATCTTGTCATCGAAATTACATCTTGAAGTTAACAGACTAGTTAATCTTAAAACGCGTCATACTAAGAACGATTTCCAAAATGACTGGAAATTCCTTTAAAATCACTTTTTTATGCACGTTTTGTGATCATATCAAATCCCTTTCTACATGAACTTTGAACTATATTAATAATATACTTCAAAGCTTATGATTAGAGAGTAGTAGCCTAAATATATTATTAAAAATAAAATGAATTAATCTAAAGAAAGGAGTGAAAGTTCAAATATTTAAATCTACCCATATTTTATTGCTTCATTCGTTTTTAAAGAACCCAGAACCACCTTCTTCAGCTTTTAGTTGAAATTTTAATTTTTTCACGTCATTTAATCTAGTGAAACTAGGTTTTTCCATGTTTAATTTTAATTAAATAAAAGTATTACAACCTGAAATTAAAAAGAATTTGCAGAAAAACCGTTTATACATATAAATTCGACCATTTAAAAAACATTGATTTTTATTATTAATCTGTTATTTTAATGTTTTAAAATTTCTTATCTAATTTATTAAAATTTTAAAATTAAACTGCGGAACAATTTATTTTTTGCATTTATACAAATACTTGATCTTGCCTAATTAGGGTGTGGGGATTGCAAATCTGAATTAAGTTTAGCTCCCAAAGCTAAAGATTCTTTTCAAAATGACATTCTTAGTCAAAATGCATATGTTTAAAAGCGTAACATATAACAGGAGGTTGTATAAATGTTGCGACAAATTTTTGAGGGGAGTTAGAACGCATCACCAGGATTAAAACTGCTTAAAAACCTACGACCCGATATGTCGAACGTGGCTAGGGGGGCTTCCCTATTGCGATCTGCACGAAACCACACGAGGAAACAGTGGTTCGGCGTTCGAACCATCCTAGCGGCATATGACGACATTTCCGGGCATGGGTTTCTATGCAGTTTAAATCCTGATGATGTGCCCTAGCTCTCCCAGAAGTTGGTTGCAACAGTTATGCGATTTCCAGTTATTTATTACGTTTTTAACGCTTTTCTTACGGCGTGCCGTGTTGTACCATCCTATGTGGTCCACATGTTGTACCAGCCATAAACAAAAGGTTGAACTTGTAAATTTTGACAAAAAATAAACTAATGACATTTAAAAGAAACTAGCTTGGAGAAAGAAACCGATTGCAGATTTGAAATCATTAACGTAAAAATATCAGATCTGTTAAAAAAAAAAAAAAAAAAAAAAATAAATTTCTTTCCTTGTGAAATTGCAGCAAATTTACTGTCGTTATTGTGTTCAGTGTTAAATTAGAATTCATTGTAATGGGCATATAGACTTTTTTTTTCCAGCTTGTTTTTAATAAATAAAAAAAACAACAACATATCTCTGACGAAACAATTAGTCTTAATATGGTGGATATCTGTGACGAATTATGATGTTGAGATAATGATATTAAGTGTTTTTTCGTTGTAAATGATTGGTTACTTATTACTTTTCCCATCCTTATTCCTATAAATCTGTCGCCGTTCATTTTGTTTATAGGTGAACGATAAACCTAATTCATTATGATATACTCAAACAACTTAATAAGATTTCGAAGATTTTAAAACCGCACTTTTTAGGATAATGATTCTACTGTTCCGTTATTAAAAAAAGATACAGTTTATGAAGATGGATACCTGTGGAAATGAAGCAAATCCGGTCGTAATTTTTATCCTGTTTCTTAATAAGTATAAATTACGGTTATAGTTTAGGTCTATTAACGCATTTGATCGAGGGTAGGGATTAGTGCCAAGATCTTAATCTTCGAAGATGCTTTTACTTTCGTGATAAATAGCTCGTTTTCATCATTTTATGTCTCTTGTAAATAAGGTAATTAACACATTTTGGAATTCGTTTTGAAGGATTAAAATTTACTTTTTCAGTAAAAGAAAGTTCCTATTTTTATGACTGTTACTCTTTATTGCGGTTTCAAAAGATACATGAATTAGTGTTACGCGTTATTACAATAGAATGCGATTTAATAATAAAAGTAGCACACTCATAAACATATAATTTGATGTAATGTAGATGATTTTAATGTTATAAAATGTCTCTTTTGAATATATTTTTGTCCAAAAAGTTGTGAAGTTTTACTAGTCGTAAAAAAAAAATGAATACAAGCTTTAAAAAACTTATTACGTTTACTAATGAATGCGTAGAAATAAAGTTTTCATGATATTTATACATATTTTATCTTGAAGTGTAAGTATTATTAACAAAACTTTTGTTTTAGAACATTTAAAGTGATGATTTAAAAGAAGTGGTGATGGTAAAAATATTGTTTTACACGCCGGCTTAATTTTGAATTTTTAGAATTTACACTATATGTGAAATTACTTTTCTATAAGGATAATTAAAAAGCTCAGGAAATTATATCAGGAACTTTGAAACTAAATGTAATCAAGATTTGAAATATTTTGTCATGCAAACACCTGAAATTTCATAAGGGATCAAAAAAGTGTTAGCAATGTTAATTAGATATTTTTTTTCTCGTATCACTTTTAAAATAGGAAAAAACATTAAATAAATAATCTCAAGAAACTGAAACGGTAAGATATTACTTGATTAAAAACTTCCTTCATTTCGAAAAATTAAAATTGTAATTTTTTTGAAGCAAATGATGGAAAAACATTTTGAGCTTAGATAATTTATAAACATTTTATATCCATTTGATTATTGCTTTTATAGTTTCGATTTCTTTAAGAAAAATTGAGCACAGTTGTTTAGAACTAAACTTTTTAGATTTAGATAAATGTAAGTAAAATAAGATTGAGTAGTACAAAGATTTTAACATCCAAACCTAGTTCAAAAATATCGAAATTTGATGTAGTTTCCTAACAGTCTAATTTTTTGAAGATATTTTGACGTACAAAATACCCCTACCCCCCTAGTATAATTTACTTCAATGATGTGGAGTTTTGCTTCTTCGACATATATGCTAATTTTTATAAAGTTGGTCTCATGCTATTATATAGGCTTTACATACTTCCGATCTATTTAGCTCCAATTCTTACATTTATGTTTAATCGTCTAATTCTTGACTGAATAAAATACCCATTTAATCATTTTCTCAGAAAACAAGTGTTGCAAAAATAAAATTCTATGAATATAAATCATTTATTTAACTTGCTAACATATTAAAATAAATATTTAAAACGTATATGTTAGTCACAATTTGCAATGTCTTTTAAGTTTTATTTTTCATCAAATAATTTGACAATACTTATTAATAGCAATTCGCTTGAATTTTGTTAAATTGCCAAATAATGAATTTTATCTTTTGTGCTCAAAAGCGACTATTTCCTCGAGAATTCTTATATAAATTTTCATCTAACTGCTCACTTCAGTTTCTAGACTTCCTCGACCAGTTTCTAGTAACGATCTTATCAAAAATTTGAAAAAATTATATTTTTATTAATGATATTTGAAAAAAAAAATTGAGCCGCTGTGTTTCAGGGGATAGAGCATTTTTTCTCAATTAGATAACCCAGGTTCGAATCTCAGCGATTGAGCTGGTTTATACGAAACCTGCTTCCGACTTGCACAGATACTGTGAAGACGTAAAATATCCTCAGTGGTAGACGGTTGCCATCGGGCCAACAGTGGGAAGTTTTCGTGATATTTCTCTTTATGTAACACAAAGACGGGTTAGTTTCATGAAAGATCCTCCGCGAAGGCTAGTTTGACTCGATGCTTGATCCAAGAGTTCTGAGTTGGGTTCAAACTTACAAGACTACTGTGGTGCACATTGATAATTTGGGTCGGCTATTCAACGCAGATCTAAAATAAAATGAAATAAAATTAATCTGTAATGTCTACAAATTGACCACCTGTGAATATCTTTACTTTATCGCAATCTTTATAGAAGATCTTTTTTTTTTTTTTTTAATCTTTTTATATATTCGATGCATTTTTATTAATTTCGCTGGTTACTATTTATTAACTGTAAAACTAAGATGCAGAGAACTCTCCTGAATAATAGCCAATATACGATAAGATAATTTCCATCAACAATCACCATTATACACAGTTTTTGTTTAAAGGTTATTTTAAAGATGGTTATATGAAACAAAAACATAAATCCGTATAAGTTTTTATTCAGGTCTTGCACAAACATATTTACCAACAACAAACTATTGTTAAAAGAAAATTAACCATTCATACATTTCCTAATCTATTATATTCTAAGGATAGTATACTCAATGTTCAAGCCTCATTTTATTTATTTTTTTACCGGAGCTCAATCCAGAAGCATCTCGTGTTAACGCAGGTTGTGTTGATACCAACCCGAGCTTTATTTACGATCACAAAAACACAACCACCATAATTTTTTTTCCTTCTGTGTTATTGCATGGAGTGTGAGCAGAGGAGGAAACAGGGAAGATATAACAATAGTTCCATTATACTTCCAGAAATAGTTTCTGTTGCTTTGCAGCCTTGACTGAATGAAATATGGAATAAATGCTTCAAATGAGTTGTTACTTATGCTTTTCCGAAAATGAGCACGAAGCACGTAAACATCAAAGAAAACGTTTTAAGGGTACTCTGTTATGTATATATTCAGGTAAAGAGGCTCTAAGTAGCTATCATGTCGTGATATTTATTTTTTAAAAGAATCCCATCATTATTTATTTTTTTTTTCAATAAAGTTAGCTTTAGATATTTTCGCAGACTTTTCCTATTAAAATATATTTAATATGAAAAGTTTGCAAAAAAATAGATAAATGAAGAGCTGGTGGATGGAAGGTTCTAACTGACAGTATCGATCAAAAATTGAGATTTCTTGAGTAGGTCTTTGAACTTTGGTTTTCACTGAACAACGTTGATTACTTTTGCCAGGCCGTTAAATTTAGGAGATCGCATTGGATGGAGGTTCTAAGTGTCAGTCTATACCCTTTGATGCAGAAGATTAAAACATATTTTTTATTTTGTTTTAATTTAGATCAAAATAAGTATTAAAAAAATATAATTAACATTTTAATAATTTAAAATTAAGAAAAACAGCATGAATTACCAGTGTCTTTTTTCTGCATTGAAGATATAATCTTCCTAACACCATTAAACAATAATTTTTCATATTCGCAATACTTGGATCTAAGAAACAATTAATTATACACCATTAAAATTTCTTTAATTTAAAAAATTTATTCTTCTTTAAATTACAAAATCTATAAATTCCTATTTCGATTTAATTACAAAACTAGTGCTACAAAAAGATATCCAATATTACTCTCAAAAGGCAAAATTGTCGAAAAGTAAGAAACAATGTACGCAAATCGGCCCACTAAATCAAAGAGTTCCGAAAACTTCACATATTGCGCGAAATCACAAAATTACATACTTTCTAATACAAATTTTATGCGTTACATTCATTTAGGCGACAATCATTTCATTGACAAGCCGTTTTATCGGCACAACTTCGCCAACAGATCATTTCATCAACTAGGTTATTTCATCGACAGGGCATTTCGACGAAATGGCTTGTCGACAAAACGACCCTTTAGATGAAATGATCTGTAGACGAAACGGGCTGTCGATGAAGTAAGTGATTATGATGACATGAGCTAAATCCATATTTCATTTGTGCTTAATATGCAACTCTCATTGATTTACGTCATTTTTTTTTTAATATTTTATCTTTAATAGAAATGTATTTAGATTTATAATATGTTTAATAGAAGTGTATTTAGAGAAATATTTACTTGCCGTTTTGTTTTCTTTTGATTGAAGCCGTTTTTCATCTTAAAATCGATAAAGTTATCTTAAATTGATTCACATAATTTTTGAATTTGTTTTTACTCTAAAAGTAATAATAGTTACAAAAGCTATCAGGCGTATTCTCCAACCAGGCGATGTAAAAAAATTTGTGATAAGTTTAGTCAGAATAATGTCACACGTTGAAATATTTGTTAAATTTGGGTGGATGACGTCATTTTACCATTCCAAGAATGGTAACAATAGTTAAGTGTCGAAGGTGATTAATCGTGAAACACAAATATAATTAAAAAATTTAATTTAATCTTAACACTAAATCTACTTCAAAAATATTTCGAATAATTTCCGCATGGTTTAGTTAAATATTTACGACATGACAACAACACTTGTTTGACATTTTTTAGGAATATCTGAGCTCTTCGTTCAAAAACATCTCAACGATCTCTTTCACGTCTTTCTTTTTTTACCTCTTTAACATTCCACGCCTCAAATTTACAACCCTTTTGTAAGCAAATCTCTTCCTACTACAGTTGTTGATTGTTGCGGATGTTGAGGGGGAAAAAAACAATTCTACAGAAAACTGAGAACACGATCCACACCGACCTCAAATATTAAAGACAATATTTTTAAACTTTTCTGTCTCTCAACATTCCAAACTTGTTGGTAGTAAATAATATCGAGCAAAAGCAGGGGAATGTGGCTTTGATGTACGATAGCAGAGTAACCTACAACGAAGATATGATGCCAAGGCTAGCAGGTTCTACTACTCTCGCTTATAGCTCATTTTTTCCCTTTCGAATAGAGGAAAACTAACTGGAAGATGTTCGTTCCTCTAAAAAAGTTTCTCTCGATCAAAGCTACTTTCGAATTTCAGGTTTATTATATATATATATATTTTTTAATTTTCGTTTTAAAATTACCGTTGGCCATATTAATAATCAATTGGCGGACATAAATAATTTTGTTCTGTAATATTTTTCTTTAAAATAACATTTGTAACATTATTTTTAAACACAATTTGTGCATGCGCATGAAGATGATAGTAGAGTTCTTAATCCTTTATCGAATCTCTTTAATAGTAATTTATAATAGTACATTATAATAATTTGCGCCAAAAAATATTAACCACTTTACGATTATTATTTTTTGGTGCAAATTACTATAAAGTTTCGACACCGATTGAAATAAGTTTATCCTAAAATGCTGCGTAATATTGTAATATCATGGAATTACGTTATAATAAAGAAACAACTCTTGGTTTTAAACTATTAATTTAGAAATTAGTCAAAAGCGTAATAATAGAAGAATAGAATTTTAAAAAAATATTACATATACCTTTAAATTTGAGATACGAAATTTTTTTTGCTCGAAAACAATACCTTCATGACTTTCATTTATTTTATGCTGAAGACAACCAAAAAAATATGGAAATCAATGTTAAAAAAAAACTGGATTCTAACGTGTGATTTTTTTTTTTTGGCCAGTAAAAATGCACCGACAACAATGAGAAACTGTGTCAATGTGCTTAATTAAATTTATTAATCAAATAAAACTTTCACACTACAATATAAGACAACTCTATATTTATTATATAAGTAAATGTACCCTTTTTCCACACTATATTTTCAATGAAGGCGTTGAAATAACTACCGCTTTAAGCGATTTTTCAATGTCATTTTCCCTTTAAAATGCTGCCAAACTGGATTTTTTTAAAAATTAGATATATTTTTGTGTAATAATTGCAGTCTATTAATAAAAAAGGTATTTAAACAAGGGACCCCAAGTATTGACCTTGAAAACTATAAAAACTGGATTAAAAATTTTAATTCTAGTTTCTTAACTATCAATGCATTTTTATTTGTTTGTAGTAACTTTTGAGTAATAGACTACGTTGTAGTCAGAATTTTTTCTTTTAGCTTTTATTTTCATACATGATTTTTCTTGTAAACTCTTTTTCATCTATATATTAAAAATGAGCGTTAAAAGTTTTTTTATTACGTTGCATGCCGGGGAATATTGTTTCGTGTATTTTTAAAATTTATACATTAGATATATTTCAAACTTGTTTAGATATTAAGCTGGCAACTCTTACAGATGCAGCTGGACAAGATCGGCAAGACAGTGATGTAGATTCAGGAATTGTTGCCTGTAGAAAAGTTGGTGAACGCATCGGATCGACATCCTCAGCGGATACAGATAGTAGTCAGGAGTCTAGACCAAGAAAAGAGTAAGTATTCGAAAGAAACCTTAAATTAAACACTTGTAGACTTATTTGAATAGCTGAAAAATTATTTTTCACTGTAAGAGAGTAATGTTTCTAATAAATTTGTTAGCAGCACTAGGGGAATAATTTAGCCAGTGAAGTTACGTTTTTTATGGAAAAGAATTATTCGATTATCTCCCCGTATTTGTATGATCTGTGTTTTTTTCCTTATTTAAAATTTTTTCTAAGCGCAACGTAATATAACAAATTTATCTATAATTCCTTAAATCCAATTCACATGGCTTCTAACATACATGATTTTAAAAAAAAGGTTTGACACGCTTTTTACAAAAACATTTTTTTTTTTTTGTTAAAATAATAAAATACCTTAACTTTTTTCACAGCTTATAATATTTGTTTACATTATTATTATATTGCTTAAGTTATGCATTGCTTTGTCTATTAATGCTTTTAGATTGTACAATTTAGGTCAAACTAATCACGCACAAGTCGGTGGTCTTACAGAAGGACGTTTAATTTTCAGGAAATAAAGTTATTGAAACCGATACAGCAATAATTAAAAGTCTAAAGTAATGTTACAGGCAATAAGTGTGTCAAAAGAAAATATTTAAAAAAAGTTATTGAAGAAAAATAATAGATCTGAAATTTTTTTATGAATATAGTTTGTATCAAAACATGAACTATCTAAATACAATTATTTTGTTCGCTTTTTTTTCATGCTGTGCTACTTTACAATTCCCTCTTTGACAAGGGGATATCTGTTAGCCCTGCTTTGATACAAATCTCTCTTAGTAGCCATTTTGTAGGAAAAAAAGATTAAATACAATAATTTAAAGAGTACTAACAAAGAATAATTTCTTTTAATATATACCTACCAAGAATAATTACTAGGTACACAAAGAGTTCATATCTTTATTCCTTACCTATTAATAACAAGGACAATAACACTGGAGAGAAGAAATTGCTACAAAAAATTATTTTCCGTTTGGAAATATTGTGTGTGATTTTTCTTTGAGTTTACTTTCATATGATTGATGGACACAAACAACAGTGTGTTTCTGCTTGATATCATGCTGTAAATCTGTGGCTTATCAGCTAAATGAATAAGTTTTATGAATTAGCTTATTAAATTTAAGAATAAAGAAATAGTTCTAAATAAATCCTTTTTATTCTTAAACCTCCCTTGTTTTGCCTACTTTGAATATTCCACTGCTCCTGGCTGTTTTCCATATCATATCCCTAAAGATCAGTTTCTAAAAGTACTGATTATTACGGCTAAAGGCTAAACATTACAGGTTTATATATAAATTAAAAGGAATTATTCTTAAGCATAATTAGTTTAATGTTTTTTATGTTTAACACAGTATGTTGAATAAAAAATGCATTATTTTTTTTAAACGTAAATTTTCCTGGTAAATTTAACCGTAAATTTGACTTTTTCAAATTGCATAATAGGTAATAAGTTAAGCTATTTTTTATATTTACTTATTCCGAATATATTCTGTTTTCCGCAATAGCGTAATTAATAAATTATTATTATTAAATTAAATTATAGTATAATATAATTATAATTAAATTATAATTATTGTTAATTATAAAAAATATTAATTATAAAAATTTAAAAAACTTTAAAAAGTACTTTGACTTACATGTGACTAATAGTCTTAAATAATGAATCATAATTCTTTTCAAATTCCTTTCTTTTACGTTTACTTCATGCAAGAACTGCCAAAACTTATTGAAAAAAGAATCATTATTTATGTTTTGTAATTGAAAGCGCTATTAGATTTCTTTTCAAAAAAGAAAACAGCTGTTATCTGCTATTATGAATGTTTAATCTTTTTTTTTTCCCTTACCAGTCTGATGGCGTACTTCCCGACTGGTTCTATGGAATTCTTTTAGTTTTCCTCCTCCCTAATAGATAATCCTATCTTTTATTGTCAAAACTTCAAGAACAATAGCTCTGCTTTTTTTTTTTTTTTTTTCTTCTTTTTTTTTAAAAAAACTAGAAGACCTTGATCGCGCTGTTATAGAATTCGTTAGAATTGGCATTTCATTTATTTTGGAATCGAATGGCGTTTCTGTTATTTGAGTACCAAAACTGTGAAAATAATGCAACTTTATTAAAACTTCTGTTAAGGTGTTTTCGAGTTAATTTAAAACCCATAGAGGCAGAAATTATATATTCAAATTCGCTTGGATACATTTGAAAGGTAAGCATATTTTTGAAACAGTGTCATTAAATGTTTTATAATTCTTTTTTTTTTTTTTTAAATTTTGTGTTATGGAAGGTTTTTCGAAAATGGTGCTTGTTATAAAGTTAATCTTTGTTTTTAATGATAAGTATATGTTTTCAGTACTTGTGTGAAATCCAGCCGGCCATTTACAGCAACAACAAAAATTTTCAAAATGGCACCAAACATTACTTTTTTGCCAACAATGGAAAACTGTATCCCGATATTTTAAAGGTTTTTCGTTGAAAGTTTTTTTTTTTTTTTTTTTTTTTTTTGTTAAAATATAATGAATTTAAAATTTTTATGGTTAGACATTTTTGCAACAAAACAAAAGCTTATTTTATGAATTTTTTTAATAATATATTCTAAAATATTAATTTCAATTTTTTGTTGTTGTTCTGTTTTAGGTTTGTTTTAATGTCGACCTCTTTCCATTAATAAAGGAAAATAAATAAGTGCTAAGTATTACTTACATTACATGTTAATTTACAAGATTTCATTAGTTACAAGATTATCGTACGATACGTTAATCGATTACGAGATCGCCTATCGAATTCTTATTTGACGGACTAGGCTTTTTCGAAATAGAATGGAAAGAACAGTCACTAACAAACAAATAACACGTTTCAACAGCTAATCAGGATCGTTACGCACTGTGACGTCGCTTGCAGGTATCCAATAATGCCCCAAAATATTTTATCACACAACAATAGTTTCTATTATCGTACTATGCATAAAACGTCTAAACAAGCAACGAACTGATACTTTTTTTACAAAGTAGTGAAAGTATAAATAAGTCTGATGTATACTGACCGATTATTGATTGTACTAATATTTGCTATTATATTAATAGCAAATATTCGCCTCACAATTATTGTTTACTGTGCATACATTAATGTATTTTATGATTGAAACTTATTTATAATAGGGCCACTTCCCGATGATTCTTAGATTGCTGTTTAAAAGTAATAAAGCTGATTCAGTTAAATGTATAAATGGAATTTTTTTTTTTTTCTTTTTTCGATTTGCCGTTCTTTGCGTTCAAAAAAACACAAGCACTGATTCCCCTCAACCTTCATTTTTGCTCATTATTTTGCAAATATGTTCTTTTATCGCAATTAACAGTTTTATCCAGATTTTTTATTACCATCATACACTAGTCTGTATATTGAATAGATTTTTATTTTTTTCGTACACTAATCTATATATTGAAAATTTGATTAAATATATAATTTAAATCTTTAAACATAGGGAATTGCGAACAAATTTTTGATGATTAGACTTTTTTTTTTAATTTTGATATAGAAGCACATACAAAGTTACAGTTTTGATTTTGGACTTAAAGTGGCCTTGCACATTTAAATCATGATTTTTAATCAATTTTCCTTGAATTTATCATCAGTAAATTCCTAATCTGCAATTTCTTAGCTTTTTTAAATAATTTCATTTTTATGATTCATAGTCCTTGAGTTGTGACGACTTAAATATATATTCCCAAAGCGTAGTACGGTGAATTCTATTTTAGTTAGCATTTTTCTGTCTATAGAATTTTGGTACTGTTTGTCTAAGATAGGTACTCTGACCGCCACTAAGTCTGCGGCTGTCTGGTGCTATGGAAACAAGAAGAGGGCATTTTAGGGAGGGTAGCTTCGATGAAGAGATCTCCTTTTCTCTCGCCGAAACCAGTCCTAAAGAGGGACCCCGCACCCCTACTTGAAATAATCATACCTCGTTACCATAGTCACCGCCACAGCTCCAGTCACCGCCACAGCTTTTTTAGTAAGCTTCGTTTACCACATAAGAAAACTTTTTGTATCGTTTGTTTACAATCATTCTGAAATTTAAATAGATTCATGTGTTTTTATGCATCGGAGAATGAACTAGCATTATGATAAAATATGTAAAAGGAAAAACAATTATGACATCAATTCTCTTATCTTGGATTTTTTTTTCTTCAAGATGCTGTATGATTTTTGCTTGAATTTTTTTTAATATTTTCAATTGTAATTCTTTCAAAAACAGTCGTTTTGCTGTAATTTTATTCTTGAAGTTACTTCACGCTGCCGTTTATTTCACTTTAAATTCACGAAACAAATCAATTATTTCATAATCAATCTTTGGGTTAAGTGTTTTTTCATGCAATTTCGTCTTATACTTGAGATTAAAAAAATATTTTTTTTTTTTACTTCTATAAAAATATCTTTATATTTCATACTGATACAATCAACATAAAAAAAAATGACCTACATAGAATTTTCAGAAAAACGCCAAAGATACACGGTCACAAAGAAACATGATGTTGCATTAAATGAAATACAACCATTGCGAATTTTAGAAATACGGCAGCTGATTCTATCAAAAGTCAGTAATGACACAGAAAATTTCCACTTCCCTACCTTATGCAAGAAGGTGCATACGTAACAGAGCAAAAGTTACCGAAACGGCGAGAAAGAAATGTAGAACGAATTGGGAGTTGAGTAAGAATAAAATATAAGAGAGTTAGTACTACTATTTCCACATGTCACTTCTTCAAACAAAATAGTCAGAAGATGAAACTGCGTTCTCAGAATTCCGACTTGTTTTTTGGGAGCTTGTCTCTATTTCAAAAAGAACTGAAAAGTAAATCTAGATCCATCTTTCTATTTTTTTAATAAAATTCTTTCGATGTATTTTATTTTTATCTAATATAATTTTCTTACTGTCCTCCCAATTGTTCTGTCATTTGCATTTATCTGTATAAAGTAAAATTCTTAACCCTTTCATTTTACTATATGAGAGATCATTTTAAAAGTTTCTGACGGTACAACGTTGTTAATGTAATTTCAGATTTTCAATCATAAATAAAAATATTGAATAAATAGAGAGGAAAAATTGTTGGTAATTTTAATTGTAATATGATAAACATCTTTAAAAAAATTACTAATATTTTTACATATACATTTTTTTACACGAAAGCAGTGTATACATATCGCAACTTTTACTTGCTGCAAGAAGTTTTCTCTTAGAATAAGTTGTGTCTTTCACAGTTTTCGGTTTATTCTAAATCACAGTATTGTATTTGATATATCAGGTTTAGATACTATGTCATACCTGTCAATTTTACACAGTTAAAAAAAGTGTTTCTCTTGTAATAATGAAATAATTATTGAAGCGATATTGTAGGAAAGTACTTTTATTCACTTTTCACCATCACTTAAAACACAATAAGATAATTAGTCGACTTTCTTTATGTATGCTTAAACTGTTTAAATGTAATGGCAGAAAAGTTGTAATCGAGAAAAGTTGGCTGGTATGTTAAGAAAGGAAGACAGCACTACTTATAGACAGTTGTATTTTGCGAAGATCATTATTTTCTAAAATTATATTTCAGACTGGCATATTAGATAATCAAAAATCCTGCCAAATTAAGCTTTCTGTTCTGCCACTTTAAATTTATTTTAATCAACATTAGCGGGAAGAACTTTTTTTTCTTTGATGATACTTTTTCTATAGTATTGTTGGAAATACCTCACAAAACCATGTCGAATTTCAAGACTATTTTACCCATTTAACTGAGAAAGTAAAGGCACCTCTCTTAGGATTAACAGCAATTCATTCAAAAATAAATTTTCAATTTATAAAATACCTTACTACCGTGAGCAGTATCTTTAAATAGTTTTGGAACTAGTATCTTTTCGCACCTGGTAGTTGTCAGTGATAGTCGCACCTGGTAGACTCACAGTATATGTTCATCATGAAGTGCCTGTGTGTAGTGTTTTCTTTTTTGTATTGATATCCAAATAAGGAAAAGCCATTTTTTAAAAAAGGATTGTTTCAGAATGAATTAGTTGACTCATTTCCAATTCGAAATTTTATAAAAATCTAAGAGTACATTTTTAGAATAACGCGTTTTTGTTTTCATAATTGATGAGCTTAGTGCGAAGAGTAATCAACTGGCATTTTGAAAAAGTAAGAAATTTTTGGTTTAAAAACACGTCATGTTCAACAGTATGTATTGAATCAAATTTTTTGACAGGATATTAGAGAACACTATTTTTAAAGGGAAAATGATTTGCGTAAATAGCTTTCTGCTGTATGAAGATCCTAAATTAACAAAAATATCAGAACCGTCTCACATTAATCTCTTTAATTATGAGACATAAAAAGTTTGCTATCCATATCATGATTTATCAAGTCAAAAAAAAATAATTTTCAGCTTTTAATGCTATCGAAATAATACAGTTTCCCTTTCGATAAATCTGGAACTTTATTTCTCAAATTCTCTAAGATTATATTTTACTTTATACAGTTTAACATACTTAAAAACGTTGTTTTCATCTTTTTGGCGAAGCACGTTTATAATTATAGAATAAAAGCACCATATTTGTATTCTCAGAATAGTACTAACTGAGTTAGTCGGAAAAGAAATAATCACATTAGGTGCTTATTTTCTTAATAATTACTTCATGCATTCGTAAATTCTGACTTAAAAATTGTACATTGTTTTTAATCGGTTTTAATATTTGTTTTATGATACTTCTCACTCTTGCAATTTTTTTTTAAAACTAGTTTGATTCATATTTGTAATAACAAGTGTTCAAATTTAGCGCTTATCCTCGAAGTAATTTATCATATTTTGTTTGAATTTAACGAAAAAAAATTAAATGATATGAGTATTTTCTAGAACCGCCTGTATCTTAGACTTCTTCAAACCATATAAACAAGAGGCCTACGATCTCAAGGTTCGGCAGTAATCTTTTCTCTTTTTTCGATTTTTTTTTAACGCCAGACTGAGTTGATAGCACTATTTGATCAGTTACTTAGCATTAGTTAGTATTTTCGAAATTTATCTGGTTTTATTTACTTCCAAATAATTTGCTGTTCAAACGTTGTTCTTACCGCATTATGTTCTTACCGGATCTGCCACTAAACCCTTTTAGTTCAATTCTATTTTATATATGATACTTTTATAAAATTTTTAAAAATCAAAATGTTTAAAATATTCTTTACAGATTCAAGTTTCATGTGTTTTACAAATTTTAAAAAAAAATTTCTGCATATTATGAAACTAAACATCGCGTGACATTCCTTGAACAGTTATGCATTCATTTATTTGTGAGAAACGATCCCTCTCACTATTATTTAAAAAAACTCATTAAAAATAGGATCTATATGTCATTTGGCGACATAAATGCGGGCAGCTTTCATAAATGCAAATAAAAAAAAAAGGCTATACCACGATTTGCTTTAAAGGATTTCTGAAGTCTCACCTTGAAAATATTGACACAGGCATGCGTTTCTTACGCACTCGTTTTTAAAGTATTAGGCATAAAACATTACTATGCGTCGTCTTTATGGAACAGTCATAATGACGCCTTAATTGAACTTTTGAAGTAAACTATGAAAAATATGTAATTTTCTTTTATTTAGCAGATAGTGTTAGATAGAATATTTTCTCTGTATTTATCGTTTAAAATCGATAACTTCACTTTAAATAATATTTTAAAAGTTAAGTTTCCCTGTGGCAGCTTAACGCAGCTTCAGCTCGATGGGTACAAACTTGCGTGTAAAGTTAAGGTGACAGTGCTGATCACATTTCCACCACCATTATGGTGTTGGTCATGGAACCGTAAACGCCATGACCCTCTTGTCTGACGTATTTTCTGTTGCGGTAGTGCTTTACTTAGATTTTAGAACCATTTTTAAGCGAAAATTTATTTCAGTTTAATTTTTCTCTCTCGTTAATTTAAAATAAGTAGGTTCTTTAAAATCACACGCTATTTAAACTTAGAACAATAAATATAACTTAGTTGACTTTGTTGTTTGTATGATTTTTGTGCGATTTCTTAATTTTCTTTAGTCATCATTTACTTTGTTAATAGCATGAATGTACTTTTGTCTTACCGTTGTATGAATGCATAATAATTTCTGATGAACCTTTTAATCATTTTAGATACACTCCATCTCCTCACAAGAACGAACTTACTAAATCTCGAAGTTATACCGGTTCTCTTCGGGTACCGAGACGTTGTCTATCCTCATCTGGTCCTGTAAAAGGAGATCATTTAGCTTTGAAAGAATGTAACAGGTATTTATGAAATTTATAGGTATTTTTAGGGCCTCTTGAATTCGAGTTCTCTCTGGCGTATAAAAACACTTTTACCAACTTATTTCACTCTCTTCCTTTTGACCTCCCACTATGCTTGAGTTAGCTTTTTACTTTCCATTTTTATGGTTTTTATCATTCGGCTTTCTAGTCATACTTAAAATTACTTGCAGACCAAATCCTGTGACAAATATAGGCTAAATATTGAAATGTCAGAGGAAAGTTAGAAATTATTTTAAATGTTATTTATGCTGTATATGGAAGCCTGAAGTTTTCTCCCTCCCCACCCCTGAGACTAGTTTTAGTCCCTATTTTGAATTCACTGAGAGACAGAGGTGGTCATAAAAGGAAGAAACATGAATATTACTATCTGAACAAGTGGAGCCGTGATGGCCCAGAGGATAGAGCACTCGCCTACCAATGATTTAACTCTGGTTAAAATCCCAGCGATGGCTCGCATCGACCTCAGTACTGACGTAAAATATCCTCAGGGGTAGACGGATCATGGGTTAGAGTTCCCTTGTCAGACTAACCGTGGGATGTTTCCGTGATTTTCTTGTCCATGTAACGCAAATGCGAGTTAGTTCCATCAAAAAGACCTCCAAAAAAGCAGATTTCTCTAACTACTTGATCTAAAAGTTTTCTTGTCTTCTTGATTTGGTTCAAAATTACAAGGTTACGGAGTTGAACATTGGTAGCCGTAAACTCAAAATTGGGTCATCTGTTCAACGACGGTTAGGAAATAAATTTTTTTTAAAAAAATAACTCAACAAGTGATGTGTTGTTTACTATGTATGCTACGCAGAATCGAATGACGCCACAACAAAGTCAATTAAATTGTTCAAGGAATTTAAAAATATAAAAAGTACAGTTTTTTTTTATGATATTACGCATCGGAAACTCTGTAGACAAGTAAGGTACTTAATACGTATTTTGTTGTACCAAATCAAATGCAACCAAAACAAGTCGTTAAGACTAGCAATTTCAAAGTAATGGAAACTTTTATGCATCCGAATTTCAGCAAAATTCACAGATGAACTTCATCGCATGCGTAAAGATATTAGGGCAATATATATTTTAATGGTTATAAAATTTTTTTCCAAGCAAATGCATTATTCCTCTAAAATTATACTATCACTAGAGGAACCGATAAAATCAAATTTCGACAATTCCCTTAAATATTTGTCTCACTTTTTCTAATTTGCATTTCTAACTGTCGTTTTGTTTATCCTGTTGACGAACCAAAATTTTTACTGTTGTATGCAATGCATTATATTAGTATTATTGCGTTTTCATTCATTTTATACGCACATAAAAATTTTATTAGAAAATTACCTTTCAATAAGATACCTACATAAGCCTCTCATAACGAATTGGCACATAAGGATTTTTCCCCCCTTCTATCTTTGGGCAGACAACTGGACCAGGACTAAAGAGAATAGAAGGGCTGGTTCACTGCTTTGAAGAAACTCTCGCCGCGCCAATCCTCCGATTTTCTCTAGTGACATCACTTTGGCGCAAAGTTCGCACTTATACTTCAAGAACAGGGCGTTCGGCCTTACTAGCTCTAACTAATATTGGAGCATTTCTTTTTGTGACATATTCTAAGACATTTGTTATTTTCTATAATGACTTTCCTCAATTTTTGCAGTGAATTTACAAAAATTTAAAACTATTAACGAAATTCCAGTTTGCGTGATTGCAACTTGCAAAAATTCTGATAGAAAAACAAAAGGAAAAAATATAATTTTTCGCGTGTTCTCAAAAGTAAATGAACAACTATGTAAAGAATGGATTCCGAAATGACACAGTTAATATAAAGCAGCAATACGTTTTTTGTATCGTTAAGAACTTTTATAAAAATTCGTTATCTAAATAGAAACCGCCTCGTTACTTCAAAAAGAAAGGCAGGTGAAAAAAATTAAAAAAATAGATTAAGTCAAAGAAAATTAAAACGTAAGTAAAAATTATAAATAAAATATATAGTGTATAGTTGAAATTCTCCTACTTTCATAACTTATTTTTTAATATAGTTATTCTAAATATTTATGATTTTTTTAAAAATTACATTCTCTTAAATTTAAATATCTATAAATTATATCATCTTAAATTTAAATATCTATAAACAATTGTAAAATTTCTAATGTCATTATGAACCTAAATTATTATTTTGTTTCAGTAATTAGCGTTTAAGGTTGATGTTTCCTAATGATTAAGTATGAACAAATTGCTATTAACGGCATATTTTAAAATCAGAGATTCTAAATTTAACTCAACTTATTGTTATAAAAGAATATGTAGATAAAAAAGTGTCGATATATGATTTCATTTTTCTTAATACTTAAAGTTAAAACTGAACTTTTTAAAATAAAGTATTTATAGTGTCATTTTCGCCAACTAGTAAAATTTTTTTATAAGTTTAAAATGGTATTTTTTTAATATAATGGCCAAGAAAGTTTTTTTGAATTATGTTTATGAACGGATATAATGTGGTAATTACGTAAAGTTTGAAAGCTAATAACCAGAAAAAGTCTAACTTATTTTTACAAAGAGAAAGATGCAAAGTTATCATAATATCTTTGCTTGCTATCTCTGAGATCTGTGGACACAGTGACGTCATGAGGAGGGAAATCGTAGCTTCAGCTCTAAGAGCGGAGTGAACTAGCCCTTCTATTCTCTTTAGCCCTGCAACTGGACAGTCTTCCATCCTTTCAATCTTGCTTTTTTAAGGTCTTCTATATACATTTACCACGCTAGTGTCCTTTTTCTGTCAGGGAATCATATTCTTTCAACATTTACAGGATTGAATTTTTTTGTTTTTAAAATGTGGCTAAACCAACCTTGTTTTGTTATAGATTTGTTAGATGATAGGATAATAATAGTTTTTGTAAAGACTTCTTTTTTTTATATATGATATTGCTTCAGAAGATTCTAAGTTTTATTTTTAAACGTTTATTTTGTTGGATTTTTTTCCCTTCCTTTTCTGATTTCTGGAAGCAGCAGATTTCGGCAGCATTCGTATAGTAGCCTTGCTTGCATTAATTTTATTTTAATTTTATACTTGATACTCTCCAAACATTGTGTAAACTTCCAAAGCATGTTTTTTGTGATTTTTGAGAAATATAGTCGTTGCTTCCATTCTACTTATTAATAATGACTTGAAAACGAAACCTCTTCGATAGGAGTTGATTTCTGTTTTTCAAATAGATATTTATAATGTAAAATCCTGAATATTAAAAATAAGATGTTGGATTGTTTGAAGATTCACCGATTACTTAATGTGTTAAAAAAAAAACTCTACCAACACATTTAAAATTAGTATTTATTTTATATATAATCTCTATGTACAATGTGCGTAAATATAACTTTCTATTCTATGAAATCGGTTTTTTTATTTTTTATTTTACTGAAAGTTTTATTTTTTATAGACGACCTCCAACACCTCTGTCTGTGTTTCCTGATTCACACCATTGCGTAAGATTTGACGAACAACTTCAACTCTCTGAACAGAACATTAGACGATCTTGTCGAAAGTTATTTGCTACACTCTATGCTCAACGTTTTTCATATCCATCGCATCAAGATCCTTCATCACTTCATGGACGCAGCAACTCTGTGCATTCCCGCATCAGGAGTAAAACTCTACCGGAGCTGGATACTCTCCGCCAATACACTCCTATGCCTGCTGACATTCAGGTAAAAAACGCCCGGAATCATACAATTCCAGAAGTTTATCACGAAGAAGCAAGACCCCCTAGTTCGGCTTGGAGTCGTCGAGCTGTACAGAAATCTATGTCTGATGCCAGTATTGGCGAAAGAGTAAGCTAGACAATTTTAACGCATTCATTTTAATATTTATATCGTATATTTTATTTACCACCTTTTCATATCTGAAAAGTATGAAAATTTTTTTTTACATTTTTAAATTAAGAGTTCGATTTTGAGATAAAATAGTGGTTGTTTGGAATACATACCATTTTAACTTTCAGTCAAAAAATGAATTATGGCTTCACGCTTTATTGCGTGTAAATATCTGTAAAATTAATAAATTAATTAAAATTTCAAATTCGTTATTTTGTATGAAAAAAAAGAGCTTCCTAAATTTATGCGTGGCGCGTTCATTATGTATTTATTAACTGAACAACCCTTCTTTATACGGGGTGAATAGAAAATAATCAATAGCTCAGTAATGGAGAACACTGCGGAATCATGCATAAAACTGAAAGACATATACCGCACAATTAAAAATGCTAAAATAATTTCTATTTTTTTTTATGTATTTATTATCTGATGTCTTTCCCGGTGGCTTTTCGTTATTAAATTAAGCGAAATACGTTTTTTGTAGTATCAGAATATAGATTGACTGTATTCAGCATCACTTGGAGCGCGGTTATTCACGATAGTCAAAACTATCAAGTATTTTTCTCAGATACATATTCCTTTTGATGGGCCGTAAGACACTTATGTCCACAGTATAGGCATTAAAACTACTCAGTATTGGGGCTGTTTTAATAATTACCAAATGAAGATAATGCTCTTTATACCTATATTAGTATATTTGGCACCTATTGCAGACCCTTCAACTTTTGAGTTTTGCGCGAAAGACATAATTTATCAGTGGTAGCAAACTAAAACAGAGATTTTAAAAACAAATAGAATTATTATAAGACCTTGATAAGGATTAGAGAGCATGACCATTTCTCTATCTGACCTTTAATATACTTTTAAAACAATTTATAAGTAATGGTTGAAAAAAGTTATTTCAATCCCAATTCATTAAAATATTAATAATAGATAATAAATTATCCTTGCTACCACTGGGAAAAAATATTTTTTGAAACTACGGAAAATCCGTCGTAAAATTCTTATAAAACTGCATCAATTACCATAATACATATTAGTACACATTACCAAAATTAAGCATCATCAGAGTGCGGCGATTATCTACTGTTCCCCTAATTGAATAAGTATCTTTTTTCATTTACTTTGCTTTTTAGTATATAGGTTGTTCTTTTATACATCTATTTCTTAAATCAATTAAACTTTGACGTTAATAACAATATGGCGATTTTTTACGTTTTTCCTTAACGAATTAGTATCACTTCACCATTTATTTTGCATTTCAATAGAAAACTAATTTCTTTTTTTTCATTTCAAATCCGTTAATTTTAATTTATTTACTTTTATAGATACATATTTTAATAAATTACTATAAACAAAGTAAACACTTGGTTTAGATTATATTTTAGGAACACTAATTTGGTGACGTAGTCCTCTCATGATGTTATCTTTAAGAAATTTGATGAAATAGAATCGTTTATAGTTTAATTTAAAATGAAGGCTAACGCTTAATAAAACAGAAAATTCCATTTCGTTTTTCGCTCATCCTACTTAAAAGGTTAGTAATATCGGCAATGACCTTCCTCGTGCTTCGAACTATCAGTATGCCATATTTCATCGCTCTCGCTCGGGATGATTTAGAAGCCTATAAAGAACAGACAGACATTTATTTTTATATAGATAGATTGCAACATTGTTTTTTAACCATAAATTGGAAGCTTTGCTTTTTACGCGTCCTCTTTATGCATAATTTAGATCAAAGCTTTAATTGTATAAAGTTTTAAATCGTCAAAAATTTGAAGTGCTTTAGTACTTATAAAGCAAAACTAGGAAAATGCTCTTTGTAATATCCAAAATTGTTTGTAAATGCAGGATTATCATAAAAATTGCATTGAATTTCAGTATACCTTAGAGCTGCATTGCTAACGGAGCAGCAAAGGTACAATAGGAAACAATCTTTAACATGTTAACATTATAAGCATGTATATTTTCCAAAACTCGAAAACTTGTTAGCAATAATAATTTTTATTCATTAAAATAGACCTCCTTCTGCCTCAAATTTGAATTTGTTGTTCACTCTCTTTTCGCCAAAATAATTTTCAATTACATTTTATAGTATAAAATCAATGATTAGATCTGTAGCATCAAATTAACATTTGGCTTGTACTTTTTCAACTATAAAGTTGAAAAGTGAATGACACAGTTTGAATCTTTATAAGATTCAAACTATGTCATTTTAATTATCAGCTCCGTATGACTCAAATTGATTTGTTACTTTTGTCTTTTAATATAAAAAAAATTACAAATTTAGAATTTTTTTCTTCTAATTTTTTAGGGTTTGGGAACATCTCCTGTTCAAAGATACAAATCAAAATGCAACTACTTTCCCATGGATTTACCAGAAGACAAAGTCTGTCATACAGCATCTACTGACAGTGGTTTGGGAAGTCTCAGGAACAGCGGTCAATGTACTTGTCATAGCCATCAAACGGCTGTCATACCTTCTAGTCAACCATCAAATGTCTCAACATGTACATGCCGATGCTGTAGCTGCAATCAAGAACTGTCTACAAATGTGAACAATGCTTCAAAACTATTCAAAAGTAGCAGTTGTTCCACACTTTCCAGCACTCTATCTCATCAGAGCAGGCCTCATCTAACTCAATTTCCCCCTCGAACTTTAAGAAAAGTAATGTCCCGTAGCGAGGATAAACCCAAAATCAAATACCTGCAAAAAACTTCAAGTTGCTCGAATCTTCTGGACAGGCCGTCTAGTGGCTATCATATTGCTAATGTGCCAGTTTACAATGACAATATGGTGCAGGCTTACGCTCACTTAGCGTCTGTTATACCAGAAGATTTGAAATCGAGCTGCAGTTCTCATGGTGGGCGGAGAGCAAAAACTTTGAATAGGTTGAGGTATACAACTGATAATGTTTTCACTGAACCATATCGTCCCCATTCTTCCTTTTCTTCAACCTCAGAACCTCCTCACTGTTCGGGGAAAAGAGATTACGCAGAACAGATTCCTTTCCAAACCTCTAGTGATAAAGATATTTTTACTAACAGAAACAATCCAAGTATTAGTTCTTTTAACAATGCTGTGGGGACAACGGAAGCGGATACAAAAAGTATCGTTTCTGCTGAGATTTATAGTCAGATTAAAGATGACGATGTTAGTTCCTCGGAAAAAACATCTCACCGGGAAAGTTTGAAACATCGAACATTTTCTAGTGAAAGACCAAAGAGTATAGGTGTGGTTATCCCTAACCGAGGACCAAATCCAGTTTATCTGAAATCTGCATTAAAAAAGCCTACTCAATCTGCGATTATTAATGGTAAGATATTTTTCATTGAACATCTGTGAATATTTTATAAAGGAATTTTAATTAAAAGGTTTATATTTTAGAGTTTATGATTACACGAGATCTGTTCAATGAGTATCCAACCATATAAAAAAGACCTAGAGTGCTGGGCTTATTAACTACTAGTAAACATACCTTATTGTGCATGTTCAATTTTTTGTCATGGCCCTTGCAACACTCTGTTTACGCCAAACTTATAAAGAGTAAGGACGTGTTATGAATTCGTCAGTTTTAAAAAACCAATGATAGTGCTTAAAGCTTCATTTAAAGATTGGGGATTTTTAAACAAAAACACTCCGCAAATTCTACTCAAAAATTACCAAGCTTCAGGTAAAATTTGATCCAGGAACGTTGCTCAACTTATTCAGTTATTTTGTCTGAAATTAGAGATCTGACTATAACTTACACGGACATACTCTTTAACGGTATGGTGTCAACTGAATGATCCTATGATCACACAAAAAAATTTAGCTTGCGTACTAAGACATTATTAATTTGCCATTAGCCTTAGTTAAATTATTACTTAACCATTAAATTATTAACATTAAAATTTTTTTCTATTGCGAATTACTATTATGATCGGATACTTTTTGAACAGATTTCGAAGCTACACAAAGAACCTTTAAAACATGTTGTCACACTACTTCTAATTATTAGATTGTTTTTACTAATACTTTTTTTAACTTTCGTTTATTTACTCTTAGTGTATTACCTCATTATAATAGAAAATACTATTAACCGTCGGTGGACAGCCGGCCCAATTTTTTGAGTTTACGACAACCAATGTTCAACTCCGTAGGCTGCCTTGTAATTTTCAACACAATCCAGAAGACAAAGAAACTTCTGGATCAAGTATTGGGAGAAATTTACCTTCGTGGGGGACTTTTTTGATGGAGCTAACCCACACTTGCCAGGGGTCTGTTTAGAAGAAATTTGGGTCCGTTAACGGACCCTTCACAAAATATCTTTTCATAAAAACGGACCCTTCACAAAATATTTTAACTTAAAAACGGACCCTTCACAAAATAATTTATCTTTTAATCGGACCCTTCACAAATTTGTTTATCTTCATTATTGTTTTGTTAATCGAATAAACCCTTCCCAGGAAGGGGGGGGGGGAGAAAGACAGATGTAAGCGAACTAAATTTTGCCCTCGGCAGACGCTTTTTCCTTTATTCGTCCGAAATGAATATTCTGCGTTCAGCAGTATAGGCTAAATACCAAATATTTGCATGTTGCATAACTAATTTAGTAGCTGCAATTGCTGTTTTTTTTTAAATTTTAATTTTTTTAATTATAATTTTTTTAATTATAATTTTACAGTGTTGAGCATAATCTTGTATGTCTTTACAATTTAAAAACTCCTTGAAAAAGTTTTTTTTTGCAATAACGGACCCTATTTGCACAAATTCATAAAAGCGGACCCTGGTTGAAATAATGTGACTTCACGTTTATTTTATATTCACAAATTACGAGTAATTTTTTCACAATTTTACAAAAACGGACCTTTCACAATTTGTCTGGACAGACCCCTGCTTGCGTAACATGAAGAGGATAACCTCTCCAGGTTAGCCTAACGGCATGGGAGTTCTAACCCATGTTCCATTTACTACTGAGGAACATTTTACGTCTTCACTGTGGTCACTGCGAGTCGGATGTGGAATTCGTAATGACCAGCCATCGCTAGGACTCTAGTCCGGGTCACCTGATTGGGGAGCGAGTGCTCTATCCCTTGAGTTACTACAGCTCTATAATAGAAGATATGTCGGTATTTGCTGAAGAGTGTATTAAATATTTAGTTGTACATTCTTTGAGCATCTAGGTTTTGAACATCCAACTTTTTGAAATAGTCAATAGAAATTTCGTCAAAAATCAAAGTAATAAAAACACATGAATAACAAAATTAAAAAAAAACAAAACGGTTGGGTAGAATAATGCAACGGAAATGTCCAACAGAGCCCCTTTAATCGTGTTGAATGCAATTATAAAAATAGTCAGTTTGAAAGCTTGGGAACGAAACGCAAGTGACGATCATCGCTATAGTTGGGCGTAACAAGGTACTAAATGCATACCCTTCAATCTAGAAGATTATCAAAGTTATTAAAATAATCTATAAAGTATGAATTAAACTGTAGAACGTGACAGCCATAAGTAAAACGGTGATTAGCCTATGAACCAGTTTTTAAAATTAAATAGCTTTTCAAGCAATTTAAAAAAATATTGCATAATATTTATATAATTAAACTTGTTCCTTAATAATGGACTTCGCGTAATTGATGTTTACGATCAAAATAAATGGGTTCTATGTGGATATCTTAATTACATGCTTTGACTTATTAATCAATGCTAAATTTAAGTTTCTTCTTTAGCACCTCCATATTTTAAAATATGAATTGTATCTTAAACGTATAATTTACTTTTCCAAATCTACATCATTAATAATAAATGATGCCATTTGCTGTTAAAGATAGTAATGTTAAAATTCATTTCTAACATTCTTTAATTTAAGGTGCGTTCTTTTGTTTTCGATGAATTGTTTCAGACTTCTATAAAATAGCTATGAAGAACCTTTTTTGTTTTTTTGAAATTGAAGCAAATTGTAATCTAAATATTTGCGGTGCCTTACGTCTAACATTGTTTACTTTAGTGAACGATCTTACGGATCTGGAAACTCAAGTAAAGGGAATTTCACCCAAGCCATCTGAGGTTGAGTACGCTATGGTGGACAAAACAAAGAAGAATCGTTTTGCTAGCTTACCAGCTTTAAATGGAAGCAGTAATATCAATACAAATGAAAATGAAGAAAAAGACCCTCCCGTGCCACCAAAAAAGAACCTTCACAAAAGGTATGTTTACTTTTTTTTTCTTTTGCAAAAAGTTATTTAATGTTTTGATGATAATTAAAGAGCTGTATAGCAGAAGCTGTTAAATCTCAAAAAAAATTTTTTTTTAAAATAGCACCCCTTCCTCAGATATTCAAATTCTTTTAGATCCAAACTACATGCATCAACCTATATCAAACTTTATAATACCTTATGAAGGTTAAAGCATAAAATATGCAACTTATAGGTAGAATCTTCCACAGAAAATGAATAGAAGTTAGAATAGTTTTTTTGTATTGATATAAAATGTACAATACAAAAAACGATTGAAAGTCAAACTCTTAAATTTTTTTTTTAAAAAAAGAAAAGAAAAAGAAAAAAAAACATGGAACATAGCCGAATTTCAGCGAAATAGATATTTTTATGTAATGTAATCTGTTTATTTTCAATTTATCAAAAAAATTTACCTATGTGTACCGATGTCACTTTTTTAATGCATGCGTCATTGGCACGAGGGATAGATAACGAATCGTTTCAGTTTTTTGTACATCTTAATTTGGCATTTGTTTAGTTACAATATCATACGTATCAACAGCATTCATACATGTCAATCAGTTAGGAAATAGTTTGATTACCAGCGCGTTATCATAATCTGATGATAGGTATAATTTTTGCATTAGCTGGATCTGTTTCATTCAATCGTTGTATTTTGTTTGTAAAATAAAGAAGCTCTTACAAGTCGATCTAAAAATAGTTGTTATAATCGGAGAAAAAAAAACAATGATTTCTAAGAAAAGGTAATTTTTTTTATAAATCTTTTAAAAATTATTTGTATGCATAGTTAGTTATGTGTGTATTTGTCATGCACAATTTATTTTATTTTTTTGTTCATAAAGGAGATCTTTAGAATAATCTTGTATTTATATCTCTTAAATTTTCCCATCTGAATTTTTTTTTTACATAATTTCATTATTTTGCCTTTTTTTTAATTAATTTAATTTAGTTTTTTGATTTAAAAAGGACCTGAAAATACACAGGATTGAAAGATTAAAACTCATACGCATTGTAGAAATTTCCTCTACTTACAACTTGAAAAAAAAAAGTTATATGTTTATTTTATGTTAGGAGAAATAATGCAATTTAAACTTGATTCCTCGAACGGGGCAATTTACAGGAGAAAATGATTTAATTGTGGTAAATGTTGACTGTTTTGAGTTGCCTCAAGTAACAAAAGATACCGGATGCAGTTAATCTTGATTTTGATGGGATGATCGATTAAATACGTGTTTTGCTTAATTTAATAGCGTAAAGCCACCAAGAAGGGCAACATATAATAACAAATAAAAAAAAAAGGAATTATTTTACCTTTATTATTTGTGTCGGTATTTGTCTTAGTGCATGATTTTGTAGTGTTGTTCAGTACAGATTTATTGATTTTATTCTTTCACCCCGTGTGAAGAACGGGTATTCAGCTAGTTTAAAATAATAAAGTATTCTGGAATTATGTTGACTAAAAAACACAAATCATGTAGATGGTGTATTTTATAAATGCCCAGTGTTTTTGGACTTCAAATATCAAAATTTGATAGCATGCAAAAATGGAAAAAAAAATTTTTACAATCATTTTTACCAGGTTTTGAAGGAAAAAAACTGTTTTATACAACCCACTTAGATTTTTCATCAAAAACCTGAACTTCAAGTTCTTTTAAAAATTATATTAAATATTTATTCCTGATTCCTGAATAAGATTGTAGGATTTGCTTCGAATATGAAAGTTAAATATCTGGTATCTATTTAAAACTTGTTTTGGTGAAATACAACTATTTTTTGGAAGATTTTATATTGCTATGTTATTTTTATTTCCTTATGGCAAACATATTGTAATATGAAACATAAAAATTGCTCAAATAAACGATCCCAATTTTTTTTATTGCATTAACACAGGTTTAGTTCCAGAATCTATTAGAATAAAATTTGAACTCAATTGAACACACAGTTAATATACAACCACTTAACCTACAACCAACGTACAACTTTACTTTATAAATTCCTTTTTTTTTTTTTTTTTTTTTTTTTTTTTTTAGTTCTATAAAACCAGTTAATTTTTTGTCGCTTAGGATGATTTCTCTATTGCAAGGCAGAATAGAGGTTTCTGCTTTAGAGGTTATAATCAATTTTGCATTTACTACCGGAAAATTTTACCACCGTATATATTGGTGTATCAGTCTACTTTTTAAACCCCCAAAATTTTACAAAAAAACGGGGGTAGACTTAAACACCGGTAATAAACTCGGCCATTCGTGATAGTGAATCATTGGTACATTGAGATGATCGTATTTTCTTTACATATAAAGGTATTTTAGTTATAAAATACTTTAAATTGTGTTCGAAGAATTTAAAATCAGATCATTTATTCAAGAGTATTTCAAAAAATAAGTTTAGTTAAAAAAATACTTTAAATTGCGTTCGAAAAATTTAAAATCAGATCAATTTATTCAAGAGTATTTCAAAAAATATAACCCAATGAAAACTTTTAAAACGTACCATAAAGCTACAAATTTAAAAATTCTAGAACATCATTTTTGACGGATTCGCTAAGGTTAGCAATGTCGTTGTACGGATCCCACTCGGCAATGGATTCTACATCATCCTCGCCTGAGTTACACGAAAAAAATCGTCTTCATCCCCCCCCCCCGTAGAATTCGAAATTCCACTTTTTTTTTTTTTTTTTTTAAATATTTTACAATAACATTTGAATTCATATTTTCCACCTATTTCTAGTATCATTTCACTCATGGCGTCTATAGAAATAATAATAGACTTACCGACAACGGTCGATTTAAACGCCCGACATACCAAAGATTTGCTATCTCGTAATCAAAAATAGGGGTCCACTTATACACTGAAATAATACAATATATCTTTTTCGTTCATTTCTGAATTGATTCACAAAAATAAATATATTAGTGCTTCTTTATGGATGTTCAATTTATACAAATAATTCTTTTTTTTTTTCTTCTTTCAGTGATTTCTCTTTATACCGTAGTCGTTCCTCATCTCCTAAGAAAACCATCTTAGAGAGGATGCAGACATTAACGAAGAATGCCAAGAGTGCCCTGCAAAAGGCTTTCTCAACGGAGCGCATTTATCGGCCGGAGCGAGAGGAGCGGATGGAAGGTCAAAAAGGACTCCAAAGGTCAAAATCTTTCATCCGAGGCCTCACCAGTAGTTTCCGAAAGAAGAAAAGGAAGAACAGGGGATCTCCTACAGAGGAGGTCGTGCCACAGACTGGGTAATTATCTCATCTCCTATGACTTGTTTCATTTTCACTCTCCGAATTGGATTAGGTGTTTTTGAGATTCTTGTTTATTTATTTTTATGTATGACACTTTGAGCTTAATTTCAAAAGGGATAAAAAAGCATTCTGTGAAACTTTGAAGATGCAAATTATATTAAAGATTAAGAAATTTGCATCACTTTGCTTTTACATACATTATGGTATTATAATTTTACAGAAAAAAAAAAATGCATATCGAATTATTTATTAGTAAGGTCCTGATTTTAATGACAATATTTTTTTTTTTACCACGTTTTCCCCTTTTTCCTCGAACATTTTAGAGATTTTAGAATATTCTTGTTTCCAAAATTTATTGTTTAATTTGAATCATTTTCGGTCATATTAAAAAGAGAAATTATTCGAAGAATTTTTATTTCATGAAACAGACATATTAAAGGGCATTAATGTTTATTTAAAAAAAGAATGTCAATACACATTTTATATAGTATTTTTGTGATTTAAATATTTAGTATGGTGCACCTGATTGATGCGAATGTGGTTGATTCTTGGTTTTGGCGTGGCGCCGACAACATTGCCTCCTGTCTTACTATACACACGTTTTGGAAATAAATATTGTTTCAGATTAAACATCTAGTTCAATGATCGTCAATACATAAGTTTACGGGCATGTTTTACAGTTTTAAAAGTTCTGTTATTTTTAACAACGTTTTTTTCTATTTTTAAAGAAAATTTTTGACGTTAGTTTTTGAGTTACAAAACCCAGGATATGGTTATTTTTTGAGTTAGTATAATCACCCAAAATATAGATTTGTGAATAAATATTCTGAAGTTAAATAAATAATCACAAGAAGCTGAAAAGAAAAATTTCGAAGAAACTGAAAAGAAATAAGAATCTCACACGTTAATCCAAGCTCAACTGCATTTAATTAAGTGCATTTAATTAGTGTGTAGTTTTTTAAATATTAAGCTTTTCGTTAAGATTCACTATTGTATCATGTTCGATATTCTTTCAAACTTTTGTTTAAAAGTTTATAAATTTTTATTAAAATTAATTGATGTAAAAAACTAATTGAATCAGGATTTTTTAAAACTTGTAACTGTAAACAATTTTTTTTTTCTGTGATTTATAATGTTTTCTAAGTTTGACACAATGTCATTGCTTTTTTTTTTCAAATGACTGTATTTATATAAAACAAATTATTATTAATAATAGTTCGTGCATTTATTTAAAGAAATATTTATTATCATCTTTTGTAAACATTTCAGCTCAAATTCGGAGTGGAATGATCAGACAAATTCACAGAATACTCAACTAAATGTGTTGGGACAACTACTCCAGTTGAATTTAGATGGTTCACAAGTTGTGGAGTTGACCAAACCACCTACAAAACCATACGGTTTTTTTGTAGCAAGAGGACGAGTAAGGAACTCCAAAGGTAACATTTCTAGAACTCCGGTTTGAGAATATGTTTTAAGTCTAGAATCACCCTCCTAGCTTTCAAAAGAGCTGTCTAGATATAGTTAAGTGGCGACTCTTGAAAATTTCACATACAGCGCCATCTGGTAAGAAATAATGAGTTAACTTTCTTGTTCGAAGCGATGGGAAGATGAGGGAATTTCAAAATTGTAAAGCATCGCCGCCTTTAGTACAAATAGTGTCCATGTTGTGTATATTAATGGGCATTTGTTAGTAAGCGATTACTTAAAATTCAATGTGACAAAACGGTCTTAGAGGAAAAAGAGAAAGAAAACAGTTAGTAATTATGAGATAACATTGTTTTTGATGCAGAAAACTTTAATTCATTGAAAATAGAAGTATATTCCTTTAGCTAAGTTTTTTTTTTTTTTTTTTTTTTTTTTTTTTTTTTTTTTTTTTACTTTAAGAACGTTAAATATTTAAGTGATCTTCCACAAAATGCCTATTTAAACTTACTTAATCGGTGACGCTCTATAAGTTGTAACCCTTTTCTACCACTACCTTTTTTTCTTTCTTTTTTTTTTAAGATAGGTGCTAACTCTTCGCATCTCCAGGTGACGTTATAGAGGATCTTTTCAAATAGCGCTTAGCCACTCCCAATTTTATAGCTGATTCCCAATTTTATAGCTGATGGGGAGTGGTTCCAGACTTTAGTATAGTTTTTATAATGTATTTTCCTGCATTATTTTTTCTAATATTTACAACCAACATTGAAATGCAAAATTTTCAACTATTATACATTTCAAACAACTCCTTAGGAATGTATTACTATCAAATAATAAAAAGTTCCTAAAATCAGAAGAAAATATTCCCATTTTTTCAGAAAATATGAATAGAAATGCACCCATTTATTCAATTTTGTCGTAGTGCTTACATTTAATAGGAAATTTAATAGTGAAATGAAAATGGAAAAATGTGCTTCTTCCAGTCTTAGATAGTGTAAAATATTCAGTCGCTTAATGTGTTAAAGATCAGCAACATTGAAATATATGAAATAAATGGATATCGATGCATAGTTTAAATTTTTAAAATCTTATGTTTCATATATATTATTTATATATTAAAAATTGAAATGAAAATCATTTAATTATAATCTTGATCCATTAAGAGTCATACTGTTAAAGAAAAATTAAATAAAAAAATTGATTATCTCAACTTCAACCTTCAATATGAAAGTTCAACTTATATTACCTAATAATTTTGAACTAGACTTAGAAAATAAAGCACTCCTGTATTATTACGAATTTGCGTTCGCTAAGAACTTTTTGAGTAAAAGTGATACGCATTACACGGAGAGGGAAATTACCAAAACTTGCCATGGTTAGCCTAACACCAAGATCCGTCTACCACTGGTAATATATTCTGCAGTTCTATATTCAATGCGTGTCAAAAATAGTGAGCATTGTTTTTAGCTCTCTTAAATTCTTTGTTTGCATTTCTTTTTTTTTTTTTTTTTTTTTTTTTTTTGCTCTTAAAATGCTCTTAGGATCTGAATAGTTATTATCGGATAGAAACCCCTGATAGTTCGATCAGAAAAATAATCTCTTTAACTGCGCTTTCCATTAGGGTTTCTTGAGATTTTTATTAATAAAAATTGAATTAGGTATTAAAGATTGTGATAACTTAACGCCTGATGTAAAAAAGATTTTTATTTTACAGGTATTCAAATATTTTTATGTAAAAATTTCTCAAAACCGTCGAGGAGAAATTTCGTTTAAATTTGCGTCAGAATCGATTCTGGTTCTTGGGCCATTAAACTCTATATTTAGTCTTATGAATTATAAAATGATTAAGATTTTTTTTCTGTTCTATATAAAAGAAAAAAATTGATTTTCGGTCACATATAAAAATCACTCAATCAAATATAAAAGCGTCCAAGGTAGACGTTTCTTCCTTTTAATGAATATGATGACCTTCATTCGAATGTTTGTAAGTAATCATCTTTTAACAAAATGTAAAGCATTCGTATACATTTTTGAACAGCAGAATATTGCGCAACTTCCTCATCGTACAGTTGAACATTGTATTTTATTGTCTGCTAAACAATAAAGGTATATGTTACGAAACAAATAGCGATGACTCGACACAAGGATAAAGCGTCCTCTTACATTTCATATTGCTCAAATGTTAACATTGATCAAACAAGTTAATTGATGATGAAAAACTTACATTATAATTATTTTGCCTTCTTAACCCTATAAGAGTTAAATCACTTAAGAATTTGGAAGAAAAATTTTTCCCTTTATTCAAAAGGTTTTTAATGTCTTAAAATAATGAGACCAACATTTTATAACGAAGTCAGCATCAAAGTTTTAAATTTTTGCACAGAACATGGTGCAAAGTGCGTGCAGAAACTTTGCATTTTTCGAAGCTACTTATTTCAAATTAGCATAATTCATCACTCGAAAAAATTTTAGTTTGATTTCAAATTTAAACCGTGTTTTTAAAATTACGTTCTTTATAGCAATACGTTATTTTATTTTATTGCATAATTCTTTTTAAACAATACCCTGATTACTTTAATCTGAATTTTAAGTTTTTAAGGGGAAAACTCGAATTATTTTTGCAAAAATCGGTTTATTAAAAAATTTCTTTGATTCTATTTGTATACATAATAGAAACAAATTTTTTATCACAACCTAACAATTTTCGGTGATGCTTGTTCAGACGAACTCCCTTTAAAAAAAAATGCGTTTTCGAAGCACCATTTTGTTTTGTTTTAGGAAAATAGTTTTTACAAATATCTAGTTGTGTAATAAAATACCCTTTTACGACTTTGAATTTATTCCATTGCCTCGCCAAGAAAAAAAAAATACCCCAAACATGCTATATTTATTTAATTATATAGTAGCTTAGTCTTAACCTCGCAATAATTTTTAAACTCTTTCATTTTTAAAAATCTTTGATAGTTGTGAAATCAGTTGAATTTTATGTTTTTTTTTCTTTTCCCGAAACAAACGCCAAACGTCAATTAACAAGGAAGTGCGTTACAACTGCGCCGTTAGCGAAAAACTTAACTAATTTGTGCTTAAATTTTTTAAAATTTAATTTTAAATTTTTATTTTTAAGGTATATTACTAAAATACCAAGTTCTATCTCAAGTCTTAATTTCGCAATTTGACAATTTGTGTACATTCCTCTTGTTGGTAGTTCAAAATCCAATCTCTGTCTCCTCGGTTTCTGAGACGGAAAATGCTTCGCTAGGTTGGGTGGTTGAGGAGTTTGGTGTGAAAACCGGGTGATTAATAACAGAATATGCCCTCCGATTTAAATTATACTAGTGTAGTATCTTCGTTTCATCATTAAATGCAAATTCCAGACCGTCAGCAATGGCCTATTAATGTTTTAACAATTAAAGCTAATCCAAATCAAAACTTTCGAAAAGGAGAACGTTCTCTTCTAAATTTTATATTAAAAATTAATGCAAAATTGATTCAGAAAATATAATAAATATTTAATATTCATAATTAAAGTACAAAAGTATATGAAAAATCTGTTTAAAATAATATAATAAATAAACATAATAATCAAAGCTTAACCCCGTCCCGCCCCCGTCAGGGAGCATCCGGAGAATACTGTAGACTCTAAGTGCACGCACGTGACCTCTCAGTAAAAAAGAGGATTAAAAAAAGTAGGCTTGGTGGCGATTCATGGCAACACCAGAAGGCCTCAATATATAAACATAATAATAATGAAAATATAAAAAAAATCATTGTAAAATTGTGTTTGGATACTATAAACATTTAAAATAACAATTCATCATCATCAATGGCTCGCAGGGTGGGCCTTGGCCTTCTCAAGAAGTTTTTTTTTTTTTACTAGTGTTTTCCAATTTTTAGTTTTTAAGACTAAAAGGTCTTTATCTAGGCCATCTATACATCTCAAATTCGGCCTGCCCTTTTTTCGTGTGCCAACTGGTCTGGGATTGAAAACTCTTTTTGTGGTACGATCTTCGTCCATTCTGATAACGTGTCCTGCCCATTTTATTCTTTATCGTTTAATAAAGTTAATAATGTCTGGTTCATTATAAGAGTGATAAAGCTCTAGATTTGATCTTTTAAGCCACACATCATTTTTTTGAATTTCTCCAAAAATACTTCTCAAGGCCTTTCTCTCAAAGGTACCCAGCATAGCCTCATCCGTACAAGATATGGTCCAGATTTCACAAGCATATGTTAAAATTGATCTTGTAAGAGAATTATATATAATAAAACTTTTGTTTTTCTATGAATTACATTAGATTTTATGTATTTTTGAATTCCATTAAAACAGTTATTGACTATAGTAATTCTTCTTTGTATTTCCATTGTGGTATTGTTCCTGTTGCAACATAACAAAGTAGAAAATATAAAAAAAATCAATGTAAAATCTATTTAGAAAACTTAATAAATATTCAACATTAATAATGAAAACATAAAAATCAATGCGAAATCTATTTAGAAAACATAATAAATATTCGACATTAATAATGAAAATTGAAAGTATAAAAATTATTGTAAAATTTGGAAACTATAATAAATATTTCATATAAAAATAATTGAAACATACAAATCAATGGAAAATCTATTTAGGAAATGTAATAACTATTAAATAGTTGTTAACAATTGCATTTTAGTTAACAGTTGCATTGTTTCTCATAATTGTTCTAATTTTATTTTTCAGGAGTGTTTGTGTCCAGAATGAGAGATCAAGAAACCCAAAAACAGTTAGCCGGTTTGCTGGACATTGGAGATGAAATTTTAGAAATTGACGGATTTAATGTGAAGGATGCTGACATAATGGAAGTGAATCGTCTTATGTCCAATAAAAACACTATGTTATTAACTGTTCTTCCCTACATATGCAGAAAGGACATCTAATCTGACAGCATTTGTAAAAAAAAATTTTAAAGTATTTAAATAATTTGTACATAGGAAGGGGTCAACGAGACATCTTTTATGAGCTTCATAATTTGATAAATAAAACTAAAAAATTTCAGTGTCATGAATTAAACACGTAATTAGAATGCTTTAAGTTTAACGTAATTATAGAAATTTTAAAAAATTGCAAAATTGCTTGAGTTTGAAAAGTTGTAGAACTTTTGTATAGTTACGATATTAGAAAATAAGAGCATTATTCGATGTTTTTAAATGTTATATAATTGTTAAATAATTAAAGATGAATTGAGGAAAACATTTGAAATGTTTTTTCAGTCAATATTGTGAAATTTAAACTTATGTTTTAAAGTTTGATAGATTATTTTTTTTTTTACTACATATAAGCAAATAGCGCTGAAATTCTCTGTGATATTAAAATCATATCTTTATAAATTGTTAGCTATTTTAAAGTTTTTTGGGGCATATCATTTAATTTTATTAAAAATTTTATGATTTTATGCAGGAAAAACATCTTAGCTTTTTTTATTTGATAAAGTGTTCTTATTTGTAAGATATATATATAAAATTACATTGCTTTGTTTATGTAAATCATTTTCCAAAGACAATCATGTTTCTGTCAAAGTTTAAACAGATATTCTATAAATCTGATTACTAATTTGGAATGAGAATGTTATCCATAGAAAAAAAATTAAGATTTTAGTGACATTTTAGCTTATTGTTATTAACACACATCAAAAATAGCTTTTATATACTAAACCATAACCAAGCTATCTTAATCAATTTCATTTTAAATAGCCACTAACTATCTATGAGCTATCTCAGTGATGATTAACTGTCGTTAATACCAGCAGGGCGATGTTGTAGGGCATTTGTAGCTATTTAATACTTACTATGTAGTAATGGGGAGTAGTTCTTTTATGCTTAGGTTCGTAATTTTCTCAGTTACGTTTACTTCAAGCTTCTTATGAGTATGTGTAGCTATTAACGCCTCACACGCCCTTGCCTATTAACCTCTACTACCTTTTTTTAATAAATAACCCTATTTTTAACCACATAATACCAACACTAATTAAATCTAACTGCACGCTTGTTTTCATAATACCATTATATAAAAATTAATTGCACTTTATTTATTGCTTAAATAAAATGAATTCTGTACCATATCGCTCCATTTATTCTACATAAAGTACTTCTTTAATTAATAAAATATCTAATGAAGTGATCAATAATGCCTTAATCAGTCATCTATAAAACTTAAATTAACGAATATGCATAGTTGCTCATAAATTTCTTTAAACCTAATAGATGTTTGTTCTATGTAATTAGCTAAACCTGTAACTCATGCTACTAATCTATGAAGCTAAAACCAGTGGGCTATACGAACAATTTACTGTATAATATTCATAAATTTATCATTCATAAATCCTCCCCCTTTTTATAAAAATACTATTCTTTCTATACTATACGGTAATAGACTATACTATCAGTGTTTTTGATGTAATTAATGATGATTTAAAAATAACTTTTATAGTCTTGAAATAGTTTATTTGTAATTTTATTAATTAGCTTTGTTTTCAGTAGCTGTTCACATAACTTTGAGCTATTAGAGTGGTTACAAAGTTATTACAAACCATTAACTCTGATGGAAAACTTAAATTTCGCCGAAATAAATTATTTATTTGCTTTTTATTTTGAAAGTGCCCTAAGAATTTTTGACAACTTTTTGTAATCACTATAATAATATGTATCCAGGAGACTAGAAATAAAATTTTTAAGAAGAGAATGAATTTAGCCACCCAAATGAGAAACAGAACATGCACAACCTATATACTTTTTTTTCTTCAATTCTGTTAGAGGTTAAGGGTGCGGTGCAGGCTAAGCTAAAGAATGAGAATGAAACATTTTTAAAAAATGTAACGAAAACTTTCAAAGATTTTAAAATAAAGAATTAAAAATATTTAAGATGTGTATTGTTAATTTGCTCTGTACAAACTTTTTACATGTTATGGTCGGGAGATGAAATTTGGTCAATAATGTATTTTTTATATCAACAATTGAAACATTTTGAAAGGGTGTTTTTGCATTTAACGGTGTATAGATTTTATATGTAATTATATATTTTTATTGTTTTTATCTGAAGTGTATAAAATATATGGTTTTTACTCATATGAAATAAATATATTTTCTGATGCATTTTGGTGTTTTTCTTTAGTTCCCGTTTGGAAAAAAAAATTTTTTTTGTTGATAGAATGCAAGCTTAAAATCTTAATCCTTGTTTAGGAATGGTTTTAAAAATATATTAATTCTCGGAGCCAAATATGAAAATTTTTGCTTTCTAAACAAAAATAAGAAAAAATCAATCAGCTCCACTCATTCTTAATATTTACGGTGAAACACATAAAGGGTGTTTCGTAATCACTGCTCTAAATTTATAATTCTTTTAATAGTTGTAGAAATGAAGTGATAAAAATACATTCATTGGAGAAACTAAACTAATGTTTGATTTAATTGAAAAAGCTTATGAGCATTAAATGCATAAAGCCCTGTTTACTTGGGCAATTCAAGAGAAGGGTTGAGCGACGAATTTTAGAAGAAAAAAAATTGTTTCAGTCAGCAGTTTTAGGTTTTGATGTATTTTACATCCGCTTTCAAAGTTAGATTTCGATGACTTGTTTGCTTTGAGAGCTGCTGTTGCTCAGAGGATCGAGCATTCGCCTCCCATTGTGAAGGCCTAGTTTCGAATCCCATCGGTACATATTTTTCACCCGGCTTGCTCCAATCATACGTAAAATATCCTCAGTGGTAGACGGATAATGGGTTGGAATCGCCTTGCCATCGGGCTAACCATGAGAAGTTTTCCTCTCCATGCAATTTAAATGCAGGTTAGTTCCATCAAAAAGTCCTGCCCGAATTCAAATTTCTCCCATTACTTGACCAAGAAGTTCCCTTGTCTTCTGAATTCGAAACTACAGGCTATGGAGTTGAATATTGATAGTTAATTCAGAATTGAGACGACTCTTCAACGCCGGTTATAAAATAAAAACAAGTTCGTTTTTCTTTATTTAGATACTAATGTGAGCGTGACTTTATAATTCATTTTTTGAGAAGGATTCTAAAAAAAGGAATTAGGAGTGGTGATTACTGGACAACCTGTGTAACGATAGTGTTTAGTAGTTCTTTAAAAATTTGCTCCCACTGAGCACTAAACAAATGTCTATCAAAAAAACTTAGAGGATTGATTGAAAAAAAAATTTTTTTTTTTTTTTTGGTCTGGTTGTAAAAATTTTTCTGAATTATATCGAAAACAAATTCTTAGTAGCGGAAATACAGATAATGTAAAATTTTTAACTAAAGTTTTAAGCTCAGACTATAGATAAAACAAATACTTCCTTACCAAGGTTTCAGTAAGGGTCTAAAGGCAATGAGCCTACAAATATTCTTTGGGAAAAGTACAAATATTTTCAATCTCCGACTCTATCGTATGGACTTAACAAAATCTTTCATGTAGTGTACTTCTATAAACTATCGATAAAAACCAATGTTTTGATCGATCGAATGCAAAATGAAAGTAGACAAATTAATATCAGCGATCTAATCTGCGTAGATGCTTCACCTAATGACCCGGAGTAGCGACCTTCCTTTCCTATTTCTCGGGAAGGAACTAAAACGTAAGAACGATAACACTCATTTTTTCGGAAGTAATTGTTATTTTTAAAAGCAGTGTCTTCCATCGACTATCATTTGTAAAAGATGGATTAAATAAAGATACATATAACCATCACACATTTACAAAACATATAAAGGTAAGAGAATGCTTCATTACATTTAAATAGTACCGTATTTATATGCTTTAAAAACCCATTAAGTTGCTTGGATTTTTATATTTTTCAAATAATATACATATATAATCTTATGTGGCACCATAAACTCTGGTATTTCTCTATCTATTAGCAATACTATAGTTATTATCAACTTTTTTAGGTTGCCTTAAATAATTTAAGTAGTGTTGAATAGTTTATTAGTTAGAATAATTTTGTAATTTTATAGAGAAAAAAAACTTAGATACGATGTAACTAATTATATTAATTTTTAATCCTTTCTAAAGTGGCTTTAGAAATTTTAAATCTAAACGTTGCTATGATGACTGTTATACCAATTATTTGATGACGGAGTTTGCCTTTTTCGCGCAATAGCACATACATATTACACGATACTCAAGTTCAGGATCGAGAGGTGCGTGAGGAAGTAGTACGGCACGTAATTGAGCATAGGGATGAGTTTTCCATCTCAATTCACGACAGTGATGGAAATAATATTAATATTTTTGCTGCCTATTATGCTGAAATGTACCGAACTCATACTTATGGAAGTCTGTGTTATTTAATGGCTGCCGGACAGATTTTAAATTATTACTAAAATTCAATGCATAAAGGACTTGGACAATATCATGAACATTCCCTGAAAATACTAAAAACTGAAATCAAAGTACTGAAAGCTGAAATCAAAGCGCGAGCAACAGCTGGACGGTGTAAAAAATAGGTTACTATATTATTTGAAACTAAGTAAGGAGTTACAATTGGAGGAGGATTTGAACAATTAGAATATTTAAACGTGTGCTGTGCATTCGGCTATGTTACGATTAAAGTTTATATGCTGTACAAGGTAATTTTGAAAGTGATCAAGCTGGTCGTCGAAGGCGGTTATTATTAAAAATTATCTATTAATTGTGATCAGATTTTCTTAATTTGATGAAATGAAAATTTTCATTTAGTTATATTGCAAAAAATATTTAAAAATTTTTTTGTTAATGTTTTTTTTATGAACATATTGATCTGTGTGAGTTTCCTGAATTAGATTCTCGATTAAGTTATTCAAATTATTTAAAATAAGAGACATTTTATTTCCCGAAAAACACTGTTTAAATAATGAAATAAAATATTTAAAAGTTAGCAGCTTGCTTATTATTTTCATCAAAAAAAAATTTATGTTAATATGTTACCATTATTGCAAAGTAAAGTTAAAATTGATTTGAAAGTTTCTGATATCAAGTTAATAATACAATATAAGTTTTATGCAGAAAAAATTTTAAATAATTTCATTCATTACTTTTGAATGTGCTTAATTTTTATCTCTTCTCTAACTCATTTCGTGAGACTTTAAATTCAAGCAACATCTTTTCATTATTTTCAGTTATCTTCTTTTACTCAACTTGCAAGTTAGTAGAAATTAATATTTTTTTTAAAGTTTATACATAGTTACAAAAGAATGAAGTAAAAAAAATTACTTCAAACTTATAATGTAAATTAACAAATAATTTTAGTTCTAGTTAGATTAAGCCTTTTTTGTTTAAATCCGTAAGAAAAAGAAAACGAAACAATATAGTTAGTTCATGTTGTAAGTTAAAAAATATAGCTCAGGAAAACCTTTTTTTTTTTTTTTTGCCATTGCATACAGAAATTATGTCAAAAATTGAATCATTTGCTTTCGTATTTTTACCAGTAATATATTTTCTTATAATATATTATCTTATTTCTGATTTTGAAACCACAATAAATTTTAACTATAATAAGTGCCAATAAATTCATTAACAGATCTGTAAAAGAATTAATTTGAAAAAAAGTTCATTTCATGCTTAGAATGGGGCTTTTACCACTTTTTATGAACTCTTTCTCTTTTTTTTTTTTTTTTTTTTTTTTTTTTTGAAAACAAAGGCTTTATTTATTCGGGTTTGATTAAATGATTTCATAGTGACTATTCAAAGCACTTGTGTTATATATTTTATCTTTGAGTAAATTAAAGAAAAACTGTGGTAAACCTTGGCAAACAATTTTCTTTTTTACTTTTAATTACAGCAAAGAAACGTAAGCTTATAAATAAGTATCTCAAGATATAAATTAATGACTTTTTTCGTGCTTTAAAAAATATATGGTAATCGTTTAGTAAAAAAAAACTAAGAAAAAACTGCTAAAATATTTTTGAAAATGTAATATCACATTGAATAACAAATGAATTTTAATATAAATTAAAGATCAAATTGGGTAAACAATAAAAAAACGTCTCTTTCAGGAAGTCAAATTTAAATTGCTCTGTATAGCTGTATTTTTCTGGGTTGCAGATTAACCCACGTGGCAGGGCTCGAAAAAACTCAGAAATTTTACCCGTCCCCGAGGACGGCTTGTCCAGCAATGTATCCGTCCTCCTTTGAAACTAACCCGTAGCTTCTGAATAAATAAAAATATAATTTTCTCTTATTTATTACAAACATTTATATAAATTGCACAATGAATTAGTAGTTACTAGGATTACAAATACTAGGTTTACATTATACAGTAATAAAAGAAATACTAGGTTACTAATCGTAATACCTAGTATTTATTTTATGAAATAATTTAAATAACAAAGGTCAAGTTATCTGGAATGTCAATTTATCCGAGGGTACTGCGTTTTTTTAAATGAATCAAATACATGACATTTGCCAGTTCCACAATCAAGCCAATGATTTACTGAGGTTCCTGCACAGAAATCTGAAAGGGGTTTTCCATTTAGGTAGATGTTCATAATTGCGTTTAACGCTTCTTGTTTAAGACCAGTACGTAATGTGTTTTTGTAAGTTCAGTGCTGAAAAGCCTCTTTGAACCACTGCAGTACTCCCAGACAGAGAAAACATCAATTCCAACATGCGCAGTATGTTGCTGTATTTCTAGATTAGAGGGTCATTTTAGAAGTGAGGCGCTAGACTCTTGCAAGATAACAAAAATTGAAAATGTATCACGAACATTAACGGGAAAATGGCCGTCCGCGCGGGCGTCGGATTCGAGAAATTTGTTGTCCGCGAGGAATTTTTAACCGCCGAGGACGGGCGGTTTTTCGAGCCCTGCCACATGGTATTTCGTACTACAAGTTTAGTCGTAAATATTGTTTGTACTAATTATCAAATGTAAAAATGTTTCATTTCATCGTTTATTTCTTCTTGTAAATATTTCTACTAGTACCAGTTATTTATACATCTTCATAGTTTCGAGTCTCTTTTTAATTCTTCAGCGCAATAATAAAATAAAATGTAGCGTTGGATAGACAAGACCACGTGACTTACGATTTTTTAGAGAGATACATATATCTAATTTAAATCTTTTTTTTTTTTTTTTTTTAAATTTCTCCCATTTTTCAGGGAATGGTATGATGAATAATAAACTTTTTCTATCAATCATTGGAGTCATTATACTGCTGATATCTCTAATAAGTATAATACGTGCAGGTAATGTACATATTTTTATTATATATATTGAACGATCACGATTAAATTGGAAAAAAAGATTAATTTGTTTATATTTGCATACCATAAACCAGTACTAAATCTCTAATTAAATAGTGATACTTACCATTGTTTCCTCATTGCAAAATACAGATTCGTAACGGGGCATATGAGCAGGTCTGAATCTAACAAAACAATCAACAGCAATTTGCATAAGTAAATATTCTGCAAAACAGAATTTAGAAAAATCTTGCTTCCAATTAGAATTAGACGAATTGAAACAGTAATTAAACAAATACGTCCAGAAATAGTGAATCAGAACGGTGGCGTGTTCAGCTTCATGTGTCCTTGATGACTGGACATAAGTTGTTAAAAGTTCGGTATGTAAACCGCAATTACAAATTTTGGGAAAAACCTAAGAGGTTCTGGAAGGATAAAATTTTTATGTTGTCTGAAAAATGGAGAAAGGTTTTGGGACAGAATGACACGTTTACCAAACTGTGTCATACTTCAATTTTTCTTCTTACTCGGCCCAGATATTGCGAACAGCCTAGTATTTATCTGACTAAATGAAAATTTGACTTGCAATGTATTTCAACAGCGAACGGAAATAAAAGCTAATGATTTTAAAATTTCAACGGCGTATGATACATATTATAATTATAAACGTCGTAGAGCAGCCGACTCAATTTTGAATTTACGACTTTGATGTTCAACTCCATAGCCTTGAAATTTTGAACCTTATCCAGTTGACAAGGCAACTCCTGGAACAAGTATTAAGAGAAATTCGCTTTCGTGTGTAGGACTTATTGATGGAACTAACCCTCATTTGCATTACATGGAGAGGAAAAAAACGAAAACCTCCAAAGAGTAGCCTGACAACAGGGGGACTCTAATACACGATTCGTCTAATGAGGATTAGAGATATAAGTCAGTACTGTGGTCGGAGCCAGTCGGGAGCTGAATTCGTATAAACAAGCCATCACTGGGACTCGAACACGAGCCACCTCATTGGGAGGTGACGCTCAACCATCTAAGCCCCCATGGTTCAGCGTATACAAATAAGAAATAACAAATTTACTATTTCAACACAAATTACAAATAAATAATAACAAATTTACTATTTCAACACAAATTATAAATAAAAAATAACAAATTTACTATTTCAACACAAATTACAAATAAAAAATAACAAATTTACTATTTCAACACAAATTACAAATAAAAAATAACAAATTTACTATTTCAACACAAATTACAAATAAAAAAATATTAAGTAAGTTAACAATTTTAATAGTGTATGCCAATAAAACACTTCCTTACCATATGTAACGCAAATGCGGATTAGTTCCATCAAAAAGTCTTTCACGAAGGCTAGTTTGTCCCAATACTTAATCCTGGATTTCCACCGTGTCCTGGGTAGGGTTTAAAATTATAAGGCTGCTAAGATAAACGCTGATAGACTCAAACTCAAAAGTGGGTCGGCTTTTTACCCCAAGTTATAAAATAAAATATACAACCTCCATTTTTTGACTTTTGAGAAAAACCATATTTATTGGAAAAAGCTTATCGTCGGATACAAAATTAAGAAAAAATTTAAGCAAAAATTTAACATATTTTAATAGTTATTTTAATTTTTAAATCATTGTCTTTTGTGAAATATCTTTTCTGGGAACATATTTAATATAATCAATCTATCAAGAACTTTTTGCTCCATCCAGAGAAACCCAAGAATAACAAATATTAAATAAATGACCTTACGTTCCAAACTTATTCTAAGTGTCAATGATCACAATGATTTTTATGTTCGTTGACCACTTTCCAGATAGCTGAATTTATGGAGTGAATATGCAGCACAATCTTCGTAAATTCAAATTTATCTGCGAATCTCAATGCAGTCAAACAGAGTAAAAATAAATGGTAAAAATTCAGCTTTATCTAATATACGTGTAGCAAAATTTGCAAGTTTAAGGTTTTATACATAACATTTTGTGTCATTTAAATTTAAGTTAAATTTTATTGGATGATTCTAAAGAAATGGAATAAATCCCTTTACAGTTAAGCCTGTAATCAAGTACCAGAATTTTATTTTTCGTTTTTTCTTTTCTTTTTCTTTTCTTTTTTTTTTTTTTTTTTTTACTGTGTTCTCTCAATTAAGCTTTATTATTTCTTATTGAGAACAAATTTTTATGAAATTTCAAAAAGCTATCTGCAATTTTTCCCCATTTGTTTGTTTGCATTTTAAAAGTGAAAGAAAAATTAAGATGAAAAATAATCTTCAGATGCTCTAATAATCTATAGCGCTCACTGCAATGCTGGAGGATTTTTACTAGAGGGATTGATAGGACCTGTAGAAATCTAGTTAGACTAAAACTAGCAAAAATTCTAAACTGTAAAAAAATAATAATAAAATAAAAAATATTCAAATTTGATTGACGATAAATTTTCGGTGGCCCTAATATAACGAAGGATTCTGTTTGTAGCAATCATAAAACGATTAAAAACTGTATTGTTATCAGACAAAAAGCTAAAATTAAAATTTGAACACGCTAATTTGTTAGAAATTGGTTCATATTTCAACTAAATGATCTTTCCATTACAGTCACAAAGGCAGCTAAAACATTTCTAACGCATAAATGATTATGATTCCAAATACTATCTCCATTATCAAGATAAAAGGGACAAAAACACTTTAATTTCGTTGAAGGACAACGGCTTAATGCAACTGACTTTTCGATAAAAACCCTTTTTTTTTCGCATTACAATGAATACATATATTAATCATTGTGAGATTCTAAATTTTCTATTAGTAACTAAGGGAAAGAACAAGAAGAGCAAAGCTTGCTGAAAATATTGATATGATGGTTAAGAATTTTTATACCACCTCATCATTAAAAAAAGGGTATTCGGTCGATCAGAACATTTTTCTTGAATTACTGTAAATATGTATTTAAAATTTAAATGGGATAAAAAATTAATTACATATGTAAGATTCTTGAATTTTGTAATGACTGACTTTTTAGTATAGCATCTAATAATGTTATAAATTTAAATGAATTGAGAAAAAGCTTATTTTAAAATATTCACAATTAAAAAAATTTTAAACGAAATACCATTCGAAAGAATAGTTCCGATAACACTTCAATACGTTAATTTATTTTTTAAAAATGTACGAAAATGATTGAAATCGACCGATTAAGTTACAATTTCGTATTTTGCTATGGAAAATTACATTCTTTAAAATGGTGTAAAAATTTTTAAACCTTTTCAAAAAAATTTTCAACTTTTGATAAATAAAATAATAAATATTTACTAAAATGAAATTACTCCATGGAATTTATCTTTGGATAAACGAATTGTGGGTAAAAAAAATTTAAATTCACTTAAAATGAGAGATATAGTAAAATACGCAAAAAATATGCATGTTTATTCAGAGTGAGCAATCTTTTTGTGTCTGATTTCGTAAATTATATCGTTTACACTAATTAATTAGCATATGTAAAACCACCCCTTAAACTAATAGGATTGAGTCCTAGGACGTAAAGATCTGATCTATCGGATCAAAAGTTTTATATGATAGCCTCCTTATTTTTTTTGGCACACTGACATAAAATGCTGGAAATTTTAATGTACTCTAACTAAAAAATGTGTCATTACATCACTGCATGAACACAACATTGAAAAAGACTTTACGATCTAAATAATAATCTACATATTTCCCTTGTTTCAGATTGCCCGTTACCAAGGAAAAAACTGACTAATGGAAGAATTATATACCAAACAAAACTGGACCCAAACATAACTTCTGTTCCTGAAAATTACCGCCTCCGATTCAGATGCAACCATGGATACACACTTAGAGGTTCACAGACAATATTTTGTTTTTCAAACGAATGGACTGACAGCAAGCCAAGTTGCTTAAGTATGACAATTTGAAAAATAAATCATTTCCTAACTTAACATACTAAAATAAATAGTTTAAAATCTACAATTTATTTTAAAACACTTAAGTATTGGTGTAATATTGACGTCATTGAATTTGAAGTCTCAAGACCTCTTACTGTAGAGTGTGTTCTAAATGATAATTTTCAAAATAACCTTTGCCTCGGTACTCTAACTGCATACTAACACTAACGTATGCACGGTGCACTGCTAGCAACAAGAACAAATAGTAATAAACAACTTTAAAAGAAGCCAAATGAAAAGAACAAAAAACGCGTTCTCTCCTAATAGAGCAATCATGTCGCCTTTTTTAACATTATATCTATAAGTAACTAAAACAAATTTTCATTTCAAACTCACCAAAATCTTAATAACATTAATATCTAATGAAAGGCAGCAGATTTGAGCTTAGAAATTACACTGGTCGACAAAATTAAGAGATGGAAGACATTTTCCCAAATATCTAAAAAAAACTGAATATAAATAAATGAAATTTGTTATGGATATAGCTTATTCCATGATAATAAAGTATGCAAAACAAAAATGAAAGTGCCATTCACTGGCAAGACCTATTGCCAATAAATCCAATGTAGTCTGAACTTAAGGATAAAAGATGACAATAAAAGTGAGGCTTGTACAGTATGTGTTACCTCTAGTATGGTGTATGGTCACCCCTGACAGACAAACAGCATGCACAAAGAGTATGCATGCTGTTAATAAGGGAGTTAAGGAGGACTTGTGGACCCTCCCATTCTTCCACCAGAACAATTTTTAACTCCAGAATGGTTCTGGGGGAGGTTGGCGCATCGCAATAGCTTTCCCAAGAGCATCCCAAGCATGTTCAATAGGATTCAGGTCAGGGGATTTGGTTGGCCAATCCATTCGTTGAATATCCTCGCTTTCCAGATACTCATCAACCATAACAGCCCTATGTGGTAGCGCATTGTCGTCCATAAAAATGAACTCAGGTCCAACAGCGCCCCTGGAAAGACGCACATAGGGCTCTAGGACCTCCTGCCCGTACCTCTGGACATTCACGGAACCATTGTTGAACACATGGAGCGGTGTGCGGGTATCTTGCATGATCCCTGCCCAAACCATGAGTCCTCCACCAGCATAATGGTCGCTTTCGATAATGTTGCTGGGATGGTATCGGGTTCCAGGTTCCCTCCATATCAATAACCGTCCAGAATCAGGTTGTAGACTGAATCTGGACTCATCGGTGAAGAGAACATTAGCCCATTGAAGCTGTGTGAAATGTGCGAAAATGCTTTCCATCTCTTAATTTTGTCCACCAGTGTATATTATTTATTCCAACAAAATTATGAGTGAAAACATCGCCTTACACATTAAGCTGTAGGAAGCAGCTTTAAATTTTCTAACCAGAAATCGTGAAAGTAATGAGATCGATACTTTTTTTTTTTTTAACATTTATATTGAAAACACCATATATACTAATTTTAAAACCGTCGTTGAACAGACGATCCAATTTTGGGCTCCGTCCCATCACGGCTCCGTCTATACTAAATGTCAAGCCTCGCAACAACATGAAATGCTCTGAATATGCAATTTATATAAAATTTATATTTGTTTCAGAAATGACTTGTGGTGCGCCCACACCAATTGAAAATGGTAGCTACAAAATCAATAGTGGTACTACAAACTTGCCAACGTTTGGCTCTACTGTTGAGTACTTCTGCGATGAGGGATTTGAAATGGTTAATTCCACTACTTCAATACTCACGTGTAGTTTATCTTCTCAAAAGAATAGTGCGGAGTGGGAAGGAGATATTCCTGGTTGTAAGGGTAAGTATCAGCCAACAATGACTTTTATATGAGATAAAATATCTTTTTAAGTCATAAGTAATTCATAGAAAACTAAATTCTTGTTCTATAAAACCCTGATTAGACCTATTATGGTCTATGGCTCTGAGACATGTGCACATTGACAAGATCTGGGAAAGCACGTAAGAGCGAAAGATTTGAAGCGCTATTCTTGGCGATGTAAAAGAAAATGGAAGACGGTACAATACTGAAATATAGATACTATAAAAGACTGTCTAAAGAGTTTAGTACAGTCAGTTAAACATACTATCATCATATCAAAAAGAACTTCCGTCTAAAAATTTCGAAAATTGAATTTCTTTATGTATTACTCTAATCCTTTTTCAAAATTATTCACAGAGTTGTTATCCTTAAATTTTAAAATAAAGGTAATCTCTAACTTCACCTTTTCTATTTGAAATAAATCAAATTTACTTTTTAAATTTTACACACCAAAATGACATCAAAATATAAAGCTGTTTCGTTTTAAAAGTAAATAATTCCAAAAATAAAAATTTTTGTTTATTAGTATTTCTAATTATTATTATTTTTAATTATTAACTAGAATTTCTTTAATTTTGTAATATATATATATTAAATTTTTATTAAATTTAGCTTTGAGAATGTAAACAAAATTACATTATATTTGTTGTTTTAAAAAAAAGGTAGAAAATAGGGATAAAGTGAAAATAACTATTTATTATTGAAATGAATCTCATGTTATTGAAAATACAAATTTTATTAGTAATAATTAATTTTTTTAAATGCTAATTATTCTGCTTTTTTTACACTTTTATAATTCAATTTAATAAAAAATTTTATTCTATCCAAAGTTTGTAACCATGCTTGTTAATTTAAGCTTAGTTTCGTTCAAGTAGAAATTTTACAGATATGCACTTCCCTTATTAGTTGAGTCTTAGTTCCAGAATGGCGAATTTTTCATTTACCATAACGTATACAAAGATAAGCAGTAATTTAAGCAGTTAATGAATCGAGTAAATATGAAGAATTTTCACTTAAATAAAACTTTTCAAATTTTCCTTTAATGGTCAAAATTATTTTTAGCAATATTGTTCTAAGAAAATGTTAAAATGATTTATGATTAGTAAATTATTATTTTTTAGTAAATGCATAAATATTAACGTGCGAACCCATTATACAATATTAAAGAGTATTTGTCTTTTTTTTCTGTAATTTAAAAGATACTAAAAATTTTTTTAATTAATACTAAAAATTATTTTTTTTCTTAAATTCTATTTTTAAAGACGGCCTTTAAATTTCGAACTTAATATTTAAAAAGCATTTATTTCCTCTTTCTGTTTTTTAAAAAAAGGCTCTTAAAATTTTGTACCTAATATTAAAAAACATTTTCTATTTCCGTTATTTAAAGAGGGCCTTAAAATTTTAAACTTAATATTAAGAAAAACATTTTTTTCTCGTTTTTTAAAAAGGGTCTTAAATTTTGAATTTATAATTAAAACGTATTTGTTTCTTTCTTTTCTGTTTTTTAAATAGGCCTTTAAAAATTTTGTTAATTGAACAAATTATTTTAAACATATTTGTCTCCAAACAACCTTTTTGTCTAATTAGGTGTAGATCCACAGCCTATGTATCTTTTATTTATTGTGGACATAGAAAATATATTTTTCATCTAAATAATTTTAGTTGCTAGACTTTGTCCAGTAAATAAATTCTAAGAGTGTTTTATAAATTTTTATTTATTTCTTTATTCATTTTGCAGTATAATGATAATTTTAATATATAAATTTTTTAAAGGTAAGTCATGCATAAAATTACCTTTATACAATCTAATTTTAAGGATTTTATTTCTCAAATTATTAATGCTCTTGTGCAAATTATAATTTAATTGCGCTTTAAAAATTGTACGATTCTCAGAAAAGGAATCGTGTCCCGATCCTGGTGTCTCAGCAAATGGTGAAAGGATTGCAAATTCCTTCTTTGTCGGCAGCGTTCTGGAATATTTCTGCAATAATGAGTTTGAGGTTGTTGGAAAAGACAGAATCGAATGCTTACCAGGTGGCAGATGGAGTTCTCCAAGACCCCTCTGTCGACGTAAATATTTTTTTATTCTAATATATTTTATAATTGCGTATTTTAATCATATATAAAAGTAAAGTTGCTGTTAATTTCCTAGTATAAAAAACCCCGAAAGAATAATTCTCTTAATTACTTTGCCACTAATACGCAAATTCATTTAAAAAAAAGTACTATGAATCGAAAGAACCGTGAATCGCCAATTATATTGATATTTCGTAATTAACATAATTAATATTTATTATTTTTATAATTCAGTAATTTTAAAAAGTCGTATTTTTAAAACTCGATTTGTTAGGAAATATTCGACTGATTTCGCTCAAATTTTGTAATCAGCATGTAAAATTTCATTCTTTAAAATGATGTAAAAATTTGTACTACCGTATAATTCAAAATTTTTTTGACTATTTTTAAATAAAATAATAAAAAAAATATTTACTAGAAGTTATTTTTTACATTGAATTATCTTCGGATAAACGAATTTTATAAGTATGAGCAAAAATTTTACAATTCGCTTATAAAGTTCTTGAAATATAGCGAAATGAGCAAAAAGTAAAATTAATATTGAGGGGTTCAAATTTTCGATTGCCCTCCTGATAAAAACTATTGGGACCATGTTTCCCAGTTTGCGGCTATATCTTGAGTGCCCGTCCAAATCCGTCACAAAAAGGATGTTCATAAAGATGAAGTATTTTTATGCGTCTGATTTCGCAATTTATTTCGACGATTTCGTCTGCATTAATTAATTAGCATATTTGAGGCCATCCCCTCGAACTATTAAGAGTGAGCCTAAGAATGTAAAGATTCGATCATTAGATCAGAATTTATTCATAGTCCGTTTTTATTCCCTCACTGTACACTTAAAAAAGTACCCCGATTCCCGAATCGAAAGTACCGTGAATCGCCAATCATGTTGATATTCTGTAATTAACATAATCTTTTACCCTATTAGGAAATTAGAAAAAAAAATTTTTGGCATCTCTTCAGTAATGAAGACGTCACCTTTCGCTTGTAATTTTATATTATCATACTGTTTAACTTGTACTATCCAAACCTCACCAAAAAATCCTAATTCACGGTTGATGTCCAGCAATAATTATATCCCTTATTTAGGATACAAATTTAGAATGTATATTTTTATTTCACATTATCATTCCTTAACTGTAGAAACAATCGGTATGGTACCGACGATGTATGAAACCAGACATTCTATATATTTTGACACAATATAAGATGAGCAAAAATTTCATACGCTGCCTATCATTCATCATTTTCTTTATAAGAAAAGTATAAAATTTTAAGGATCAGCGTGTATAATTAAAGAACAGGTAGGGATGTATGAACAATTGCCTGATATTAAGTTAATTCTTTTTCTAAAGGGCAATTGTCCGGTATTTCTTACACTGATGTCTTTAAAGAGCTATTTCTTAACTATTCACTTCACTGATATTTCTTTTTTAAAATAAAGAGCCATTCTCCGATATAGACTTGTCTAAGTTTGTAAGTAGAAGAGTCATTGTACAGTATTCCAATCACTTATGTTTTGTTATTTTAATTTTAAGGACCATTGGTTCAGAACTAATGTTTTTCTAATCAGTTATTATTAATATTAGCCAACTATGCCGGTTAAAGTGAATTTTGTGTTTCATAAGAAATCGAACTATTAAATAAAGGAAATATTATTTTTATTTGATTGTCAACTTAACAATAATAATAATAAAGAAAGAAAGAAAAAAAGCGAAAAAAATAATAATCAGCTTCTTTCTCAGTGTTTAATATTCTCCAAACCAAAGAAAATTACAACCCTTAAATTTTTCAAACCAAAAGGGAAGGAATCCTGTTTTATTCCTTTAAAATCTGAATAAAACCTTGGGGCCATTTTTTTTTTTTTTTTTTTTTTTTTTTTTTTTTTTTTTTAACAACGCATTTCAAAATATCTTATCATAACCAGATTTAATACTTTGCCAAAAGACCATTACAGGTATTAAATATAATGCTTAGGTAAAGTACAATAATAATTTCAATTTCTCATAGTTTATTTAAAAACGTCAGACATTTTATAGAATGCTGACGTTTCATACATTCCCGGTGATATATACATATAATTATATAATATCATTATTTATCATATATAGTCTGTAACTTTTCTAACCGTGTCTGATAGAAAGTATATGATAGAAAGTAATATTAAATTTTCAGCTTTGAGTGATTATTGCGAATTGCCACCTGGTATTCCACATGGCGTACCTAAAGGTGAAAAAGAAGGCGATTACTATCGACCCTATGACGAAATTGAGATAATATGTGAACTTGGCTATTCTTACAAGGGTGTATCACAGTTCATAATGTGCGAAGAAGAAGGCCAATGGGAGGAAGAATTCGGAGAATGTTCAGGTAAATATTTTTAAAAAAATCAACATTAAAAGAAATGTCTCAATATTTTAAATTAGTTCTTAGATCAAATCTGAAAAAATTGACCTTTATGCATAATGTTTTGTTTAATGCTGAAGTATATAAGTAATTTTAATTGATCTCATAATTATAGTATCTAAAAAATAAAAATTTTAAAAATTAATCGTAAAATTTAGTCTTTTTTTTATTGAAAAACATGAGTAAACAAAAGAAAAGATAATGGGATCAGGATGTTATTGCATTGTCTCTTAGTTCATGAACTGTTTTTTTAAACGGTTTTTTATCGATTTCAATTTTATCTAAGTTAATTTTGAAACTAATGAATCTCCGAAGTTCAGTTTTGCATTTTCTTTCCCAAAAGCTCTCTTTTTTTTTACAAACACACGGACTCGTCTATGGAATACCCTATTTTACCATTAAAATAGATTTCTACATTTTGCTTCCATTTATTTTTATTTATTTACTTATTTATTATTTTTTTTATTAAAAGAGAGTAAGACTTTTCGTTGAAAGGGCAAAAAATAAATTTATTTTAATGAAACAAAGTACCGAGTTGTAATTTTTTATATTTTGTACTTTCTTTTCTTAGCATTAAGAATGTTAAATTTTGGTCTCCAAAAACGAAAATAGTGACACTGTTCCAATTAGGAACATAAGAATTCCAACTTCGAAACATTTCATGAAATGAATTAAACTAAAATCAAGTGAGTTAATTTTTAAATAAAAGAACTTAATGAACAGAACAGATCACTAAACTGCATGTCTAACTGAGAATAATAGTAAAATTTGCACACACAAAAAACTTATTTTGACTTATAAAATATAAATTAAACAAAAAAAATCTATAGTTTTCAAATGAAGAAAAGGCATGCTTTGGGCAACGTTTTGAATAAAGTACAAAAAATCGTAAAAAAATTACTATACTATAGTTTCAGTTCTATAAACAAAAACCAGCCTCGGTATCGAAACCCAAAACTACAGAAGAATATACGTGACAAACAAGTTGCAGTCAGAGGGAAAGAAGTTATTTGACCAAAAGAGAGAGAGAGGAACAAACTTGAGCAAAATAATAAAAGGAAATAAGAACCGAAACTATAGTATGTCCATGATATTATTTGTGCTTTATTCACGTTTCTAAACTTTATTCAGCTATAGACTTTCGATTAAATAATAATTTTGATAAAAAGGTTTCAACAATGTTTACATACTAAGACAAAATAACTACGTAAGTTGGGTCCGTATAAACCTTATATTACCGCAATACTTACATCAAATACCTATAGTTATTAGTATATTAGGTACCTGTTACTGCAATAACAGCAATACTTATTACCAAAATTAATGAAGCAACATACTCTAATAATACTATACCATTTTTTACGGTCTTCCCTAAACAGTGCAACATCGAGTTAAATTTCTATTAAAACATATTAACCCTTACAAACTACGTTTAAAATTAATAAATCTGTGCTTCATGAATATACTTCATAATATACGAAAAATAAGTTGTGTATTTTTTTTAGAGGTGTATTGTGATTTCCCCCCACCCTTGGAAAACGGAAAGATTCCCGAAATCGAGACCATCAATGCTACAACTTTGCCATTCAATTTTGAAGTAACATACATTTGCGACAAAGGATATCGACTCATTGGTGACAGTTGGAGATTTTGTGATGCAAGAGGATGGTCCGGAAGTGAACCCTACTGTGAAGGTACAGCTAACAAGATTTATTTCCAAAAATTGTAAATAATTCCAAATAAAGATCAATCATAAAGTGTTGCCAATACTTTTAAAATACTTAATTGAAGGAAAATAACGTTTTGAAAAGTAAAAATTAATTTTAAGAGCTAGAAAATACAACAAGAGTCTAAAATTAATACATTTTCAGCGAAATGTGCATAAACGGACCATTTCAATGAATACGTTTTTCATTAACCTTGTGACGTATATTTCTCACTAATTTAATTAATTTATTTAGGTTTTGCTATTTTCGGTGGTTTTGAAGACATCTATAAAATACTAGTAACTCAATTGGAGTAAACACTTTCAGTCGTGAAAATTTAAAACTATAGGCTATTTTTTTAACTTGTAATGGTTATAGTCAGAATCAACTTTTTGAAGATGCATAATTTTTTCCATTTGAAATTAATAATATGCTTTCGTTTTTCGTGATGAATTAATTTTTTTCTGTAAATAAAATAAAAACAAATGTCATTAAGAAACTAATGTTCACATAAATGATTTGTCTAGTGGTGCATAGGCACACCTTTTTATTTCTTAAGTAAAATATTATTTTTTATGTAAGAAACTTTTTTTGTATCTTAATGAATGTAATTTAAGCATATTTTAATGTAAATGATATAACATTTTAAAAAATTTCTATGTTAGGCCTAAAATGGGTAAATTGATGACGCCGACTAAAGACACCTCGTCTATGTACTTCATGCTAATTCTACACAAACAAAAATCACATTTAGGTATAAAAACTTTCTTTCATACAATAGATACTATAGAAGAAAGACCTCAGCTTTTAATGTGAAAATTTACAATTTCCATTGAAAAGAAAATTTCCGAATGGAAATAACACTATTTTCTACAGAAGAATATCTATTAAAGACAAAAACTATTCTAGACAAAAACTTTTTTTCTCTGCTTAATCAAATAAGGTTGAAAAGAGTTTAAGTCTGCTCTACTAAATATCACAACTTGAAGAAATAGGGAAAGAACTTAAAATACGCATTAAAAGCATATCGTATGCCATCAATAATGAGATAACCAACAGTCAAATAATCAATAATAAAGTAACAATATAAATTTTTAAATTATATTTCACAATAATTGTATTGTATTTTACATACTCTGAATAACTTTTGACGTATTTTTACTTACAACAAGGCATTTGAGCTGATTTTTACGTACAGCACGTATTTTCACGTATTCAATTTTAAGTGTTCGGGAGCGTAATCTTAAATACAATAATTAATTAGTGCAGACTATACTTTATTCTACGCAATCAAACAGCAAAACGTATTTTCCCTAAATCAATGTACCGTTTCGTTTCGACGGATTTTGATTCTTGATCATCAAAACATGTTGGATAGCATAGATTTTGTATACCCTTTCTAAATTTTTCGTAACGCTGTGTGCCACTAATAAAAAAATGAATATGTTTTTTACTATGAAAAAATTGCACAAAATAAAAAATCACAACTGGCGGTTGACATCACTAATTATTAACTGTTAACTCTGAAAAAATAGCCAATAGAAAAATACGTAATTGTAAATTTTTATGGCTAGCTTTGTTTTTAAATAAAATTTTATGAAATTTTCGGTTGTTGCAAGATATTTCGCATAAGAACGCGTTCCCTCGCTAAACTGTTCCCGTATCATCCCTGGGGGTACGCGTACCACACTTTGGGAAACACTGTTTTAAGTGAATCGGGAAATTTTTCAACGTAATTATGAAATTCGTTCATCTAAAGATAATTCCATTAAAAAAATATTTTTAATAATTATTGATCATTATTTTATTTCATAATAATTGAAAATTGCTGAATTGGAATTTTCTAATGTAAATAAATTTTACATCATTTTAAAGTACGTAATTTTAAATAACAAAAAATTTGAAAGGTATCTTTCGAATAATTCTCGAAATATCAAATATTAAAAAAAATGCTTTAAAAACTTGATTTCTCAAAAATTATTCGACATATTTTCCAGATTTTTAGGCTAACCAGATAAGGTAAGTTAAGTGTGTGTCCTAGTACGTGAAAAATCCGACCATTAGATAAAAAGTTATCCGCGGTGTTTACTTTTCTTTATTTTCTATGCGCATCAAATACATTTAATTCATTATTAGAAGTATACCGATATCAAAAAAATATTGAGACAATTTATTGATTTTTAGTTATCCACTGTCCCGATCCTGGTGTACCAGAACAGGGTACCAGAATACTGGATGGTCTGAAAATAGGAGACAAAGTGATATTCAAATGCTTTACTGGATACGACTTGATTGGATCATTCGAAAGATACTGTATGCCGAATGGCCAGTGGAGTGGTGAACTTGCAAGATGTGATCATGAAAGTAAATAATGCTCAATTTTCCATTACAATCTCTCTTTGTTCACGTGCTTTTTCTAAGGCTGGCAAATAATATGCAACATAAAGTAAATTCATGTTTTAATGAATTGAATCAATATCATTATACAGCGTATCCCTTTAAGATGGGAAAGATAGGAAACCAAGTTCTATTCTGCACCCATCTGCACATAAAGCCATCATTATTTCGTTCCTAACAGAAGTGTTTCTGATACGCGCCAACTGTTTAAAAAAGCTTGGGTTTACTTATTTATTTAGGGGGCACTGGAAGGTACAGTAAATGTTATTTTTTTTCTTAGGCCTATCTAAATACATTATTTCATATTAAAAGGCACGAGTTATTTTTGTCTACTCTAGGTTGTTGATTTTTAAATCCATATTCTGATTTAAATCAAACAACTGTTATTCGTTTAATTGACGAAAGTATCAAATTAGTTTAAACTTTTAATTCTCTAGCACTTCTTATTCATTGATTTAATGTTCAATACGCAAGGTGGTTTTAGTGCTTAGTCTTAAACAAATAGGCCTTTTTTTTTTCAAATTAAAGGCTACCCAGAAAATAATGAAAGAGACATATTGTTGTAATCTATATTAACTTCAATTTTAAAAAAATAACGATTGGTGACATTTTTATGTACTTTAGAAGCAAATATTATACTGTCGAAACAATTATTAAATAAATACTCACATGATGACTTTCTGAACGGGAAATAAAATATGCCAGTGTTAAATTGCGCAGGGTGACGTAACATACAAATAATTAGTTCGGAATAGATGTGCAATTTTATTCTCAATTCCCATCAATGAATTTTTTTTAACTTTTATACAGAGAATAAGCATGTTAATTTTATAGAGGTAGAATGATTTATTTCAATCTTTTGAATTATACTTTTAGAAACACTCGGTTCCGAAAAAAATGCTCAGAAAGTTATTTTATTCCTCGAGTGAAATTTAAATTTTGAGGAATGAACTTTAAAAAAGGTGAATAAATTTCAAAACAAAAAATTCTTTTGTAACCTTTCGCCATTTTACAGCCCATATAAATTTTAGTATAACTAACAGATCAATTATACAAAGTAAACACTCGAATAGAATTTTTTTTATCTTTTTCATTATTTACGGTTTAATTAAACTAAGTTTTCTAAAAAGTTTTAGTAAACATATGGAATTTAAATTTGTTATGCATTTTTCTTTGTTTCCACCGTTTACCATCATGTTTCGAAATTCATATCTTTCACAATCTGGAAACACCAGCTAAATTCTCACCACCAAGCAAAACAGCTTTGGTTTAGATGTTTTTTTTTATTTTGAGTTGCAAAACCTCTTTCACTTGTAACTGTGTAGTTATTGGCAGTGTTAGAGTAATTTCCTGAATTCAGAATCCATGAAATGTGTGCAATTGTCACCTTCTCTGATTTAAGTAATCATCCGCTACTGCATATAGTTCCACTTTATTTCGTTATCAAATTATACAAATATGTTTTCAAAACAATATAAGAGCTTTGAAAAGTTAACACGTCAGTCAAAAATTTAATTAGTGCTATCTTTTACTATATATATCATGGAATTATTTTTAAAAAAATGTTATAGCTTCGTATTCTTACTGGAGTTCTAAACTTGGCGACATAGGAGAACATTCGTTCTTGAAAAAGGAACAATTATATGACGTTGCAAGAGCTTTGCTTTCGATTGGACCACTGAAAATGGCGCTTATTATGCTGACATGCTCTTAAAAAAGCAAATGCGAGATAGAGGATTTTTACTTTTGTATCGCTGTTGAAGAAAATCGTCTGCAAAAAAACTATATTTATTATTCTTTCATCAGTTTCTTTAAATGTGATGGTCTTTTCTTAACTTGCAAAGGAGTACATATCTTAATTTTTCATTCTTATCTCTAAACATCAAACAACTTAATCTCTACTAAAATATTAGAATAATAAAACGCAGTTCAGCATACGTATATAGAATTAAAATTCCATGGCATTAATCTAATTATTCAAATAATATTTGCAATTTACTATATGTATTGAATCAAACATTTCTGAGAAGTTATTTTGCAGTATCAAGTAATAATAATAGACAATAACCGTTTTTTAAATGTTTTTAATAATGTTGTTGTGCTACTCTCCGGCAAAGACAAGCAAAAATTATAGTCTTCATACGGTTTTTTCACAAATACTTAAAGGACAGTTTTTTATGCATTCACATTCGGTACAAAGATATTTCAAGCATAGAGACGTGTTTACAATTTTTTAATTAAAATATTCTCTATTATTGATTAAAATTGCCCTATTTCTTTCTCTCTCCTTTTTCTAACTTATTTTAAACTAGCACAACTATTATTCCCATCTTAGACAACTACTGCCCGGATCCTGGAATACCTATTAATGGAATGAAGAACAGTACTAATTATGATATAGGTGAAAGAATATGTTTTAGCTGTCAGTCAGGATATACTTTGTTGGGTACAGAAGTCAGAGAATGCTTGCCTCATAGGATTTGGTCTGGTAGTGAAGTAAAATGTGTAGGTAAGTCTCTAAAATATGTATGATTTTAAATGTTTAAAGAAAAAATATATGTGTTCTATACTCATTATAAAAACTATTCACTACTTTCCCCATGTCGTAAAAACACCATGTTAGTACAGACTAAATTGTTTATAAAAAATAAGAACATTAGATAGGATCATTTACTTCATTAATGAAATTAGTTCTAGAAAAATCTTACTTTAAGCACTTACTATGATATTAAAACATTGTCATTTAAAAGTAAGATTAATAATTTAATTGCGAAAAAGCTATAAAAGTGAAGAAAAATACATGCTAAAAAAATCGTTTTTTTTTTTTTTTAAATAGAAATATGCAAATGTGAAAATAAAATGAGTCCTCAAAAAATTTAGAGAAATGTTACAAAATAGGGAGAGAAAAACATTTATCCAGACACAACTATAAAAATCCTTATTATTAATTCTATTATTAATGTCCCTATTATTAATAATCCTATTATAATTCTATAATAACAAACTTATAAAAAATAAAATGTTGCGATGATCATCATTGGACGGTAAAACACGATGGCTGATAAAGCAGAAACGATATTCTGCCAAATAAAACGTGAAAACTTAAAAGTAAATATATTAAAACCACTTTATAGCATGCAATAATTTCAATTCGAATACATTTTTAGAATCCTCGTAGAAATGAAGTAATTCAATACTTTAGAGATTTGCAAATTAATATTTACGTGAAGAAAAAAAAATTTCAAATTCTAACCACTATTAAAATGTAGTGTTCATGTCATTATAAGAGATTAAAATTGATGATTGTCGACTTTCACCGGTGAATGTCAACAAGCACATATATAGTCGCTTTTGTTATGTGTCAGAAATATATGCTATATTTGATTTAATATTAATTTATTCATCAATATTTAATTATTTATTCGATATTTCAATATTCGATTAGAATAGATTAGGGAAAAAAAATCAGTGATGAGAATATCGGAGAGGTGTGGGGATAATAATAACCGGTATTCACCAACCTAAAGTTTTTAAGATTAAAAATCTTTGCTCAAGATTCCCTACACTGACGTTTTTTTTTTTTTTTTTTTTCTTTTAAATTTTTATTTAAAGTTAAGAGCTAATAATCCGGCATTGTAAATGCTGATATTCAATGGTGAAAGTTAATATTAAGATGACCTAAGATTTTGTTCTTTATCCCTTTAGCGCAGATGTGACACTAGTGTCCCTTTTAAAGAGTTTTTTTTTTTTCTGATGCTCTAATTACAAGTAAAAATATATTTTGATATTTTTTAATAATAAAAAACAGTCTAATAGGTACTATAAAAATTTGTTAGATTATCAGAATTATATTTGTACAAAAATGTAAAATCCCAAAAAAGTAGTTTGAGAAATTGTTTTTTCGTTCATGCTCAAAAATTTATCAATAATTGATTTTGATAATTAAGGAAATTTCAATAATGAATAACTATTTCTCATAGATCAAAAATAACTCCAAATGAGTGCAAATTTAAAAAATCATTGTTTGAAAGTGAAAAGTGTTTGAAAGATTAAGACCTTTAACACAGAGAAAGACACCCGTGTTTCATGCTGTATTTCATAACCATAAATTATTAAAATGGTAAATACAATATTTTTTGCTTATTAACGTAGAAAAAAAAATCTAAAAAAATATATTTGCGTTTATTAGGACCTTATGACTTCGACAACACTGCGAGAGTGAGTGACATTTTGATGACAACTATTGCAGAGAAGGAAGAAGAGCAAAAGCGAAAAACGAAAGAATATCGAAAAGTATTGTATTCTTCGTGGCACAATGGAACCGTACTACCACTCGGAAGAGTATTGGACCTCAATTTCCCTGGAAGGATAATTCTGTACTTTGCTTTTGATGTTTCCGGCAGTGTAGGTCAACATAATTTTCAAAAAAGTATTGAATTTGCAAAAGCAATCGTTAAAAGGGTAAGTTTCTACAGAAAACGTTCTTTTGGTTATTTCGTCCATCATCAAGATTCGAACCAAAGTTGCGAGCATTCTATCTACTAAGTCCACTTAAGTAACTTAGTAAATCAGTCCACTTAGATTTCAATACAAGTTCAATGCCCTGAATCGCTAGAAGCAGAAATAATTCAAATTAAAAAGTTTTCGCTGTTAGAACAGTTGCAAAAGTGGAAATATATTTATGTCTACAACTATATTTCTCAAAAACAAAAATTACATTGGAGTACCAACCAAAATACCGACAATATATTCATAGTAAAAAACTATGGTTTAATATCTCTTCTAATTTGATGTTGAACGATCCAAACAATTGTGTAAAGGAACACTTTATTTCAAGTAAACGTTAACGTTTTCATGATCAATTTAAGGGGCGTAGTTAAATTTAAACACTTAAAGTGGAAAAAGATTACACCAAACTCAGGCGCATTTACACAATAAATGAGTTATTTTCACTTTAGAAAACACCAACGTTTGCGCTTATTTGGACATTGCTAGTAGTTTAGTTTTCATCAAGTAAGAATTGGCATGAGTTTTTTTTTTTTTTTTTTTCCAAGCCGCTATATAAAATCCACTGAAACAAAAGTTTGCCGTTAAAATATTCATGTTTTCAGTTGTAGATAATTAAGGATAGGATTTAATGATAATTATATTTTAATTTTTAAATTTCTGTAACTGTACTGAATAATTTTAAAATATTTTAAATTCCATCCGCTTAGGTTTTGGTAACCCTAATTTGAATTCATATGAATATTCTCTTTGCGCTGTATTTATGCTTGATTAAAAATCTAATATTAATTTAAGAAATGTTGCATATATACCTCCTCAATTTATGATATTTTGCTTTGTATTATTGGGAGTACAAATTAGTTCGGTCCGTTTTCAAAAGATGGCTCTGGCTGTTATGAATGTTTTATAGTGGCAGCTGGTTTCGGTGGTTTCAGAGGGGTTAGACATCTGTCAATAATATTCAGTTTATATCGCTTTGAGTTTCATACAAAAACTCTGTTTTTTACTTTGTTGAATATGTCAAATTTTGTGGTAACTAAGCAGTATTTGCGGGAGGTTTTATGTTTCTGCTTTAATTGCAAGAAAAATGCAGCTGGAGCGCATCGAATGCTTGTAGAAGTATATAGTGACAATGCTCCAATTGATTAATCATGTAGGGAATGGTTTCGACGTTTCAAGAATGGTGAATGGTAAAAGAAGAATGGTGTTGTACACTATGAGCTACTACAATCTGGCTATTCCATTACGGGTGATCGGTATAGACTACAATTGATTCGTTTGAGCCGTGCATTACGAGAAAAACGGCCGGAATACGAGCAAAGACGTGACAAAGTTATTTTTCTGCATGATAACGGTCGGCCTCATGTCGCAAAAAATTATTTGGAAACGCTCAAGTCGGATATTTTACCACACCCGCCGTATTCACCAGACATTGCTCCTTCTGATTACTGGTTGTTCCGACGGAGGCAGCATGATTTGGCAGGTCACCGATTCACTTCTTTCGCAGAAATCGAAAATTGGCCCCCAACTTGGATCGCTTCAAAAGACGAGAAATTTTTTCGAGATGGAATTCGAAAATTGCCTGAGAGGTGGAAAAAAGTAGCAGCCAGCCATGGAAAATACTTTGATTAATATGTTCATTCATTTTGTTCAAAAATAAATGCATTTTTGACCACAAAAAAACGGACCGAACTAATTTGTACTCCCAATATATCGAAAAAAAATAACTTCATGGTCTATAACTTTTTTATAAATTTAGTATTAATTATAAATTTTAGTGTTACTGAACAAACATGGTGGCAGCAACTTTACGTCAAATACTGTTAGAGAACATTCTAAGTGTTTCACTATTTAAGAAATTACCCTCGTTCTTTGATATAGTGAAACATCTAGGACCAAGAGTTGTATGTTGTGTTTTCTTGTATGACGTGTTTCCACTTCAGTTGCCACCATTTTCGGTGTTAAAATGTACGAAAAATTTTTACAAGGCATAATCATTAATATTAAGTGAAATTGTCTGATTTATGATATCAAATACATGTGAGAGTGCATGAGCAGTTTCTTCAGAACATGTGTACATGAAACACACGTAAACATGTTCTGAAGTAACTGCACTCGTCCACGACATAGGTACTCCAGAACAGTGAAATCAAAGCTACTTTAGAACACTAAATAAATTGATAAGAGCATTGAAAGAACTGTTTTTTGTTTGTTTGTTTTCTTAATAAAAATTGCAACTTCAAAGAGATTTTATGAACATCCTGTACATTTATGTTTCAGATAGGCATTTCAGAAATCGGTGCTAGAGCAGGTGCTTTAACCTTCAGTTCAAAAGCTGAAGCCCAATTCCTTCCTCTTGATTACAAAACTACTGAACAAGTTTTAGATGCTTTAGACAAAGTCGATTATACAGGTAATTAAAATATACCTTTTTTTATATCATCGATAAAAAAAAAACTTATTTTTATGATGAATAAGAAACTGGTGGCATTCGCCACCTAGCCAAATGCGATAAAACCGTGAATTCGTCAAAAAAAAATTTATTTTAGCGAAAATATTGGGGAATGATTTTTTCTATCGAAAAGAAAAATGTAGGAATCCCCTCAATCCTAAAAATAAAATAGAAGGTCAAAGGGAATTTTTCCGAACAAATCCTGTACTTTTATTCCATTACAGTTAGAATAAAAATACAGGATTAGAGAGATTATGCAAGCATGAGACAAACTATTGTAAAATACAGATTAACAGTGTCACGGGATATCACGTAACAAATTTTTTTCCAGTTTGTGTCAATAAAACTGATTATGAGGCAGCAAGATGCATATTATCATCCATATATTTTTGCAGATAGCTTATTTGATAGTGACAATTAACAATAACCTATACAATAACGTGGCAATAACAAAGTTGCCCGAAGATTTTTCCTTATATAATTGTTCTAGTCTTAGAAGTTATCAAAAATAAACCCAACCTTTTCCCATTTCTTTCCCTCGACAGTAAAACATCTACATTTTTTATCCTCTTTCCCATTCATTGCTCTTTTACTCCTCCCCAACTACAAAATAACTTTTGATTTGAATTTGCATTTTATAAAATAATTCAATTTATAGTAAATTTGTGTTTTGATTTGAAGAAGATTTGCTTTTGGCTAAGAATTTTGAAATTTGGTTAATACTTTTGATATTTGGCTAATTTACTGGCTAGTAATTTGAAGTCCTTAACACGGGCCCTGAATAATATAAATATAAACATTACTCATCGCATTTAAATTGCTCTTTACGTGGGCAATAATATTTCTAGATTGTAATTCACAATTCATATTCTCAGTCACGAAAATTAAGAGACTAACAAGGTCATACGCTTCATAATACTCCTATTCACACATTTTAGAAAGTTCTTCAGGTATTTCGTGCAATAAAGTGTGCAAAAACAGCTTATGAATCATAAAATCAAGAATCTAAGAGCAAAGTCTCAAGCCGACTATCACATTATCCTATTAAAGTAACTCTAAAAGTTAAATTAAATCAACTATTAACGATACAATTTGTAGCTTACAATTAGCCATTAGAATATGATTAATGGACAAAATTGAGGTAATTTTGTAACAGCTTATTATGATTTTAATAATGGTAACAGTTAATTGAGTAATGGCAAATTAGAAATCTAATCAAGTAAACTTTCTGAGTAAAGTAGTACTTATAAAAACAAGATAATCTTAGTAATTAAACATTTTGAAAGAATTGTAATGATTTTGAAAAATCGAAAAAAAAAAAATCGAAATTTAAGCGAAAAACTATTAACCTATTAAACGAATTCCAATTTCTTTTTCATTCATCATTATACAATGGAATAAACATTATTTTTTAAAAAATTACATTGTTAAAAAAACGGAAACTTTCTTCTGAAAGGACCCAACCCCTTTTGAATCTCTCTTTAGTACGTTTCTATAATGAAGATATCACAATCAACTCACAGAACAACATTGAAATAATCCAAGATCTCTAAACTGTTCAAATCCTTAAATAAAATTGCTTAAATTTTACCACCATCAAAAACTCAAGACTAAATTTCGACTAATGATAATAATGTCCTAAATGTTCTCAAAAATCTTTTGCGGCACTCATTTTGTACGTAATTCAATATTTGGAACTCTTCAAACTGTGTCAGTATCTTGTTGCAAATACGACAGATATATTTTCAGTGCGTTTCTAACGATTGTTTTAATTCTTTAGGTGGAGGGACATCAGCAAGTTCCGCTTTAGCTCTAATCAGGGAAGAACTCATACCCCTCACCCAAGCTGTGCTTTCAAAAAGAGGACAGAAATCAGTTATATTTATCCTAACAGACGGTAAGCAGATTGCATTGTGTTATAGTCAATAACTTTTCGCCGGTATCTGTTAGGTTCACTACATTGGGAAAAAATAATTTGTTTATCAATGATTAGCTGAATGTTAGGCAAACAAGAATGCTGAAAGTAGACATGGGTAAGAGTGTTATTAGTATAGCCCGGATTTTGATGACCTAAAAAGTCTCAATTAATGCCCTTAAAAAGTGCAAAAAATGCCCTTAAAAATGCTCTTAAAAAATGCCCTTAGAATGCGAAAATTGCGCTAAAAACGCCTTATGACATGACTTAAATAAAGTAAAAATATTGAACTAAAACAATTTTTTACTCTTTAAAATTATTATGAGTCATTTCAAAAAATATAAAGCAATGCAATACTTGTTCTACGTTCATTAAAATTTGAAAAATATGTTTTATATCCTAAAATAACAACAAAAAAAAAAAAAAAAGGAAAATATATTGACTCCAAAACATTTTCATTTTGTATAGAAACTTTAATGAATATAATAACTTCCATCTCATAATATTACTAAATATCAGAATTACATTGGATTATTAATTGTTTTTAATATTTTGAAATGTAAACGAGCGTTTCTTGTCTGAAAGTTAATTTTTATACCTGAAGAAGCTTATTTCAACGTCTACTGATGTTATTGGTGCGTACTTGAAAAAGACGGTCTCACTTACTGACAATTCTTCAATTTGAAAAGATGTTGCTTCACCTGTTAATATCCTAGAGATTTTCTTCATTGTTTGGAAGCCAGTGTAATAATGAAAAATGATAAAAAAATAATAAAAATTGGAAAAAATTAACAAAAAATTTAAAAAATGCAAAATATGCCCCAAAATTTAAAGAAAAATGCTCTATAAATCTAAAAAACTGCTCTAAAGGACAAAAAATGTCCAAAAATGCAAAAAATTCAACAAAAAAAATGCAAATGTCATCAAAATCCGGGCCTTAGTTATTAGTATTAAAAAAATATCTCAAGTCAGCACACACATATCACGTTTTTAGCATCAAAGATTTTATCATTGAAACAGCGTTATCTTATGTTAAAACATTTTTGTAAGGTTATTGATATTTTTTTTAAATCTGAACCATACTTAATAGAATTAATTAAATCAATGAAATTGTATTGCATAACATAAGAAAACTCTTATATGATTTTTATATCAAGCTAATGTTAAGTATAACACATAACTATTACATATTGTCTCTCTCCATACTTAAAAATGAAAATAGAAATATTTTTCCGAAGTGGCATTACGTCCTATTTCACGACTGCAGCAACTGTTCCATGAGATGCTCCAATAATTACGCTATAATTTGTGGCCTCCATATACTATGCGTATCCAAAATACACCACTCTATGGTCACTCTCTAAATTCATAGATGTCTAAAATTGCGAAACCAACTCCCATGATGTAGTATTTTAATAAATTAAGCACATAAGATGTTTTTAATGCTAGTCTAATTCAGGGTTTGTTGATTTAAATCACGATTTTAATCATGATTTAAAATTTATTTTAAATAAATTGCTGCATTAATTAATTTTAGTTAACGAAATTACTCTCTTCCTTGGTTAATTCCAACAAATTTGAAATTACATTTTTAAAAATCTTTTGATTCTCGAGATTGAAAGTACAGATTAAAGTAAACATTTAATGCTGTCTTAATATAGACTTGCCTATAGAAAGTAATTAATAAACATGAATTTTTTTCAAACAAAAATGCAAATAATGTTAATTAAAATTCTACCTTTTGATTGAAAAGGCATGGAATTAAAATCTGCATTATATTTTATTGGTGGAAATGTATATTTCTAAAGTTTGAGGTTATATTAAAAAGAAATTACCCTAATATGCCAAAAATACAAAAAAAAAAAAAAAAAAAAAAAAAAAAAAAAAAAAAAAAAAAAAAGGCTGATGAATTCAGATATTTTTTCCTAAAATAGTGTCATTCTTCCCTTTCTAACTCTTTCAAAGTCTATTTGAAGCAGTAGGGTTATTAACTGGTATTTTTTTCTCATGATACGTTTACAGTATCTTTGAGATTATCAGATTTTCTACAAAGAAATTTTGTAAAAAAAAAAAAAAAATTTCAATGAATATACATAGATTTTTTTAAAATTTTTTTTAGCTTAACTTATCTATTTTGATATAGGATTAAAAATAAATATTTTAATATAAAAAATATATAGATTAAATATTTATTTATTTATTGATGAATGATTACAAACATGTGAACATGTTTGTAGTCATTCATCAATAAATAAATAAATGAATGACATGTTTATAAAAAAAACAATCTGTTAATTTTTTTTTTGTCATTTTCAAAATCAAGAAAAATAAAAAAAATAAAGCACAATTTTAAATTAAAATTATGGTTTGCTAATTGAAACTTTGTTTTAATAGCTATTCTCTATTTCATCTAGTCTTTAAATTTCAATCATGCATTTGTTTCAAAATGATTGCTATGCATTCAAAGCTATGTATTACAATGAAAAATTATTTTACTAAGTTAGAGCTTCTAAAATGTTGCTATAATATAGTTTTAATATTAATTCAATTTTGATTAAACATTTATAAAGTTTTTTTAATCATAAATTAAAGTTCCTACAGTATATTTGAATAAAACTATAAAAAAATCAGATTTTTTTTTTTTTTTTAAAAATCACGAACCCTGGTCTAATTTAGAATCTGTCGCGTTAACAAATTTTTTTTAAAAAAAAAAGCAAATATGGCCTAAGATTAAGCGCATTCAAAATACGCATCTCTATAATCTCTTATCTTAATTCATAGGTGTCTGAAGTTGCAAAGCCAACTCCTATGAAATAGTATTTTAATCAATTAAGTACATAAGATGTTTTAATATTGGTTTAATTTAGAACAGGGCTGTCCAACTGGCGGCCTGCCAACACATATTGTGTGGCCCGCCAACTTCTTATTCAGGCTGATCGGCTTCAGTTTTCCCATTAAAATGTAAGCAATTTGTTTTATAATCCTTCTGTTCCACTGTTTTATAATTAATAATTCAACTATTAATTGTTATTGTATAAGAGGTAAGAGGGTATTGTTCAACTTTTTCAAACTGTGGCCCGCCAGGTGATCAGTGACCGGAATTCTGGCCCGTGGGCTCTTGGCAGTTGGACAGCCCTGATTTAGAATATGTCACTCTAGCAAACCTTTTTTTTTTTAAAGGCAAAGCTAATATGGGTGGTGATCCACAACAAGAAGCAGAGTTACTGAAAAAAGCAGGTGTCGAGATCTACTGCATCGGCATCACTAGTACAGTTCTACAAGACTCCTTGTATAAAATAGCGTCTGAGAATGAAGCTGGTTCTAAAGAGGAGTATGTTTTCATTCTACAGAATTACGCTACAATGGATTGGTTAATTCAACGTATCACAAACGGAACTATAGGTAAATAAAAAAAAATTTATCATTGAATCATTATTAAAATTATTTTAAAAAATCATTGATTTTGATCTATTTTTTTTTTTTTTTTTTTTTTAATATTTCATTTAATGGTGTGATTGCGTTGATGTAAACTGTGTTTTTACGCTGCACAAATATTATTATGTTAATAATGTTATATATAATGTTATGTGATACTGTGTTACAGAGAATTTTTAGTCCAATAATCTGTGTGCATAGAGTTTTTAGTTTTAGATAACTCTGCAAGGACAGTATTCGTTGATTTTTTTTTCTTTCTTTCATATTTGTATCAGAATTTCATATCAAAAAGTTTTTTCTGAACTTGTGATCACGAAAGATAGTTATAAAATCTTTTAAAGCCACTAACGAGATAATTCAATATCATATGTAGTTAATTCAACATCATACCTAGTTCATTCAACATCATTTCGTCATTTGTTTATAATCTACAAAAAAAATGAGAGGACATAACTTGAAAATAGTTAACTGAAATACAGCTCAAAATTTCGTATTTTCACTCAATGAACTTAACAAACTGTGGAGAAAAAAATGACGAAAGATTTCCTTTCCCTTTAAGTTTAATTATAAAATAAATTAATAAATAAAAACTAAAGCTGAAATTAATTGACAAGAAAAAAAGGCATAGATCCTTCGGGGAAGTACAGTATTAAAAATCCATCAAAAAAATATCTCTCCTCCACTAATTTTTTTTTTTTTTTTTTATATGTTGCACTTAATTTGCAAAACTGTTTGATTTCGTTACCTTGAATACGTAACATCGTTTGAATTTGTCGCAAAAAAAATATCGTTTCCAGATTCGTTACCATTAAAGTGCACGCTCAACTCGTTTGATTGAAATACATACTGTTTTCAATTGCCCCATAGATTATTCTCAGTGCGGAGTAGGATTGGAGAAGCTTGGTAAGCAAACTGGCAGAGGAAGAATTGTTGGAGGACGTCGAGCTCCAGAACCTTGGCCATGGATGGCAGCTCTCTATTTTACAGAACAAGGTTTCCAATCAGAGGTATACTTTTTATTACATAAATTTAAACTGTTAAACCAGAACTAGGTGACAAAATACCTACTCACATTTGGATTGTTTGTGGGTAAATAGCAAACTTCCTGTTACGAATGCAAAGCGCCATAAATAGGATATATTTTTTAGTAAAGTTAGTTGTTAATATATTAAAACACTTTGTCTTCTAAGGATTAAAAAAAAGAAGGTAAAACAACTTATAGCCTAAAGAGCAAGCGAAAAACAAAAAAATGTTTGGATAAATATGTGTTATGAAAATCAAAAACAAATTAAAATAATACGGTGATTGGAGGGTGATTACTATGGAAGATGTCAAGAGCAAGCAAATTAAATAAGTGATTTGAAAAAAGTGCCAGATACTAAAACTGGAAAATGAAAAGGAGTTGCATTTCAACAATATTAATTCTACCCGTAAGTTGAACGCTGAAAGGATTAAATTAAATGGTATATCATACATAATAAATCTTATAAATAATATAGTGACTGGGAAAAAGTATAATATTCTATGTCATAGGTCATTCCTACCGCACCTAATTTCCTAGTGTGCGTTAGCATATGGTTTTATAATTAATTTCCTTTTTATTTGCAGTGGGTCCCCTTATGAATTTCACTTTCATATTTTTGTGTTAAATGTATTTCGTCAAACGATAAAACTGTTCAAATATTTTTTTATAGCCTTAATTAAACATTTTAGCATCATTAAAAAATATGCTGTGAAAATTAAATTTTGAAAAATAATATTAAACAGTATTTTTTAAAAGAGTTACACTTATTTTATTTTTCAGCTGCAATGTGGTGGATCAATCATTCATGAAAATATTATATTGACAGCAGCTCATTGTTTATTTACTAAGAAAGGTGAAAGGAGGAAGGATAAAGAAATCATTATAAAATTAGGTGAGATAATTAAGTTTTAAAAAAATTATTTAGTTAAAGGCCCAAAATGAAAATATCAATAAAATGTTTTGCAAAAAATTTAGTTTAAAAAAAAAAAAAAACCGAACAGTGATCAAATATTCTAACAGCATGTTCAATATATGAAATTTACGCGTGTACGCTCTAAGTTAGAAATAAAGCGGTATAAAATCTCAAACAAAAATTACCAGTGCTATACTCCAGTCCAAGAGATGAACAAGCATTTAAGGGTGAAATACTGTTGAGTCAGAGTAACGTATTTTACAATAGGCAATGCTTAGTTGGTACGTTGTGGATTCATAGAGTAAACATTCTATACATATATACTGAGGAAATAGGTTTCATATGGGCCATTGAATTGAAAGTTACAAGTACCAGAGAAAATAGTTGAATATGAAAATTGACGATCGACTATAGTTAACCTCGAAGCCAAATGATACTGAATACAGTTAATCTTTATTTTGATAGGAGGAACTTCTAAAAACATGTTTTGCTTAATCTAAAACCTTAAAGACATCGGGAAGGATAATAAATATTAATAAACAAAATAATTTGGATATGTTTCAGCTTAATTGTGATGGTACGTGTTGTTCAGTAGTGTGCATGATTTCGCAGTGTTGATCATTACCGATTTATTTATTTTTCCAACCGTACTAAGAACAGGTATTCAACTAGTAGAAAATAAATAACTTCCATTTTCTCGCGCTTTGAAAATATATATATATATACATGCTACAGCATTAGATTAGAAACCTTAATACTTCTTTCTTCTAACATATTTATAACATATAATATAAATCATAAATAATAATAATTCACTTCTTCTATTCTTGCGTGATAACTTAATATGGTAAAAAAAATTATAACAAAGTATTATATGAAAAAGAATACCTTTTTCGTAGCAAACGAAACGAAGATTTTAATAACATTCTCTGACGAGATACTCTTCTTCACATAAAGAAAGAAATGCACAACATAATGCCTGTACAAGGCATAGAGCTTCTGGAGCCAGCTGCTAATTTCTTCACATTTTGATAAGTTTATCGTTTGCGGTTAATGGCTATCAATCGTTTTACGGTTAAATTTTCGTTTCGTTTGATTCAATTCATAACATTCACGTGATGTCATTATTCTTTATTCAGTAATAATTCTTTGTTCAATATGTTAAATATTCCTTTCAAAAAATTAACCTACAGTGAAAAGTTAAAATCTTACAAGAATAATAAAATATAATTCACAATATTCACAAATGTAGGGAACATTTCAACTGAATGTGGTTTGGTCGTTCCCCTTTAAATGCACTAATAAAATTCTCATTTTCTAAATGTATATTTTATATAAATTTTTGTTTGGAGAAAAAACATCTGAAAATTATTGACGGTGCAACGTTGAATTGTATTAAACGGAAAAGTTTGTTTTTAAAACTTTTGAATTTTACACAATATAGTTTATAACAAAAAAACAAGGAAAGAATATCTTTCCAGTTCGTTTTTTAATCGGCTTTGTCAGAGCACTTTCCAAATTACGTGCCGGAAAACTAACATATTAATGGCAAAGAATTAGATAACTTTAGAATTACTAGTTATGACAAAATTATTATCATGGCTTCAAATAAAAACGAATTTTGAAGGCAGGTGATATAAAATTTAATTTATATAAAATAAATAAAAACTTTTAAAATAATGTTTGCATTTCATTACCGATTTAAGAGAGCACAGAGAAGGCGACTAAATACATTTCTATAACAAAACAAAATAAAACAAAAAAAATTAAAAGTAATGACTTTGAGTCTTTTAAAAATTTTTTTTAAAAAATGGTTTGGAGAGTGCAAAAATATTTACCTTAGATATTGATTTTTTTTATCTATGCTTCTTTTTTTTTCAATTATTTAATCATATAATCGTAATAATTAAACTATTTATATTTTTTAAAAAAACTGCATATGAATTTAAAACAAATTTTGAATTTTTTACATTTTCAAAGGGCATGTAAAACTACATAGATAACTTAACCTTCAAATATAAAATTTTCCAAATCGTAAGTTCCATCTAAGTAATTATTTTAGTCATAAGTATATTATTTGTAAAATACTGAAATAAGTTGAATATAATTGTAACATATGTATATGCCACCAAAAATATACAACACAATGATGTTACATAGTTCATATTTCGTATTTTTAAATATTGTCATTGCCTGTAAAACAAAATAATTGATAATGCTTAAAAACTTTTTAAAAAAATCATAGTTTTAAAAAGAAAAACATCTGGCACTAAAAATTACTAAAGATAAGTATTGAGATATTATAATTCAATTTTCCAACCTACTTTTTAGAATTAATACTTACTTACTCTCCCTATAGCAGAATTTTCTGCGCTAAACTGCATCAGAACCTTCAGGAAACAATATTTGTCTGCTACCCAAACGCAATCAAGTAAAGATTAATAAATAAAAATTAAAAAAAAAAAAAATTAGGCTTACCTAAACCAACGAAATTTTAATTTACAAATCGTAGATGAAATTCAAATACAAAAAAAAGTGTGTTTAAATTTAATTTAAAACTTTTATAATAATGCTTAAAAGAAAATAAAAAATTAAACGATAAACATCTAAATAACTAAAGAAAAAAATAATTTAATCTCAAGTTAAAGATTTAGTCAATAAATATCCAAGATATATTACTCCAGATTAAATTTTTTCAAACTATTATTGGAATAATTTGGCTTACTCAAACATACGTATAATGAAATTTGCACCTGTAGATAAATATAGGATAGCTAAAAGAAATCTATGAAATTTATGTTTTTAAAAAAAATTTAATTTGAAACTTATGCAATAATACTTAAAAAGAAAAATTAAATGAATCTATAGCTAGAGCTTCTAAATGTCAAATAAATTTATTCTATATAAACACATAATCTAATCAGAATATCAAACCAGTTTATCTCATATTCAAAACAAGAAAATAAAAATCATATTAAAATATAGGTAAAAAAAAAAAAATTTTAAATATTTTTTCGCTCTTTAGAAATATATTTTAGTGAATAAAATTGCATCAGTCTTTAAATAAATAAAAGAAATTTCAGCAAACTTAAGTTTCGCAACTTCATTATTAAAGCACTTCTAGCAAACTGCACCTGCCTGCTAAATGTTTTGTGTGTCAGATTTCATAAGGGGATAGATGATTATTTATTGTTCATCAATGAGGATAGAAAAGAAGAAAAAAAAACGTACTTTTTTTTTTATTAATCTCTATTAAAATCGGTTTTTATTTAATTTAAGTTAATTAATTTATTTAGTTTAAGTTTTATTTAATTTGAAAAAATTTTAAAAAAATCGGCATTGTCTTGCTAACAGTTTCCTCTTATGATTATTGGAAATCTGAGACAAAATAAATAAATAATAATAATCAGCAGCGCCCGCAGCGATGCTGGAGGATTTCTACTACGGGGCGGGGCTTACTCCTTAGTTTCTCAACCCATGGAAAAATCTAATTTTAAGTTGCATGAACCTTCTTATACATCAAGAAACATTCATATAAATGAATAAACGGTCTTATAAAAAGATTATTGTGATGCTTAAAAAAAATTACATATTTTTAATGGATTGAAAACAGTCCTGTGTATTTTTAAAATTTGGAAATGCTAAACAATGCAATTGTTATTGAATGAAGAAATTCTTGAAATAAGTGCAAAACACATTACCATATGCTTTCCCCATCAATACAATATACCAGTTTCCTTTTTTTTTTCCTATTTTATACATAGGGGTATACTATTTTTCTCCTGAACTACACTGTGCTTCTTAAAAAAAAAAATAAATAAACTTTTTGAAACATTAATGTGGTTACTTTCCTAAAATTTTACACAGATTTCTATTTTAAAAGTGCAGTAAGATGAGTAAAAAGTATAGAGTTTATTTAAAGAGAAAAAAAATTTAAGTTTTTCATTAAAAAATAATAAGGGACATAGCCCGCCCTGCTCGCTATCATACGCAGCAGAAATGCATGACGGGAGAAAAAAAATTCTGATTTTACAACGTTAAGTTTTCCCCTTCTTTTCTTTATATATTGAAAAATCGGATAACCTTTAAAACAAATAAATATTAAATAAAATAAAAAATAAAAACCTATTGAATTGCTCCAAAACTGATTTTAAAAAAAACTAAACTAAATGAGGCACCAGACATATGAGTAAGTGATAACAAAAATTCATAACTTTCCTGCTAACAATTTTCGTTAATTAATTTACGCAATAAAAAAAAAAATCGTCAACTTTGGGATAAAATAATTCAAAAGCTATAAGCGTCTCGTCCCGCGGAGAAAATTTTCTGAAACAGTGGCGATAGTTACTTTTTTAATGTAGAGATTATTTCATGAGAATATAATCTGCATATATGTATGCGAGGATATGAACGGTTAATATTATAACGAATGGAATACAATACATACACAGTGTAATTATGCCATATGTTAGGGGTGCACAACTTTTTTGCATACTTGCACAGCACATAGATTAACGAAGGGCCGCACACATATTTAGTCATGTTAGTGGCAAATATAATAAGTTTTATCTAAACATCAGTTGTCCTTGCACCAAATATTTTTATCAGTAAACTTAATAACATATTTGCAGAAAATGAAATACTTTCAATTATTTGAAACTAAAAACACTGATACATTCTTTTAAAAAACTTTTTACATTTTTCACAAGAATTAATTTATCAAATATATATATATTGGGAGGGGGGTTATAAATTCTAACCAAAAAGAAGTTTACTTACAGAATGAAAGTGCAAAAAAAAAAAAAAAAAAAACTCACACAAAAAAAAACCCATTTAAGAGAGTAATATAAATTTGAATGAAGTATTTTAATAAAAGAAAATTTTAATGTTTAAACAAAAACCAAATTAAAAGAATTTTTTTTATTGTATTCAGAAGTTCCCGCCGGCCGCACATCAACAGTGCAGGCCATAGGTTGTGCACCCTTACCATACGTGTATTATATTCCATACATGTTACTTTTATTGTAATAAAATTCTGCATTTTTATACTTTTTAAAATCAACATTTATTTACAACAATTGTGATAAAATAAATTACTTAATAGAAATAAGCTACTTAACATAAATGTAGTTTTTAACATAAAATAATAATATTATATTTATATAAATAAAGTTTTTTTAAGGTTTGACAAATGTAACGAATGAGACCAATGTCCAAGAATATGAAGTCAAGAAATTCTTCATACACCCACAGTATCGATTAGGATTGATTTATGATTATGATATAGCATTACTACAATTGAAGAGACCAATTGAATTCAATGCATTCATCAGACCAATTTGCCTCCCACCAGTCGGTCAGACTTTTTTCTTTTTTTTTTTACCAATTTTTGTTAATGTTTAATTATAGAGATTGCATGTAAATTTTTACATAGAAAATATGCGTTCATACACTCATGGACAAAAAAATGGAACCAGGTAGTCTTTAGCGACAAATCCAGATTCAATCTCAGCAGTGATGACAATCGTGTTTGTGTGTGGAGACTCCGAGATGAACGCCTCAATCCTGCCTTTGCTGTACAACGACACACTGCTCCCACAGCTGGTGCGATGGTATGGGGTGCCATTGCCTACAATACACGGTCACCTCTAATATTGTTCCGTGGCACCATGACAGTCCAGCGGTATGTCCACGAAATCCTGCAACCACATTAGTTGCCGCTCATGCAACGGCTCCCAGGAGCCATTTTTCAAAAAGACAATGCTTGGCCTCATACGGCAAGGGTGTCACAAGACTGTCTTCGTACTGTTACTACCCTTCCCTGGCCTGCCCGATCCCCAGATTTGTCTCCAATCGAGCATATCTGGGATCATTAGGGACAGCGAGTTGGGCATCCCACGAGTTTGAACGAACTAGAGGAAAGGTTACAGAAAATATGGAACGAAATGTCTCAAGATATCATACAGAACTTGTATGCCTCAATGCCCGATCGTATCGCATCGTCCAACGGGGTATTAACTCCTCCGTTCTTTCGCCTTTTTCACTGAAATAAATTATCCTTTTTCTTTGATTTTTTAATCATTTACTTATATCAAAGTAGTCATTACGTATGTAAAATTTCGTTTCATTTTGACGACTCCTTCTTGGTAAGCTAATTTTTTTTGCTCATGAGTGTGTGTATATATATATATATATATATAGACAAAATAATGGAAACACTTCTATACTAACACGTCTTTTTATCTTTCTTTACTTCAATCCTTTTATAAATTTAGAAGGGTTTACGGTATGCTATTTCTCATATATATATCAATGATGTTTAAAACTTTCAAAGGTTTGTGGAACTGACAGTAAATTACAAACGGAAAAGAGTGCTTTTGAACACCATATGACAAAAAATGTAGCAATAAATTTGTAACTTGTGATTGTTGTTTTGGTTATTCTATGCAACAATTGCACTAAATTTCGTAAACCTAGCTTCAAAATTTACGAATTATGGACATTTTTATATATAAAATAAAAAAAAACTAATTTTTTTTTTCATAACTTTAAAACTATTCAAAAAAAATGAGGAAAAAAATATTTGGAGCAATTTAAAATGAATTACAAAATTATTGCATTACCATTTGAGAAAAATTCGTTTAAAACTGTGTAAGATATGAGTAATTAAAGTGGTTCTTTTATACTGTGCAAGCGCATTTTGCAGCATGAATGTTTATTGTAAGGCATTATCATTTGTTATTAAATTTTGTATTTTGATACAAAACAATATTAGTGGAAATTTTCCCAAAATTATTTTCAATCCTTCCCAAAATTATTTTCTCATTTTGAGCTTTCTTTTGAATAGTAAAAAAATACTTAGAAGATAGCTTGAAACTTTTTTAAATTTTTAAGATATTCAAATCAGACTTTGTTTCATTAGTTGCCAAATACAATTTACTACAGAATTAGGAAGGAAAGGGAAATATTAATTTTTTTCCGTGCATGCGCAGTTTAAATGGATTTTTTCCCAAATGTTAAAGCAATAATTTTGTAATTAATTTTAAATTTTTCCAAAAAAAAATTTTTTTTTTTTTTTTTTAAGTTTTAAAATTATAGCAAAAAATCCCAAGACAAAAAAAAAAAATTGTTTTTTATAGAAATGTCAATTTTTCCATAAATATTTAAGCAAGGATTACGAAATTTTGTGCTATTATTGCATATAATAACCAAAATAACTAACAAGTTACAAATCTATGGCTACATCTTTTGGTACAGTTTGTTCAAAAACATTATTTTCCTTTAACTGTAGGTCCCTGAAACCTCTATAAGTTTTAAACTTCATTGATGTGAGAAATCCCATGTCTGACGTTACATGTCTGACACATGTCTACACATGTCTGACGTTATAAAATGATTCTTTTAGCATTTTTTGAGAAAGATGTAAATATGTATTAGTATAGAAGTGTTTCCATTATTTTGTCTATATATATATCATTTAACCTCTAAAGAGTTTAGTAGAGCCACTTAAGCATACTATAATCATATCAAAAAGGGCTTCAGTCTAAAATTTTCGAAAATTGAATTTCTTTATGTATCCTTTCTCAAAATTATTCACAGAGTTATCCTTAAATGCTAAAATATAGGTAATCTCTAACTTCACTTTTTCGATATGAAATAAGTAAAATTTAATTTTTAAATTTTACACACCAAAAATGATAAAAAATAATTGAAATTATTATTTTAAATTTTAAAATTTGTTTCGGCAAAGATATCAAAAACTTTTTTGAGTTCCATTTGATAGCTCTTACTGTAGATAATTTTTTTTTAAAAAAATCTTATCTACGGTAAGAGTTAACAAATTGTCTAAATTTAATGTTCCAATTTTATTACAAAATTGTGTATTGAAAATTGAAATATCAAGTCCAGGGACACTAGAAGTAATTGAAATATAACATCCATGGATCTTGGAACAAAATATAAAAATACTTCCAATAGGAAAAAAAAAAATATTTAAAATATTTTTTGAAATTTTAGGATTTGGAACAAAAGTTTACAAAATTTGTAAATTACTGAAGGATTATTAAATTAGTAAAATAAAAGTAATAAGTACTAAAATTATTTTATGCATGAAATCATATTTAAGCAATGAAAACTGTCAAATGAAACTGAATTGTTTCTTTTTTTCTAACTGTAATTGAATATTTAAAAAAAAAAAAAGAATGAATGCCTCACTTTACTACATAAAATAAATATAAATAATACCTTAATTATTGTAGAATAAATTATTTATAAAAAAAAAGTTTAAATAAAGCTTGTCATTTAGTGAAAATTTTGTTAATAGCATTTCAATTCAAACTCTATCATGCATTATTCCAATAATACTATTCATCAATGACATTAAGATTACTAGAAATGAAGAACACGAAAAAGAAGCAAAATCTAATATTTAGTTCAGCTCTTCTAGCTCACAAAGAAAAACTATTAAGTTAATGTGTTTTTTATCAAATTTGTAAGTGAAAAAAAAAAAAAAAAGTTTTTAATGTATTAATGCATATTTAATTGAAAAAAGCCCTTCACTTTGAAATACTTTTAGAAGCTTCACCAAACAGTACTCTTTACAAAGCAGGCCAGTATACAGTGGCAACTGGATGGGGGCACTCAGGAGTAGTTAACAAAATGGAGAGAGTGAATACAAAATCTGTACAAAGCTTAAAAGAAATCATTCTACCAATTCAGTCAAGAGAGAGGTGCTTACAGAGTGCTGTTGAGAACCTAGAGAACAAAATTCCTGCAGATAAAGTATTCACCGATCGAATGTTTTGTGTGGGGGATGGAAATGGTAAATATAAGCTTACTTAGATCTATTCATAACGTCAACATCTTAAGTAATGGTTTCCAACCAGTACTCCCACACAACACTGAGCTCGAAGTTTTTTGATAGAATTTTAGAATCACTTAAATGAGCATACTTTATTGTAGTGGTCTTGACTTTTCATAAAAGAGGACCATGCCAATAAATTCAATGAATCCTATGGGACAGATTTATTAGTTACAGTGGGATAAGAAATTAATAAGCAAGGGGAAAATAATAAATAATTTTAAAAAAAGATACTAAATTTTATGATTACTAAAATGTTGGTATTTAGTAAAAAATTGGAGTAAAATTAGAGTATTTTATATACAATTTATTTTATACACTTTCGTTATTGGCTGAAATGGAAATATTAACAATTACTATATTAAACAATATAATAAACATAACTGAAGTACTAGACTATAAATAAACAAGTTATTTCAATTATAAAATAGACGAATGTCATGTTTAAAGCTATTTTTGATTAAATAAAGCATCAATATTTGTAGTTACATTTCCGAAGTATTTTTCAAATATTATTACGTCAAAAGAATTCCTACTTTCAACTTTTGGTTTTTTGGCAAATTAGCCAGATTAGTTTTTTAGAAAAAATACTATAGCCTCTATTTTTTAAATACTATAAAGACTTAGTCAATTTTTTTTTTTTTCAATAATAAATCAGCAACAGCTACGAATTTTACACTGCTAGTTATCATCTAAAATATTGTCAAACACCTTTTTCATTTTTTTATGGAGCTACTCTTTTAAATTTAATGAATGAGAGAATTTAGTTAAAGTGGGACACCAAATTATTATTGGAGAACCATGCATTGAAAGCCTCTATTTTACTGCATGCATATTTTACAAAAAAGAAAATACCATGCATTTTTTACTCCTGCACATATAGAAGGTAAAGCATAAGGGGGAAAACGATACAACTAGAATAACTTTTGGTTTAAGCATCGGATTTTCAGCCTTCTAGGACTCAATCTTAAAGGTTCAAGGGGACCACAATATGCTAATTAATTAGTGACCCCTAATATGCTAATTAACTTGCATAGATGATATTCTTAGTTACGAAATCATACACAAAAACATACTTTTTACGAATAAACATAACATTTTTGACAGATATGAATTCCTGATCTGGGTACAGTGGCAATTGGGACAAAATGGCCCCAATATTTTGGTTAGAATAGCGGTAGAAAATGTGGTCCCTTAACGTTAATATTATTTTTTGCAAGATAATTCCATGCAAAAAATTACTTATAATAATTATTCATTATTTTATTAAATAGTCAAAGTTATGTTATTAAAAGTCGAGAAAATAAATATTAGACTTTTCTAGAATTCAAGATTTTTCAAGAACTATTAAACAGATTTTGTTCAAATTTTATAATTTGCCATATAAAATTACTTTCTTTAAAATGAAGTTAAAATTTTTATACTTTACAATTCACATTTTTTTACCATGTATTATTAAATAAAATAATGAATAATTATTACATCATAGCTGCCAACATGGATAGGAAAAAATCCAGTAGATTTCACGAAGCAATATAAATTTCATGATAATTTGTTGCAAAATATATTAAATATTTTAGACATAGGGAATTTTAGGGATTTTTATTGTCATCAAAATAGGAAGACTAATATTTTCTAGTCATGATTTCACCTTAAATGATCTTGAAATGTTATATATTGTATTTATACTTAATTTTGAATAGTAATAGGCATTTAATTCATCAAAGGTAGAGATAGTTAACCGAATTTTATATATGAGGCTCGCTTCCTTATGCATTAGTGACACTTATTTAAAAATTCAAGCAAGCAATAATCTGCACAAAAATTCTATTTTAATAGGGATTTTTTAAGGACACTTTTAGGAAAATTTCTAAAATGTACAAAAACCAGAAAATTTTTTATTAAGCCAGTAAACCGGGAGAAAAGAGCAAAATCCAGTAGTCCACTGGAAAATCCAATAGAGTTGACAGCTATGTTACATTTATTTTTTGCATGGAATTATCTTTCGATAAATTAATTTTATTGCTTTGTGCAAAAATCTTCCAATTCCATATAAAATTCCTATGATAAGGCAAAACATGCAAAAAGTTATATTAACATTAAGGATGCCAAAGTTTCTTCCGATTTCTGGAATATAAAGAATTCACTTCAAAGAAATCTTGTTTCAGTTCCTCCATTGAGACACCCAAAACTGATCTGCCAGTTTTTCAAACAAAGAAAAAAAATCCTATTAATTTAGAGGATTTTCTAAATTTCAATGTGTTCTTTTCGGTCCGCCTGTTTTAAAATATCTCTAATGTAAGTTGTTTTTTTTTTTTCCAGGTGGAAATGATACATGCAGTGGAGATAGTGGTGGGCCTCTAATGCAATCACAGCAAAATAGTGAGGGGAACATTTACTGGACACAAATTGGAATAGTAAGTTGGGGAATAGGATGTGGATTGCCCAATACATATGGCTACTATACCCATGTTCAAAATCTTAATGTTTGGATTGCAAATATTACTTCAGCATCATAAGAGAATTTTTTAAATTACTATTTTATTTCAAAGATTAAATTATTCTGCTTTGTAAGAGTGTTGTTTGTAATTTTTTAAACAAAGAAAACTTTGGATGTACTAGAAAAAAAAATGCAAAATAATATAGTTTATTATTATTATAGTTTATAACTATGATTTTAAAAAGAGTCAAAATTTTTGTTTCACATACTTTGATGTTAAATATTTGAAAATGATTCTAGAATAGGAGCACACAACCTATAGCCCAAGAACGATCAATGACTTACTGCAACATTTTGTCTTCAAACCAGAAAAAAAATATTATAATAAATTAGAGTAAAGTAAAAGATTGATCGCTGTTTATCTAATTTCAATTAACTCTGGAAAAAATGCAGTATTATAAAATTAAAAAATTTGGAGGTATCTTTCCAATTTGTAATAAAAAAAAAAATAAAAAAATAAAAAACATTTTCATAACAAAAATAGTTCAAGGAATTATGGAAAACTCAAAATATATGATTAAAAAAAAAATTTTTATTTCCGCAAAAAAATTAAAATGTATAATTTAATTTCATTGAAGGAGACAAAATATGCAGAACTTCATATATTATTTAACTTGAAAATATTAATCTATTAGAAGATAGGAATATTGGACAGTTTCATTAGGCATGTAGTATTGAAGAGAGAAAAAAAAAATTGGAAAATTGTAACTTGAAATTTCAAAACTATTTTAATGCATTTTCAGAAAATGTACAAAAAGTTACAAAATATATTTCATATACAGTCATTTGAATTTTTGGAAGAACCAAGGTCTGTTTTATTTTAAAATAATTCATGTCATCGAAATATTTTATTTTTTACAAAAATTAAATTAATATTTTTGATTTAGCTGGCTTTGTTACTAGAATTAATTCAGTGCATTTTGATAGAGAAAATCATAAATATCTAAAATTTAAAGTTATTCTCTTTTCACTTAATTAAAAAAAAATTATATATTTTCTTAAAAATAAAACTTTTAAAAATTTATTATGGTTTTTATATTTTTGTTAAAAACATTTACAATAATATTAAATTACATATTATTATTTTTAAAAAAAATCTATATATAAAAACATTTTTATACATGAATAACAAAAAAAAAAAAAAAATTATAATAAATAAAAAGAATCTTCAACAAAAAGTTTATTTTGAAAAAATAAAAGAATTAAGCATGTTTTTGAGACTTTTAGGAATGCTTCAATCTTAAAACTAATAGTTGCAAATTTGTTCAGCACAGAATCACTTTTTAGAAATCTTAACAATTTTTAGCATATATTTTCATAATAAATTCTTTAGTCTCATAATTCCTTTGAAGTTTAAGTAGATCAGCAAAGAACAAATCACTTTTGATAAACAGTATAATTCCATATTAAGGTCAAAATTATATGAATTTGCCCAGCTAAAAGTTTCAAATGAACAACTGCATTTAAAAAAAATATAATACAAATTATTAGAATTTGAAAAGAAAATTAATTTAATGTTTTAAACTTTTCAAACAGTTAAAAAAATAAAAATCTAGCATTCTAAAGAATTCTTAGTCATTGCATAGAATGCACCGGCAAAACTCCACCAGCAAAATATGAAATGATAAACATTTCTCACATTCCCTGAGTATTCTTCAAAATAACTAATGAAAAAAATCTACAAGAATATTCTATACAATGATTAGGCAAAGTATACAATAATTTTTACTTTTCATACTTGCATAAAAACACCATACATTGTATAGAATGCTGCCATTTCAAACATAGACTGTATATACATCACTTTATGCATCAAAAAGTATTTAATTAAAGAGATAAATATAAAATGCTTTATTTCAGAACGAAATAGAGTCTTGAAATATCCTTTGTTCGCATAAAAAATATGAAATAATAATTAAAAAAATATAATAACACAAATGCTTTGAAAATTTCACTTTAATTTTTAAACTTATTAAAGCTTGAAAAAATTAAAAAGTACAGAAAATATGTAAAACAGGCACATAATAGACTGTATAGTATGAAGCATTGCATTATTCCTCTACTAAGGAAATATAAATACATTAAAAAAAAAAAAAAAAAGAACAAGACTCCATTTATACACTAATAATTGGCAAACAAAAAATAGTCTCAAAAGTATACATAAAAACAATAATAACCTTAGGAATAAAGGAAATATAAATAGTATGATACATAAAGCAAAAGGAATTCATGGAATATTAAATTATTGGCTGAACAACTATTTTTCGACTAATATTTTGCATTCTGCAAAAAACCATAAAAAATTGCAAATTTTCTAAATTTTTTTACCTTATACAATGGTACACTAAAACAAAGTTCGGTGGGGAAAAAAAAAGAGATTTTTTTTCTTCAAATTTTCAGAATTTCTCACTATTATTCTTTTTTTTCATATATATTCTTAATTCTAAATGAACCTTATTCGAATGGACATTTGTTTTAAGAAAATAAAAAGAAATTAATTATTTAGAACTTAAAATATGGTTACAATCTAAGCTTCTCAGGCTTAGCAACACCTAAAGGAATCCTTATTTTACAATGTAACAAACGTAATATTGAGAACATTCATAAAAATTAGACAAGTATAGAAAAAAAACTATTTCTTATAGTTTATATTAGAAAAATAAAAAAAGTTGAAGAATTTATAAATTTTTTAGATGCTGTTAATGTATAAGAAAGAAGATTGTTTTGCTACCTCAAAGATTTTTTCACTAATTTATTTATTTGAATAGAAATAGGTAAATTATTTTTTATTTAATTTTCATGCATTTTTTATTTAATGTTTTAAACCTGTTTAAATAAAAGTGTTTAAACATAACAACCCTGTAACAAAGGAACATGAGAGCTGAATGTGAAATTCCAGATTGTAAAAGAAAAACTCTGAATACAAAGATGTGTTAAAAAAGTTCATAATTATTATTTTTCATTTAACTGTAATTTTATAAAAATACTAGAAATTTATTTCAATGAACTTTAAAGGATCTCTATTTTTCTCACGTCCAAATGCATATCATTTTTTTCACAGCAGTTCTATATAAAATAGTTTAAAAATATACATGTGTTTTTTCTTATATATTTAACAGTTAAAACAAATATTTTAATAAAACTAACAGTTGAAAATATAATATATATTCTGATTATAAATAGTAATAAGTAATTTACATTAATCATTTTCTGTCATGCCAAATTGTTCATGGATCTTTTTCACTGTTGTTTCTTCAATAATTGCTAAAAAGAGTATATATTAAAAGAAATTGTATTTTATTTGATATTTTATGAAATATTGTTAAACCAAACTTCATAAATTATAATTATAACTTATTTTGCACTTTTCATAAATGTTAACCATCTTCAGAAACTTCCTCTCTCTTGTTCAAAGATTTTTCTCCTTAAATTATTTGGAATAAATTTTAATCAACCAATCATACTTGTTTATACTACATTAGAGTCTTGCTCATCTTGCAGACCACAAGTATGACTCTTGAATACATTTGCATAAATTTTCATATAATTAAGAAAATTTATGTAATTTTTTTTTTAATTATGACGTTAATTTCATTTCCTTTAATAAACATTAAAAATATCATAATCAACTTGTCATCTTTTACTCTAAAGATTAATGTAATAGAAATCTATCAAACAATTTCCAAAAAATAACTGTTTGGAGACACGAAATTCTAATGAAATTTTTTTATTATAATTTGCATTTAATTATCTTTGGATTTAGACAAAATGCATTTTAATTTTAACAATGATTATTAAATCAATGCCAAACAGTACATAAAAATTTAAAATAAATAAAGATCATGGCATACCAATTTGTCCCATGACTAATTGAGCAGCATCTTTAACTTCATTATATTCATGTAATTTATCAATATACCATTTATATTGATCCTCTGAACAGCCCCTGCAGAAACAAAAGTATAAAATTTATGCAGGTTAATAACATTATTTATTGGAAAATATAATAATCCTAATTTTAAAAACCACACAGTTTGTTATCTTACTCATTTTCCAGCTTTGCAATTTCTTGTTTCATATCTTCACTTTTTTGCCACATTTCCAGAGTTGACTTTTTTAATTCCTCTAAAGAAATATTTTCATTTTCTAAATCAACTTTTTTTTCCTGGAATATTTTATAAAATTATTTGTAATAAAGCAAACAATGCTGAAATTATAAAGCACTACTATGTCAAATACTAAATAATAATGACAAAAATCCACACATCAAATAACTTGCATAATAATTAGAGATAATATACACTTTACGTGCAAGTGGAAATAAAGCAACCTAGTTATAAAATTGAATGGTACATAATTCATATTTAAACCATTTATTATTATTAGCAACACTGAATACTGATTTCAATAGTAGGCTGTCAAGAAAAATATGGGGTAGTTAAAAAAACACCAAATGTTTATTTTTTTTTTTTACATATATATGTGCAGCAGTTTTCTTAAAATTAGCAGAATTTTTTTTTCAAAGAGGAAAATAACCGAAAGTAAATCAATCTTTCAATTTTCCTTTTTTGCATAATATTGCTTATTGACTTGTTAAAAACATACAAATTTCGCATCCTTAACATTAACTTTTTGATGGTGACTTAGAAACTAATTATAATAAGTAGCTGATTTCTCAAATTATGCCATATTTATTACCTTGAGCCGTTACAGTAATATTGAAAATATGAATTAAAATATAAGCATTGAAAAATATTTGATAACCCTAGTAAAAAATAAAAAAAAGCACCATACCTTTTTTAAATAAATTCTCATTTTAAAATTTCTAATTCTATTCTCTTTTAAAATCAACAAATGTAAAGAAAAACAACCATAAAATTTTCAGTTTTGGCAAGGAAAAAAGGAATTTTGAAAAGGGATTTTTAAAGATTATCATCAATAAGTTTTAGCTTTGATTTTGTGATATAAAGAATTTTGAAGGAAGTAATATTTACTGTGGTATTAGAGTGAGATAATTAAATTATCCTTTTTTTTTAATAATAGTATAAAATCTTTTGCATAATATATAAATAATTTTTGTTAAAGATTTTAAAAATTGAACAAAATCTTTTTAATAAAATGTCTTCCTGTTATTAATAACTGGATGAATACCTATTCTTCGTCTTATTACTTGATCTGAATGAAATAGCACTAAGCAATAATGCAGTGTTACTTAATACAAATTGCAGAAAATACACAATTTACTATTAATTTATTAAGATTTTAAAAACAGAATAAAATATTTCCAATAAATTATTTTTGTGATATCAATGACTGGCTGAATACCCATTCTTTGTCAAATTCTATAAAGTAACACTATCATGCACAAAGAAAAAAGGCAGCATAGTTTTAACATTTAAAAAAAAAAATTCTTTCTGCTATTATTGTTTTTAAATTAGGCCAGTTCTCTGACCTGAAGCTATTAGCTAAAATTATTACAACCACAGTTGCAATTTTTAAAGAGCTCTAAGTTAATCAAATTTAATCTTAAGAGAAGAGTATTGAACTGTTGTGAATCAGGGGGTATAGCGCGCCTCCCAATGTGGTGTCCAGGATTCGAATCTCAGCAATGGCTGGACGATTTAAAATCTCTATCCAGCACACACTGACCACGGTGCTGACGTAAATATCTTACAGATCTTGGTTTAAGAGTCCCCTTGCCGTCAGCCAAACATTAGAGGCAGGGTTGGTGTTTTAGACGTCCTAAACTGGTTTTGGACAGGATACGTGGGTTTTACTGTCCTAAACTGTCTTAAAGTGTCCAAAACCTTGAACTTTGGTAAAAGGTAAAACTTCTATAGGTGTAACCATTGTACACATAATAATTACATGTATCAATAAATATTTGATATTTTTTATACAATTTACTTTAACTTATTAAAGGAAAATAATATAATATAATAGAAAAAGGTATATAATTTTTGAAGCTCCACAATTCATTGAACAACAAAAGTGAATACCTTATCCTTTGAATATAAATATACTTTTAATACTGATAAATTATATTTTTGCATAAGGATAAATAATGCAATAATAAAAATAATAATAATTTTTTTAAAAAAAATAATAAATTTGTTTAAAAATTAACCTTTTATTTTTCACAATATTTTTTTTAAAAATTTTATAATTTCTGCATCACAGGATGATAAAAAGGACATCTATTTAAAAAAAATTGTTTTTAAATATAAATATATTAGTTTAAATTGTAAATACAAAGTAACTGAAAAATGTATTAACAGTTTTGAAGGGCATAACATCAGTTTCAGTTACTGACACTGGTGATGTATCACCACTATGCTAAAAGAACATGAATCAAGTAAAAGTACTCTTGAATAGTACTATAGATAAATAAACCTGTTGAAGAGTCAAACAATATTAATAAAATATTATACTTTTAAAAACAAATACTCTCTAGTAGATTTAATTATCAATATGTTATTAGTTATATGTTTATTTTACCTTTTAAATATTGTTCAGATAAAATTGTGGCAAAATTTGAGTAAAAGGGTTTTGGACAGTTTAAGACAGTTTTGGACAAAGGGGTTTTGGACAGAACGGTTTAAACCAGGGTTTAAACAGTGGATTAATCCACTCTGTCCTAAACCCTGCCTAGAGGTTTTCCTCTCCGTGAAATGCAAATGCCAGTTAGTTTCATCTAAAAGTCCTCCACGAAGGCCAATTTCTCATAATACTCTACACAGGAGTTTTCTTGTCTTCTGGATTGGTTCAAATATACAAGGCTTCAGAGTTGAACATTAGTGGTCGTAAACTCAAAATTGGGTGGCTGTTCATTAATGGTTATAAAAAAAAAAATAATAATAAAAATTTTTAAAAAAAAGAGCTCTGTTTTCTTATTAAAAAAATATTCGTTTATTTTAATAAATTGTCTTGAGAAAAAACTTTACATTATAACACAACTATTTTCTAACACTGCACTGACTGTATTTCTTAATGTAACCTTATGAAAACGAAAATTCATATTAAATATGCATCAGAAAAATGAGAACCTGATTGGTTCATTATAGGCAGAACAGTTGAATCATATGGAGTAAGAATGAATATTATTATTCTTTAAAGTTTTAATCTTTCCTGTTATAATTTATTTTTCTAAAGAATTACTTATATTACTAAATATTGGTAAAAGAATTATTATTAAACTAAGAATTGAGAAGTAATGTGAAAAATATAATATGGATTGCTTGAAAGTAAGCAGTCAAATGATTCCTTATATTTCAAAAGAAGGAAGAATTTCGAGCATGCTACGTTGCCCTGTCTTAGAAATTGTCTATTATTAAATTAAGAAAAGATCAACTCCTCAGAAGAAAAATTAACAATTATATTCATTGTCATTCAGCATAGAAGATAATGCTATTGATCACAGCTAATAGTTATGATTTACAACATCCAAGCAATTTTCATTTTAATATGTAAATCTTTTTTTATTTCATTCAATCAACTTAACAACTTAATTCAATCAACTTAATGCATCAAAAGTGTAATTATAAACAAAATGAACACATTGTTTGAGATAGTTCTCAAACAACTATTTCATTGGCATTACCACATTTATTGGATTTTGCTTAACTAACAGCGATAAAAGAAAAACTATTAAAAAATGTGCAAACAATTGTCTAATTTTAATTAGATAGAACTATAAGTTGGTAAACATCACTCTTTTTTCTACCTCTTCTAAAAATCTTTTGAATAATTTTAAAAAATATCTGGAGCTTAATTTATAAAAATGCAAACAATTTTTAGGATTCAGGTGCTAATATTTTAACTGGCATCCACTTTGTCCTAGTATTCATACTGGACTAAATAGATGCAAGTGGAAGTTTGTATTGTGCTAATGTTCATACTGGAATTATAGTACAGGTACACTAATTTCTCTTTTTATTATTAAAGATTAGGACTGGGCAATATTAAAAAGGTGACATTGTGATGTATCATCAAGGTAACATCATGATAATTTTGATGCATCACGCTGTTTGGTTAATGTTTTATTTTAGTACTGGGTAGATTCTCAATTAGTAAGTTGCATTATTTAAAATAAACATTGCATTTTTTAGAATTATTTCTCAATATTTAAGGGCATGGATGTCTGCAAAAAAATGGTTACAAAACATTAAATGGCTGAATTGATTGTAAAAAAATCAACAGGATTTGCACACACACAATTAAAAGAAAACCCTTCCATTAATAAGAAATTCAACAACACTTCAATTCTCAAGCACATTCGGATTCATCATGTCAGCAAAATGATGAGTCATGATGTAAAAAAAAGGGGGGAAGGTAATGATCATCGCCACAGCTATCACTGCACACTTGCAGTGGAAAATGGAATTTGAGCGAGCTTGCAGACATGGATGTACAGGGTATCTGCTACATTTTAGATTTTCAAATTCATGACTAATTCCAAGAATTTTTCATGACTTAACGAAGTTACTATTTTCTCCGATAAAAACATAACAATAAATTAAAAAAAGCATTAAAATAACATTAAATAAAATGATGATAGGGATAACCAAAACTGTTATACTCTGCATCTTCATATTTATAGATTTTTAAATTTAAAAAACAGGGTACAAAAAAGTTGAAGCAAAAAAATAGTTGGTAAAAATACAAAAGCAAATAATTTTTTTTTCTATTTTTCTGTAGAATTATATTCTAAAGATACTTTTCTTGTTCATTGGAAAGGAAAGAAATTAATAAAATAAAAATAAATAAATAACAAAAATTCTGAAATCACAGAAGTTTAAAAGATAATTCGCTCTAGAAATTGTTTTTCTTTTACATTTTTGAAAGAACGCCATAATTTTTAAAGAACAGGATAAAACATTTTATATTTTAATAAAATATGACTATATTTTGGGGATTTTGTTACAAATTCATATATTCTACACACCATAAAATCGAGGGTGGGGTTAAATTCCATTTTAAAAATTAGATTTTTTAGATTTAGAAATCCATGACTTTCCATGATTTTTTTAAAAAAAATAGTTAAAATCATGACATTTCATGACAAATTTTGTTCAGTACCGAAATTCATGATTTCTCATGACTTTCCAGGTGCGCAGATACCCTGGATGTACTATCAGGACCAATACTCAACATCGTGCGTGTATACATCGATGCCAATGATACAGTAGGAAATATAGTACACATTTCAATAAATCACAATTTTTGATGCTTTGAAAAATTAACAAGCCAAACATCAAACAGGCAATGACTGCATAGAATTGAAATTTTCGGATGCAGCGATTTATTGTGCAGTCCTATAAGAGATAGTCTTCAAATTAGGTTTTATGTCAGTTAGTTAAACTCACAGGTCTCGATTGGCATCTTAATTTCTTCTATGTGTGAGCATAAGCTGTAAATGAAATAAGCTGAGTTGGGGTTTTCAAAGAAGAACTGCTATAAACGCTAAGAACAGTAATCATGTTACTCGAGAAAAATAATTTTTCATTCTTGATTTTAATTATTTTATTTTGAATTGAAAAGTTCAAATATAAAAACTTATGCAATTTTTTATAAATGCAATTCTTTACAAAATTATAGTTTTTATTAAATCATGCACATGCTTTCAGCATGCATAGAAAAAAATCTGGTAACAATGATTTAAGTTTTAAAAAACTTACTACTTTATTGAGTAAAGGACTTTTAAATGCTGATGAGGGTGATGGAGTTGAGAACCTATGAATAAAATTAAAAAAAAGTTTTAATAAATAATACTGAAAATTCATCAAAATACATAACTTATATGCATTTAAAGAAAATTTTAATAAATATTTTAAAAAGTTGGGAAAAGAAACTCCACTATTAATAGTGCATTTGCTAAATTAATAAAAAATAAATGCTGCATAAAAAAAAACATAAAAGTATTGCTAATGTTTTTATTAAAATATTAAAGTTGGCTTGATTTATCTTTGAATTCTAAAAGAAAAATTAATGTAAACTTTGTTTTAAATTTTCAAAAATCAAAGATTTATGGGCTTAAAAATAATAATAAAACACTATAAAAATATTTAAATTACATGCATTTAAAGAAAAAATTTAAAAAAATTAATAAATAAAATAAATAGAGTGCACACATTGAAATATAACAAGTATAAAATTATTACAAAAAAAAAAAAAACTTTCAATGCATTATTTATTTTAATTAAAAGAATTACGATGGATTGACTAATAACTCAATTCTAATAAGATAAATGTAAGATTTGAAATTTGATAAATGTAAGATTGCTTAAAAATAATAAAATTCTATCAAAGTATGTTTACATGGATTGGAAGGAAGTGTTATTTATAAAGGAGAGGTCGGATAAACTAACAAATTTAATGTAACAAAGTAGTAAGTTATTTACTTGATAAAAAGCTTAATTCACTTCAAAAATATTCTGATTGGAAATAAGAGTAGACATGTGTCAAGTGCTAAAAAAAAAAATGCCTTTTTCAAGGCTTAATTGTCAGACATGAACGCGTCTAGCAAGTAACATAAGGCAAGATTCCCACAAGATAAATGATTGTCATTAGATCATGCAACTCTTCTGACATCATTGCCTTAAATCAGAATTATGCATTCGGAAAAATGAAAGCCACTATATTGGTGAGCTGATGTAGGGATTCAATTTATTTTTAGCAATATATTGCCCAATACTTATCAGAAAAAATAAAAATATTATAAAAACTAATCTAAATAAAGTGATTTAGACACACTCCAATGTATTGTTAATTTTTTCAGTATGATGGGTGAAGTTTCTATTCCTTGCAAAATTGTTGTTTGAAACTTGATATAGCTACTAGCATTTCTTGAAGATATTTCTATATCATAACATGCCATGCTAACTACAATTGCCAAATAGATTTTAAACTTGCAAATTTAAAAAAATAACATTTAAAGAGGGTTGTCTGAGGGTGACTGAGTTATACCTTTCAAATAGGTCTCCTTCTAAAATGTTTTTTTAAAAATTTTTTTAATAGTTTCTCACTGATCCCTGCCCTGAAATTACTAAGACATGGTGATTATTCTGCAGCAGATCACAATATGGAAAACTATTTTTATCATTATTTTCGAGCAAAATTAGCTCTTTAAAAAAGCAGCTTTTGAATATCCAGCTTCATACAGATATGAAGAAGCAAACTGAATGAAAAAGCTTTAGAAAAACATATTATATATTTGAGCATTGACTTGAACAACAACAATGAACATAAATGATGAAGATGATGAAAAATGAGCACAAAATTAGACCAAGTCATGCACAATTAGTGGCAAACACTTTCGGAATCCCCAATCCTAATTTGTATGGTTTTTTTTAAATCCTATGGATCTACATTCAGGGGTCTGTCTAGGTTTTTCTGAGAGGTACCTATTTTGTGAAAATTTAGACATAATTTGTGAAAATTATAAATTATATTAAAAAGTCAACACAAAAATATGGATTTATTGTTTCTTAAGGAATACAAAAATAAAAACATTGATAGATGTGTTGATGAAGGAATCAAAATTGCAACTATACGACAAATAAATGAAATCTGTAAAAATTAAAATTACATTTTAAAGGTAGCAAGGCATATTGAAAATTATACTAATGAAGAATGTAAATATTGTACTGCAAGATTAAATATAAGTGATTTATGGTATACTGTACGGCAAAAGGCACATAGCGTAAAGTAAAAAAAGAAATAAATGGATGGTGTTTTCTATACTAGCAAGTTCTTAACTGCCTTTACTTCCGAGTTACTGTTTCCAGTGTATTTTGAAGCCATTTAGCTCACAACATGATCAAAAACATCACAGAAAAAGACCAACTTGAAATGTATAACTTGTAGCCACCCCTGGGCAAAGATCTAAATGTTTTTTTGAAAAAATTTGCAACTTTAAAATCTATTTGACACCTTGGCGATTGTAGTTGGCGCAACAAATGAGGATACAGAAATATCCCCCCAAAGAGATAAGAACTGTCATTTGAAAAAAAAATAAGAACAAGACTAATTTGTAAAATGAACTTATTCTTTCTGCTCGAACAATATGCTAACACTAACATATGATAGTGCACAGTTTGCAACAAGAACAAACAGTAGTAAACTAGTAAAAAATAGGCCAAATCAAGACTTCCAAAAAAGCGACTTCTTTCTAAATCTAGCAACCATGTTACCTTTATTAACAATGCATCTATAAATAACAACAAATTTTCACTGCAAACTCACCAGAATTCATTAATATCTTTAGTTCCCTAATATCTTAGGAAATACAACAGATTAGAGCTCAGAAATTTTATAATTTATTTCTTTTTTTAAAAACAAAATTAACTGTTTAAAATATCGTACCTCAAAATAAGTTTTAGTAAGCAGTTTAGTATACTTTCTAATCGAAAGTAGAGCAGGTCAGGACCTCGAGATTATTGTTGTTTACATTTATATTGAAAACACCATAAAGAGACAGCGAGACACATAACTAAAATAAATATATATCGAATCCATTCTTAGCACTATAAAAATAATAAGACAAATAACACAATTCTTCTCAGAGTTAGAGATATTATTAACCTATAAATGCTTTAAAAATAAATATTAAAAGATACAAAAGACAAATCAATGTATTTAGAATTCCAGAAAGAATTCTAGTTACTTAAGAGAACTACGGAACCGACGTTGTTTTGGAGTGGATGACATCTTCACATATATTTTTTTCAAATAGAAACAATTGTTTTATTAAAGAGATTTAATTTTGATTCCGATTTCTTTCGAAATCACCGCTATTTACATTTTTCACTAGCAGTCAAAGCTACAGTTATATTTTTCTCGTTAATATATATTTTTTAGCACAAACATACAGACTTCATCAGTTTGAAATTGTTTTCAAGAAGTTATTTAGTAAATGAAAGTAAACTGGTATTTGATATAAAAATTTAATAAAAAGAAGTATATACACAAATTGTTTTTTATTTAACTGCAACCTTAGTTAATATCATGTGACTTTTCGGTTTTACGACTCTAGTTTCCGGTTTTTGTTTCTGCTTTTTTGCTTCTACTTCCAGTGTAAAGATTCTACTGCTCATTTGAGTGCGAAGAAAATCGTGTATTTTTATTGCATTTATTCCATTTCTTACTCTTTAAAATATGTTTAAAAACGACTCTCAATCCATTCAACAATTATTAGTTGCCGAAAAACGAGCAGAAGAAAAAACTAATCAAGCAAGAAAGCGTAAGTATATTAAATACAATTTATTTAGCGCGTAATAAGGTGTGGTTTTTGAAAAAAAATACAATTATTAAACTTTACTCGTCTTAATTCATACATATTTCTAAAGTTGAAGTAAATAGCTATTTAATAATATAGCATTATATATATCAAATTTAAATAATAACAATTACAAATTATTCCATTAAAAATCATACTTTGTAATAGATAGAATTAATGCATACAATAGATAATAAACATAACTATCTCATTAAAAAAATCGTAACTTCGCAAATAAAAATTATGGCTGTTTTTAAGTTAATATTCTTAGGAAATTTCTTTTTATTTAATATTTTTGTTGTTAGTATTCTCATACAAAAATACTAAATATTAAAATAAATAAATATTTAACTCATATACATTTATTTTAAATACGAGCAACACTTTTCCTAATTTTTTTCGATTTAGAAATATACAAAGAAAAAATAATTAACTAAATCTATTGTTTTATAGGCAAAAATCAACGTCTGAAACAAGCTAAAGAAGATGCTCTTACTGAAATTGGACTCTTTAAACAGGAAAAGGAAAAAGAGTTTAAAGAGCATGAGGCAAAGGTATTTATGATATAAAAATACACCAGAGTTGCATGTCAGATGCTATAAACATCATCCTTGTTACAAAACTAGTGCTTTAAATAATACCAAATATTCGGAATTAAATAAAATTAAAAAGAACTATGTGATAACTTGCAGATTATTTTAGATCATAATTAATTCTTAATTAAAAAATTAATTAATTCATTAAAGTCAAACGATATCAAAATACATTTAAATCAATAAATATTTGCATAAGAGTAATTAAAAATAGTTAATATGCTCTTATTTTTTTTTAAATTTTTTAAATATCCTGTATTCTGGAAATTTTTATTCATGTAGTTGCTTTTTCTATTGATTTAACTACCATCCGTCTTCAGCGTACTGCTGATTTGCCCTATCAAACTCACCTCATCCTTGCTCCCCATGGCAGCGGTTGCCTTCGGCAGCGGTGCTTGTTTCTTCCCCACGACAAGTGGTTCACTTGTGAATAACTGACTTCATATAAATTCCTATCCTGAACATATTCAGATAAAATTGAAGAATATAAAATAATAATTATTAAGAATCGATCGATATTGTTCGTGGTTTTTTATTAGAAATTTTTATTCTGATGCTTCCCCCTCTTATAAATTGAAAACCGTTTAGAAATTTTATGTAAATTTTACTAGCATTATAGACCAGTGTTTCTCAACCCTATTTACAAAATTATGGCACTTAAATGACTTTTTCACCAGTTTGTTTTTGATCATTCACATAATCTCTACATTGAAAAATATTTTTAGCCTAAATCTATTTAAATAAAAATAAAATTTTAACTAATTTTGATACAAATATTTATCCGCAGACAAGCACTTATCCACGCAATGGTGTGTGTGACAAATTTGTTTGGCCAATTATTAAAATCTTTTTTTCTTTGCTATGTTAAATATGGTTACAAGTTTAATTATGAATAATAGTAAAAATTTGGACATAAAAACCATAGGTTTTTATTTATTTTTAGGAAAAAATTAATTAATTAATTAACTTTTATTTCTAACCATAATACAAAATGTTACTATAGCAGAATACGTTAGCAGTTTGATGTGAATTAAGTCTTTAGTAATGTCTAAGGAGATTCATTCTCTGGTAAGGAGATCCAGATGTAAAAAACCTGGGAATTTTGAAATATTAGAATAAGCATGGAAACTTTTAGAAAATTAGCCTGCAATTATGGAAACATTTGAAAATTTTCAATTTATTAGTAATAAACATGCATTTTTTGTATTTAGATATTTATCAGCTAACTAAATAAAATTTTATAACCAAAATATAAAATGAAATATTTAGTTAAAAACATGAAAATAAAAGCGTAAAAACGCCAGTTTTACCTAAAGAAAAATGCCTTAAAACTTCAGGTTCTCAAATTCTTTAGAATCATTGCATCCTTTCAAATCTTTTTTTTCACGTTTCCCCGATTTGATTTAATTAGTTTGTAGATAGATCATAAACAAAAGATAAAAAAATAAATCAAAGCCTTGTCTGTTATTTTATAAATTTATTTGTTTATCTGTCGTTAATTCCATTGACATTGGGTCATGCGGCTTCTTGAGAATATTAATAGCAATTATTTTTTTTCTTCTTCCAAGTTTTGTAAAACCGCTAGAAAATTAGAAATTCCAGTAACAGAGTCCATTATATTTGTATTATGTTACTCTTGAAAACCACTTGAATTCGTGTTTATAGCATAATTAAAAACAGCATCTTTTATTGATATTTCTTATCACCCGGTCATAGGAAACTAGATTTTTAAGATTTTTTTTTTTTCTCCGGCGAAGCTTCGTGAATAATATTACTTAAATTTTATTTGAATAATAAAATAGCTCATTCGCAAAAATTAATACGTGTAAAATAGAACTAAATTTTTTAAGAGTAAATTATTTGTCTTTAAGGAAGGATGCTAAGACTCAATTTCATCTGTCCTGGTCGATTTATTTAGAAATAATGTAAAAAGAACCTACAATTTTTTTCCACTAAAATATTTATTTATATCAGCAAATTAATACTATAGTACCCTCTTGCACTGAGAATCATAGAGTGTTTAAAAACCAAGAGACATGGGGAATAGGTTTTGAATTTATCGTAAATTAAGTTTGTTGATCAGATTTAAGAATCAGAAATCACATACGAAACTTTTACCATGTTCCTTTGCGATCGTTTACAGGTAAGACAGGATATCCAACCTTCCAGGAATTTCGATTTGGAATATTGTGTAATATTACAACATTGTCACGTCCGACTGAAAAAGTTCCGGATTTATCGCAACGCAATTTTACAGAAAGAAAGAAAAAGAAAAAAAAAAAAGAAAAGAAAAGAAAAAAAAAAAAAAAAAATTGAATATTTTACCTTTTTAACAAATGAAAGCAATAGCTAAATAGTTCAGTAATTACATTAGAAGAAAAAAGTGAAATTCTTATTCGGAAAATTTAATAAAATAAATTTTTAAAATTTAAAATAACTTCGGAAAATTTAATACGCAAGATATTTTTGAGTGAAACTTTGCTATTTATTATGCTGTTATAATTTATATCTGAAAACTCCCCGACTGTCCTTTGAACGCTCACCCCCCCCCCCCCCACCTTTTTTTTTTTCTTTCTTCTTTTTTTCTTTTATGGAAATGGGTGTGGTTAAAGAGAGAATAGTATTTCTCCTAGACCGGCATGTGAGGCATTGTTTCCGATGTATTTTCACTAGCTAAATTCAATGAAATTAATCTCGTGGCGATCAGACTAATATTTTAGGAAGTTCTACACTTTATATGCACGAATTTTTTTTTTTTTTATTTGTACCAATTTACGCATCTGACATTGCTATCTAAACAAGCGAGGCATTAATTCCGATGTATTTTTTTTTATTTTGTTTTGAATCGAATGAAACTATACACGATAATCAAATGTAACGAATAGTTCGAAAGTTGTAAACATTTTTATGTATAAAAAAATACTACTTTAGAAATGACTTTTTAGTAGGACAGATGAAATTTTTTATACTGAATTGAACGAAATAAAAATTTAAATTAATGATAGTAGTTTGGAAGTTTTAAGAGTTTTCTTCATAATAAGTGTAATTTAAAAATAGTACCCTTTATACAAAAAAAAGAAAAAAGATTAACTTTGAAATATTTGCTCTTATTCGATTAGACGAGAAAAAACACAAAGAGAACAATACTTCACTTATCTATATGATAATATAAGATGTATAAATAAATGCAGCTACAAAATTGTGTTTTTTGAGCATAAAACAGTTATAGATTCTTAACTATTAGTCCAATCATCTCAGCATTTGTTTCATTCAATTCAGAGTGAAAAATTACAGTGGAAAATATACCTTATAGATGTTCAAACAGTTCATGGATAGCAGTGTAAAGAGCATACATAAATACGCGTCAAAAGTTTTTTTTTTTTTATACAAAAAAAAAAAAAGAAAAACAAATCTTGTAACTTTTAAAGTATTTGTTTTATTGACTTTTGTATAACTTCATTCAATTCAGTGTAAAAAAAAAAAAAAAAAAAAAAAAAAATGCATAGGGAACAATGCCTCGCCTGTTTAAAGTATCATATGCGTAAATAGGTTCAAATACAAATTTGTACTTCCTGCTGGAAATGAAGCCCATATAACTTCCAAACTACTAATCCGACTTGGGAGTGATTTCATTCAAATCCAAATAATTAAAACTACAGAATTAAGAAGGCTGAGCAGAAAATTAAAACTTTTCTAATCGAATTTTAAAAAACGCAAACTTTAAAAAAATGGCCTATTTTGCTTTATTTTTAATTTTTTTTTTTATACCCCCGTTTTAGATTACTTTTAAAGGCCGGGATAGTGTAGTTGGTAGGGCGTTTGGCCCATGTTCAATAAGTCTTATGTTCGAACCCGGACGGCCGAAGATTCCCCGTGTAGTAAATAGTGGCTGATGTGCGTTAAATCTGTCGGGTCACAAAGTCCTCCATGTTCCCATAACAAATCTTAACTCAGTGGAAACTAAATTGGAAATTGATCACTCTCTGGTTCAGGTCAAAATTACGATCTGTGGATGAATGAATTGGTTTGCCCTACAAAAAGGGCTGGGACGTATATGTGGCTGAATTCGTATTTTTGGACATAGATGGTGCCACTGAAAAACAAACAGACTCTCTGCCTTGAATTCGCTTGATTTCACTATTAGTAGCACGCGAGTAGCATTGGAAACAACAACAACAGATTGCTTTTAAAATAATGAAAAAAAATTAAAGAATAATTTGTCGTGAGTATCTCTATATTTACCGTTTTAAAATGGTGGAAACTTTTTCATTTCCACGCCAAACAAACAACACTACTCACTCTATTATTATAAATATTAATATTTTTATCTATTGTATTTTGAGCAAAGAAGAGCAGAAAAATATTGAAAAACCCCGTTGCTTACTTAATTTAAATACAATAAAAATAATTTAATTTTAATACACGTTCTGTTTTCAACAAACTCTTCAATATTACTTCTACCACCTTTACAACTGTTTTTCCTTTCTACATAATATGCGCATATGATGCGCAATATCTGCTCCGCATACATTGTATGCAGGGCCCGCGCTAAGCATTCGCCACCTCACCAAGTGAGTTAAAAACGTAAATTCGACAACAACAAAAAATTGTGTTTTGGCGAATGATTTTTTCTACCGAAAAGAAAAATATATATTCCCCTCAATCCTGAAAAAAGAAAAAAAAAAAAAAAAAAAAGGTCAAAGGGAATTTTTCTAAACAAAGTCTGCATTTTTTATTTGATTACAGTAATTTTAGTTAGATAAATCGCATAACCTACTAGAATTATATTAAGTCCAGATAATAACAAGTGAGATTATGTGAGCATGATAAGAACTAGCGTCAAAAGCAAATTACCAAGTTCGTTGCCGGATCAAGCGATTTCAAGTGGCAAATTTTTCCTACTGTTTGTGTCACTAAAACAAATTAAGTGGTTAACAAGATGCATATTACCATCCAAATATTTTTGCAGATAATATGTTTTCTCATGACAATAACATAATGTTGCCTAACGTTTATCCTTACATTACTGCTCTAGTCTAAGAAGTTATCAAAAATTAACCCAACCTATTCCTATTTCTTTCCCCTCAAAGACGATGAAACAACATCTACATTTTTCATCTTCTTTCCCATTCATTGCTTCTTAACTCTTCCCCAACTTGAAATTGCATTTTATTAAATAATTCAATTTAAAGAAAATTTGTATTTTGGTTTAAAGTTTTTTATGATAAAAAAATATCAATCATAAGAAATTGTTAAGATTTGCTATTGGCTAAGAATTTTTAAATTTTACTAATACTTTTGATATTTGACTAATTTACGGGCTAATAATTTGCAATAAATTGGCATTGAAAAAAATCATAAAACGCTTGAAAAAATAAGCTCAAAAGAACAGTGAAAAACAAATAAATTTCAAATTATATGATATGCAGAATGAAATCATCTTCTTTAAGCTTTTGAAGAACACGCGCTGGCTTATATTTTTCATGCCAAATGGAAAATTTGCAATCACGAGTGTATTTCGGGCAGGGATTCCTAATTTTTTTGGACTATTGAACCCTAAATGATCTATCTTCTTTCGACAAAACCCATAGTCAGTGTAGTCTGGTCATGGTTGTTTTTATATACTTTATGAATGAAGTATATAAAGACGAAACCTGTTATACTTTCGAAAGGCTACTTTATTTTGAAAAGATTTAGTAAAATGAATAAAAAATCTTCGCGTTGTATCATTAATAATTTTTAATTATGTTTTAGATAGTTGACTTTGCTGTCTTGTGGAGCTGAATTTAGTGTATGGATTTTCCTTACATATACATAAGCTAAAAATGAAACAAATTAAGCCGAATAATGGTTTTCGTTGAAATGAAAACAAAAACGAGCTGCTATAAATGTTGAAATGGTTATTACGGAAACATAATTTGATATTGACGATAATAATATTTTTTTTTTAAAAATGCCAGTTTTAATTGGCATTTTATTTTAATTAATTTTGTAAAGGCATCTGAAATAATTAGTAAATAATGGAATTTGATTAGATCTAAATCTAATTGCCGTCTTCGAAAACATTTATTAAAAAAAGAAAAAGGTAGTTTTTTTTTTTTTTTTTTGTTCTTGTTTTTTTTTTCTTTTTTTTTTCTAATTTTTGGAATTTTTTTACTCTTTCACGGAACCAATGGTTTGGTACACCATTATAGAAACCGCTGATTTATACAACAGGCAAAGAATTCTAATATTATTTTAAAAATTATTAAAATAAAAAAATTACTTTTGATCACTCCACGTCACAAAAAGTTGGGATCAATCTGTAGTTTTCCTAAAATAGTTTACTTATAATTACGTTCAATACCATTGTAAAATTATTATTCATCTTTGTAGAGATCAAGTGTTTTCCTTAAATATTTAATTTTCCCCTACACGGTTTTTACATGTAGTCTACAGTGTTTAAATTAAAATATACAATATTTCTGGGATGTTTTGTAAATTATAACACAAGAAATGTATTTAAATTTCGGATTAATCGATTAATAATTTGAGATATGAATGTTTAATGAAAAAATTTTTTATCTTGAAATGCACGAAAGATATAAAACCTATCGTATTAGGCAATTTATCTAAAAATTCTAATCGAGTGTAACAAACATTCAGAACGATATAAACAATTTATCTGTAAAATCATAGAACGTTAATTGTCAAAAACCGCTGCCTTTCGTTACTGATTATGATCAGTGCATTACCGTTGAACGAGAAAATCACAAATAAGCATTAATCAACAAATTCAAATATTTTTGTCTATACATTAGCATAAAATTAATAAAAGGTATAACGGTATTTGCCTGATAAATTATTTATTTATCTGTCATTATTACCCATTGTTAATATTTATCTCTGTTACAATAACCAAACAATTAGAGATTTTCCGTTTATTGATATGTTTATCATGATCATGTTAGTTTCTCTCAGATAAAATGTACGAAATTAAACTTGTTCTGATACTTGATACCAAAAAATCCTAGACTTCTGAATTGGATTCAAAATCAATGGAATGTAGACAAGTGTCTTAAATCCACTACGAGCTTCATCATTTATAGAAGAATATAAAATAAGTTTTCTGCAATCAGAATTTATATCCACAATTAAAGATTATATTTGAAGCAAATGATAGGGTATATTTATGATCCGATCTGGAGGTATGAAAACATCAGAAGTCTTGAGTTTAATCGATTACGAGTTTACGAACGCATGACTGACTATTATATTTAAATAAGAGGCGGTCATTAATACCTCAAAACTAAGCAATGCAAAGGTTCTCCTAAAAATATAATTGTAACGTAAATTGAGTCCTTATATCTCAGGGGGGATTGAGCCTCATAGTAGGCGATCCAGATTTATATCTTGATGACTGTTAGTCAAGTAGTATACTACTCCCAGTTAGCCACGACCTCAGTGTTAAACAAAAGGTTTGAATTGCTTTCCTTTCTGGCTAACCTTGGGAGAATTTCATGAATTTTCTCTATTGTTATGCATATGCAGGTTAATTTTACTCAAAGTCCTCCGCGAAGGTAATTTTGTTCCAATAATTTGTTTCCTTGTTTCTTTAGTTGGGTTCAAAATTAAAAGGCTACAGAGTTACGAATCGATGAACCAAAAATACCATATCGAACGGCTTTTCACAGCTGGTGATAAATCAACGTTAATGTGAGAAGCTTTCTGTAAATAATACGCCGAGGAACTAAAGCTTCTCTTTCTAAGCCTCAGTCAGTGTGTTGGGGTTGAGTTTAGTTTTCCCTACCACAGTTTGGGTAGAGGTTCAATCCCGAGGTTGATTGGGCTGCACTTTTTCCGATCTTGTCTTAGTTGGTTTGAAATCCCCTCTAATGTGAGGTCGAAGGTGAATTCAGAGCAAGAAAAGTTTACACGTAATTGGGCGATTGGGGATCGTGGTGCGTAGGCAGAAAGGATGATTCCACTATCTGCTTCTAAATTGTTGTAGAGTAATGCGAGCAGACACAAGTATTGTCTTCGGATCATCATTAAGGATGAACCCCAGACCATCGCTTATAGCCTGAGTGTAAGTCTAGTGCGGCATTTACAACCAAATCTTATAAGCCTCCTATGTAGATGATTAGTTATATAAGTGTATGTTTCTTGTGTAGTACATAAGATAACTAGATGGTTCTTTAATTTATTAATAAATTAATTAATTAAAGTTATTAGATGGTTCATTAACTTTCTTTTTTTCTTCTAGTATCTTGGTTCAAAAGACGGTGTTGTCAAAAAAATTGAAAGTGATACAGAAAAATCTCTTCAAGACATGCACAAGTATGTTGAACTGAACAAAAATACAATCATTCCTTACCTTCTCGATCAAGTTTTTCAGATAAATTGTGAACTCCATCCTAATTTTAGGATAGGGGCATTTTAATCAGTTCGTTCATTCATTTATTAGTTTAGCTGTTGAATTTGCTATAGTGAGTAAATTTATGATGTACTGAATGTTGCCTTATTACTAGAAAACTATCTAATGTAACGAACTGCTATGGAAATAAAAAGCTCAGTTGAATAGAATACCAACATTCAAAAAATAGCTCGAAATTTTGGGTTTATAAGTGCATCGATAGAATTTAGTTTGTTGACTTATGACTAGTCTTATTAATTGAATTTGATTTGAGCTTAATTGCGCTGCTGTGATATTAAATAAGACGGTTTTAAATGAAAAAAAATGCATTTTGTTAACAGTTTCTTGTTGTAACATTTTTCTAAACGCACTCAAATTTCATTTAACCTCTACCACTGAACTCTTCGATTGTATTCCTAACCATAGAAAAAATATCCTTCGGTACAAATCATTATAAAAAATATATTTTTAGATTATCAAAAAGCAAAAATTATTCCCTTTTTTTTTTTTTTTTTTTTTTTTTACAAAAAAAAAAAAAAAAAAAAAAAAAAATATTTGTTAGTGAAATAGAAATTAGTGTAACGATTAAAAAACTGTTCTAAAAAAGTTTTCTAAATCATTAAAATCAAGTTTGAAAAATCTGAGAATTATCTTTTTTTAAACTTTTAATGGTATTTATAATAGTTTTTTATTTATTTTTTATTTTTTAGTTTTTTTTTTGCCTAGCACGTTGGCTGATGAATCTATTCTGAATGCTGCTAAATCCCGATAGTTTTCTAGTAATAACTCTAACATTCCAAGAAATGGGTTTTATTTTGTGAATTTCAAAATACTGCATTAAACTTGTGTTCGGGAAAATGTATGTAATCAAGATACTTTAACTAAGAAAATGTGTAGAATATATTGCGAAACTAAATTTGAATGAAAATTTCGTAATGTTCATAATTATATTTCTATCATCCGTTTGTCATAAAATAGTTTTATTTCGTCATCAACGAAGGTAGCTACAATTGAATGTGATATTTTCTGTAAAAAACTGAACAAGATGTTTTTGTGTTATTCTACAAAGAAGTATTTATTTTAATCCTGATGCATTTAAATTGTTTTAAATAATTTTGAATAAAACTTTATAAATAAATGCTGTGATTTTTTACATAAAATGTAGCCCAATAAATTTCACATTCAAATATTTTTTTAAAAATACTTTGTATTTTCATATGGAATGGTCATAAAAATTAAAATTATGCAAATTTCTTATGATATTAAAGGTTATATTTTCTCCATTTTGAATTCAATATCTAAACTTTGAATCTTATAATTATTGTGAAATTATTGTGATTGGAAACAAAATTGCATTTAAATTTTTTCTCTTCCTTTGTTCATACATATATTAGCTAAAATATGTATCAAATATTTTATTTTGTTAAGTTCAAGATTTATAAATGTTTATAATTATATAGTGATATTTTTTTTTGATTTTATTCAATTGATATTTATGAGTCATGTATAATCTGAATTGATAAAATCTGAATATCATTTATAATCTGATAATCATGTATAATCTGAATTTATGAAATATATTTTACATAATCTAGATATTTCATGGCAATAAAATGTTAAATTATAAAGAATGTTGTTTTTTTTTTTTATAGAGATAGCATTATATTCATCTTTTAAAATCACTGATTAATGATAGGATTGATTGTTCACAAAAAAGCATTCTTTATATATGTTACTGCTAAAGTTCGAATGCGCATCTTACATAGCTAATCTGCTGATGTTTTAGTTAAGGAAAAATAAATGAATAATTTCTTAAACAATTTCTTCATAATCTATTACTAAGTTAGAATAAATTTTAAAGATACCAAAATGACTTTGGAACCCTGTTAGTGAAAATGGTCGACGGAATATAAGCAAAGTAAGTACCAAAAGGTTCGGTAAGGACCAAAAAATGTTAATTAATGTTTTGGCTATGAGTATTAAATAAATCGTAGCTAGGATTTTAGCTGTAGCTCAAAAATAATTAAGTCATCATAAATCAGTTTTAAACAATTTTATTCTTATTCACTCGAGATAAATGGCATGAAGACATCCGCTATAGAGCGAACCTGTTACATAATTTGTTAGAAATTAGAAGAAAAGGAACAATGGGGTGTAAAAAGCATTCGAATTCACGCAATCAGTTCCAATGATATTGTGAAATATACAAAAATATAATTAATAATTTTGTAAGTGGTAAAGTGATATGGTCTTAGATATGGACATAACTCTATGGGTTAGAAGATTGGAAACTGTTGGAGATCCTATCTTCCAGATAGAAAGGTCGTACAACTATTATAAAAGATTATATGGGTAATATTATCATGAAAATGTATTAGGCAATTTTAAAAAACTCTACTGCCACCTTATCAACAAAAGTAAACAAATAACCTACCCATGCCTACATATGAAAGCGCATCAACTCTCCTTGATTTTTGCTTTAACTTTGCGTTTACAGTAATCTAATTTTAGAATTAAATTCAAATAAACAATGCAACTTTGTATAAGATAAAATGTATGTTTCATTTCATACATTTTTTAAGTAGAGTATTTATTAGGAATCTTTTGTTTTTTCCCTTCTGGGGTTAGTACTCCTTGACCTATGAAACTCTCTGGAAAAAAAAATTCTTTTTCTTTTTCCAAGTTTAATTTTACTTCAAATTTAAAATTTTTCCACGTTTAATTCTTTCTTAAAATTGTTTGTTACATTTTTGTTTTTACCTTCTTCATAAAAATTCGATTATTATAGGTCAAACGTAATTCAGAGAGTAACGTTAATTTATTTGCTTGTGTGCATAAGAATTACAATGGTTTTGCCTTTGCCCATTGTATAATTTTAGTTTTTGAATTAAAATCTGAATTCAACCATAAAAACATTATTTTCAGTCATCCATTCATCCTATAAGTTCTGCTACTCTTACCTTTTGTGAATTTGGCCAACTCAGAACAAAAGAAATTTCGAAATCATGAATAAAGCTTATAAAAAACCTCATTTTTCATCCTTTCTGACAGCAAGTATGTGAAACAAGGCTGATAAACATCCTCTACATGTATTCATTCCTTTTCATGCATTTATTAATTTAATTTGCGAGGGGAAAGTTATATTCTGTTTATAACGGGGTCATTTATTTAGTTATTATTATCTTAGTTTCAACTTTATAATTTATGTTCATTTGATTTTTTAACTTTAAAAGCTATTAATTAAAAGTTTAAGATGGAAATTTTCAATAGACATTTTTATTAGAATCCAGTGAATGTTTTTTTCCCCCCTTCTCATTTTGTAGATGCGATAACTTCAAAGCATATTATAGTGATGTTGACTTGAGAATAGGACTCACTTCAGAACATAAGACATATTTCAGGATGTATATATAATATGGGACAATGTACAATAATGTAGGACATACTTCAAAACATATCAGAAATACTAAAATATAGTCGAGGTATAGCAAAACTTTTAGTTTCCCGGAATTGCATATATCAATTTGCCACTCTTGCAAATCTTGGCCGTCTATTGGTATTGTAAAGGTGGGAGGCCAGTCATTACATTCTGAATTCCACAACAGGGATGGAAAACAACATAACCATTTAGGAGCCAGTAAATTAGGTTTTTGGAGGGAATCAGAGCAAACACTTTCTATATTCGGTTCAGCATGATGCTTATAAAATTACAACATTTTTGAGTAGACTTGAGCGGTTACCCATTATGTTTTGAGGGTAGAGAATCTGAATCCATCCAAAGAAGAAAGCATATTATTCAGAGAAAGTACGTTTTTGTAGCTGATTTCGTAATTTAAAATATCGTAACATAAATAGCATGGATTAATTTGCATGTATGAGGTTGCCTCTTTGAACATTTGAGCCCTAGTGCGTGAAAATTCGATCAAATGTTATTCCGTGCTTTTTTTTTTTTTTTTTTTTTTTTCTGCACTGTATTTTCATAAAGAGGTAACATTTTCTGAAGAGGATTTTCTGAATCAACTAGTCGAAAAATCTAAAAAAAATGGACATGGGACTGAGGTGAAAAATGAAAGGATGAAATTTTTTTATTCATTTTTACCCAATCTTTTGTATTTTAACTATATAAGCCTAATGTTTTGTATTTTAACTATATAAATTAATAATCAATTTTTTAATTGTATAAGATATTTTTTACTGATAAAAAATAACTATCAGTTTAAGGACATTTTTTATAACCCTTGATCAGCCAACCCAATTTAGGGTTTACGATTCTATAGCCTTGTAATTTTGAACCCAATCCAGAAGATAAGGAAACTAATTTTGGTAGAAATTTATGTCATTGTGGAGGACTTTTTGATGGAACTAACCCACATTTGAGTTACAAGGAGAGGAAAACTACAAAAATCTCACTGTTAGCCCGACGGAATGGGATTCTAACCCATGATCCGTCTACCACTGAGGAAATTTTAAGTCAGTACAGTGGTCGGTGTGGAATTCGTGTAGGCTAGCCATCACAGGGATCCCCGGTTCACCTCATTAGAGGGTGAACGCGCTATCTCCATAGCCATCATGGATCTTAAAATATAATTATTTTATAACTTATATAAAAATATAATTATTTTATAACTGTCGTTGAACAGCCGATCCAATTTTGGGTTTACGACTACCAATGTTCAACTCCGTAGCCTTGTAATTTTGAACCGAATCCAGAAGACAAGGGAACTTTTGGATCAAGTATTAGGAGAAATTTTGCCTTCTTAGAGGACTTTTTGATGAAACTAACCCGCATTTGCGTTACATGGAGAGGAAAATCTCTCATGGTTGGCCTGGCAGCAAGGGAATTCTAACCCATGATTGTGTCTACCACTGAGGATATTTTACATCAGCACTGTAATCAGTGTGCACCAAGTGAGGAACTTGTATAGATCAGCCATCGCTTTATTCAGACCCGGTTCACTTCATCACCCTGAGCCATCACAGCTCCTAACAATATTATTTAAAATAATTCAGTGTTCAACATACCTGAAAAATAAAACTAAGATTATCAATCTTAACCCTCCCTCCCAGAATGATTTTCTGAGTGCACCACTGAGTAGATATTTTGTTTTGAAGCAGTTGGCACAATTTATGGAGCTATCCCAATCCTGCATACATGGCGATTCAACTATTGTTTTTCCCATCCACATAATCTGATGCACAGTGATCCACAAAATATCATCTTAAACATTGTTTTTAATAAATAGAATGAGTAAAGTTGTACAAAGTTATATGGGGTCTGCCATGTCGTCTCTATCATAGCTTACTCATTTCGTTAATATGATCCATGATGTATAGCCACTAATTTCACTCTAACGATTCTCGCAAGCAACTTAGCTTGCAAACTGGAAATTTTTTAAGGATTTAGCTCTTAATGTTTCGTGAATGTGTTTCGAGTTTTATATCAGAGAAATTTTGCAAAGCGTTCATCTTACGTTATCCATAATGTTAATCTAATTTTCTAGCTCTCATCAATACTGCAATTTGTAACAAAAATATTCTGTATGCTTAGTATGCAATATGCATGCATACCGCTTAGAAAAATATCTCCATTTTAATTGTTTTAAAAATTTATCATAAAATGATCAATAATATAAGTTACATCATGCTAAAAACCGTTAAAAATAGAACAATTCATTTTATCGATTCTGCAGCTAATTTTAGCAAAAATAACAGAGAAAATGTATTGGTAGAAACCAAATGGAAAAGGAAAAAAAAGGGGGTATCAACTTTACTTTTCCGGAGTTAAGTTAGACACAAGGTTAACCAAACAGGAAATCATAAAGTAAAAAATTTTTCAATTTTTCTTTATTTATAACAATTTTTTAACATAAATATCAAGTTCTCTAATTAAAATAGTCCATAGTTTGCTTTTTCAAAGGCAGACAATACGTTCATGTTATTTTTCCAAAAAACAAGAAAAGATACGCATTTTTTAATAACTTTTCGGGACCACATAAATGAATTAGAAAAATCAAAAGCTAATCTGAAATTATTAGAAAACAGGCAAGGTACTTCCAATTTTCAGACCTTTCAGATCAAAAAATTATAACTCTACTGTGATTAGTTTTTCCATTGCATCGAAAAATCCCAATTCTATTATTTTTGCTAAACTAAGTTACACAGCAAAAAAAAAAAAAAAAAAAAAATAATAATAAATAAATAAAAAAAATCAATTTTGACATTAATGAACAAAAATTATTACAGTATCTTTCTTAATTTCTTGAAAAAAATCCTCGATCAATGATTCTAAAGAAATAATACCAGGGGTCTGTCCAGACATTTTGTGAAAGGTCGGTTTTTGTAAAATTGTGAAAAAATTACCCGTAATTTGTGAATATAAAATAAACGTCAAGTCACATTCTTTCAACCAGGGTCCTGTTTTTGTGAATTTGTGCAAATAGGGTCCTGTTATTGAAAAAAACTTTAAAGACATACAAGATTATGCTCAACACTGTAAAAGTATAATACAAAAAAATAAAATTTTCAAACATAAACAGCAATTGCTGCTACTAAATTAGAGATGCAACATAAAATAATTGGTATTTAGCCTATACTGCTGAACGCAGAGTATTCATTTCGGACGAATAAAGAAAGAAGCGTCTGCCGAAGACAAAACTTAGTTCGTTTACATCTGTCTTTCTCCTCCACCCTCTCTTGGGAAGGGTTTATTCGATTAACAAAACAATAATGAAGATAAACAAATTTGTGAAGGGTCCGATAAGGTCCATTTTTAAGTTAAAATATTTTGTGAAGGGTCCGTTTTTATGAAAAGATATTTTGTGAAGGGTTCATTAATGGACCTAAATTTCTTCTTAACAGACCCCTGCATATACTTCGCAATGTAACACAAATACATGAGTTAAAAATGTGTGATTATAAAATTTGTAGATAAAAGCACACTAATAAAATCATAAAAAGGAAAAATTATAAGTTAATATGCACCAATATTAATACACAATATTGATGCATAATCACTATTGCTCTTACATAATATCTGGTTAGGTTATGCCATTCAATTTTTAAGTAGTTCTATTTTTTATTTTAAAAAAAAGGTAAAACAAGTTTGGAAGAGGAAAAAAAAAATATTTATATATAGAGAAAATTTTAATAATTTTCTCTATATATAATTTTAATAAAATATAGAGAAAATTTTTTTTTTACCTCCCCCAAAATTTTCACTAATTAGGAATTTTTAAATTTTTTTTGACATTCTGAAAATTTAGTTCAGTTTGCCTAATGCACTACAAATAGTCATTTAGACAAAAAATTCTTAGACTTAAGCAATGGCAATATTAAGTGAAGTTTCCATAACATTAGAAAATTCATTTTTAAGCTAATTAATACATTTTTATGTAATGTAATAATTTAACATGTAATAGCTAAGCTAATTCAAAAATTTTTTTGAGTCAAGATTGTTGTAAAAATTTACTTCTATTACTGTTTGAACTGATGAAAAACAATTTGAAAGACGCTGAAAAATTCGTAAAACAAAGCAAAAACAGAATTTTTAACAAAAGAAAGAAAAAAAAAAACTGAAGACAGACAAGTATATACTACTAGACTACCTTTTGCCCAAAAGTAGCTCACATACGAATAATTGAAAAAATATTGTTTTAGAGTAGAGATACAGTAGAACTATATAACACAGTTCTACAAACTGCATAACTTTACTATCTCTAAAGTAAACCAAAATAGATAAGTTTGTTGGTTCTTAATGCTAATGCTCTTGTTAATTTTAAATTTTTCTGTAAATACTAAACAAAGAGCATACTTTTGTGTTTTAAACTATACTGGTATTTAAAAAAAATTTCAGGTATGAATAGTGATATATCCCATAAATATTGATATATACGTACCTGGATATCGTCATGTTTAGTAGGCAAGTTCAATGATGTGTGAAACGACCTACATAACATAAAATTCTATAGATTGCAAAGTTTCATGTTTCAAAATCTGAGTTATATAGATCTTTTACTACATAATGCCCCTAAAATTAAACTGTGATTAAATGAACATTTCATTTTGCTACTTCAGAACTCAAATGAGTGATTAGTCTAAAAAAAAATTTAAGTAAATAAGCTTTAATTTCATGCTTTTTTACAATCTTCTATTAACTTTAAATGATAAATTGCTATAAGTTTAAATAAATATAGTTATGATTAAGTCTAAATATGCATTAATATAATTCCTTGCCTCTTAATTATGTACATATTTTTTTCTTAATTTAGCTAAACGAATATACAGCAATTGATTTCTCCTAAGCAGACACATCTCTTAAGATGAGACTATGTTCTATTTTACTTACCATTAGTGATTTAAAATTCAAATTATAGAAGCAGAAAAAAAAAAGATTTGAAAAACCAAGAGTAAATCATTAAGCTTCTAATACTGAATTCCCCCTCCCCCCTTCCAAATACATACAAATTATAGCAGGATTACTTACCCCCTCCATTATCCTTAAATAATTTGTTTGCATTTTGGGAAAAAAAAAGGAATGAAGTTTAATAATTTATGCTTGGTTTATCAGAACTCACTTTTTTATCATTTAAATTATTTTTTATCTAAAGTAGAACAGAATTTGCCATGACGATTTTCTTCCACAGTATAACTTTTTATTAGGTGACAGTTTCTGGATCGTGAGGGTGTCTATTTAACCAAGGTCTCGCCAAACTAATTTGAAGTGATTATAAGAAACTAAGAGCAGCATGAAACTTTTGGAAAAAAAACAAACAATTGAATAAGTTTGAGTCAACTAGCTTTATAGTTTATGTGTTGATAATAGGAAATAAAACTTATATCTTGCCTTTATTACTTAAAAGCAAATTTCTAATTACCAACATCTATTAACACTCATTTAACTTATACAAGCATTTTAATTTACATTAAAAAAGGATTTTTTTTAAGGTAGCTTTTTTAATTTTTTGATACAAATACACTTCGAATCTTCTTCAACAGTGAAAATCCTTAAATATTTCAAATTTGTAACTTCATTTAATGATGTTTAAAAATTGAAAGACTTGGGAGAAAAAAAAAATTGTTGTATAATACGATTGGTAATATTAAGATTGGTATAATTAAATAAGATTGGTAATAAATATTAGTTTTTTAAAGCTCTTTAGTCTAGAGAACCAGAAACTTATTTCAAGGGATCTCTAATGTTTATTAATATTTTTAAGTTATCCCATTGATGTAACAAACATTTTTTTTTTGTTAAAAAAAAAAAAAAAACTAGAAAATTCATAAAAATTTACAGTTTAATAAAATCAAAGGTATACAGCTCTTAGAAAATGATTAACAAATCAGAGCATTTGATTTATATATAGCAATTTGATGAGAGTCTACTGCTATAAAATAGAGTAGCTACAAAATATTTATATTTTTATACAGATTTCTTGGACAATGAATCAGAAATTTATTATGTATACACACTGAAAACACAAAGATAAAAATTTCCATTCACACATATTGCAGGAATATGCCATAAAGTCAATCCCAAATACTTTATCGTCGATATCGATAACGTTTAAAATGAAAGTATAGCTGAAATATGTTATTATGGAATTGGCAACGAAAACCTCTTTTGTAAGAATATTCCCATTCTTTGTTGACAATTTTAAATGCAATATCCTCATAAGGTGGACCTGCTTTAAACCTTAGAATGGCAAAATCTTTATTATCATCACAGACACTCAAACTATATTCTGGAGTTTTAGTTTTGTCAATTAAATCAGGATAAAAAATATTAAATTTATATCCTTGAACAATTTTAGGAGGAGGATTATCCATGTCATAATGGGTCTGATTATACTTATTCCATTCAAAGCCAGTGTGGACACGATTGAAATACCTCGGTTTACGAGGCCTATATTTATCTGACCAAGTATAAGCTTTATCTACATTATGTTCAACACTAAACACTGCCTCATCACTATCCATACCCTTTTTGGCAATTTTGTGGAAAGCTTTTTCTTCTTCTGACAAAAGATCCATTCCAGATGCAGAGCCTTGTTTAGATAGACGCTTTTGCATGAATTCCAAACGGTCAGCATCTTCAGCTGGATCCAAAAGAATAACACCTGGTTCCACTTTAGAATAACGAATTAACACAGGACTGTAACGACCAGAATCATAGGATTCCAAAACAGGTTTTCCAGTAATCTTACTTTTTTCATGATTTTGAACCTCAGTGTTCTTGGTTTCAGGTTCTTTAAAAATGTGATCATTTGTGTCACTCGAAGTAGAAGGTTCATTTCTGTCAGTCGATGTCGAGGAGGCATTTGTGTCTTTAGAGGTTGATGGTGCATCTGTATCACTTGAATTTGATGCTGTATTTGTGTCACTTAAGTTTGAGGACACATTTGAGACCCTGGATGTAGATGGAGCATCATTATCCTTTAAATCATCAGATAATCTGTTATTAGATACACAAGGAAATAATGGAGTACGTTCAACTCCTTGTTCTTGTTTAAGTTTATATAACTTATGTCGCAAGTTTTCTTCGTGACGTTCTCGTAGCCTAGCACGGGCCATATAAGCATTGAGCCGCGATAATAAAGTTTCCCAATAGCTAATATCTAAACCTTCACCTCTGTCTGCAATTTTCTTCTCAATTTGGCGATACATAGCTTGAAGTTGAGTTGGAGATTTACCCTTAAAAATTGAAACTATTTCCGAATTAACTGATGAGTTAATGCTTTCACGATGCTCAGATCCACCCAACTCTCTTAACTTATGAATTTCATCATCAACTATTATCTGAAGATCTTTCCAGTAATCAAAGTTCTTCCCATTTTCTAGCTCGATGTAGACTTTTATATCTTCTTGGAGGTCCTCAAGATCTTGACTTTTTAGTCCATTTAAATATACATAAGGCTCATGCATCTCAACAGTAAAATCTTCCTCTTCAGAGCTGATATAACGAGCTAATAAATCGATAGGTTTAGCTCTTCCATCTTGAATACGGATTTTGGATCTCAATTTAGCCTGTTGCAAGTGGAATGTATCTTCCTGTTTCTCCCATTCAGAAAAAGTCGCTGCTTCTTTTTCTCTTTGAATTCTCGTCATTTCTGCTTCTCTGAACTCTCGTTCTTTTTCTCTCTCTAAACGACGCTGTTTGACTTTTTCTAATTCCAGCTTATTTTGTTCTAGCTTTTGTCGATTCCTTCGTTCCAACTCTTCTTTATCTAACTTGTTAAGACCCTCCTTTTCCAGTTTTTTCTTCCACACAAATGTATTTAATAAATTTGTATCACCGAAGGGGTTATCAGTATTTGTGTAGTTTATGTATTCCTTGTCCCATCCTAACACCTTTTCCTTTCTCTTACGTTCTTTCAACTCTTTCTTTGCGAATCTTCTTAGACGCTTCTCTTCCGGAGTTTCTAAAGATTTTAAAAGATTTTTTTCAGATGAATCTTTCTGAGACATGCTTGAAGTTTTCAATAAACTTTGACAAAACGCTACTAATTTTTCTTATAATATATAAACGTTTCACATAAAAAGAAATAATTAAACAACATTTATCAAAATACAAAAATTTTTATTGTGTTTACGTAAATCTCAATAAGTATTGCCATTCTGCTATTGCTTTTTAACATATTTCTAATTTTTTATTCTTGTTGCCATATCTATTTTTTATGCTTTCAATAAAAACAAACGCCTTTAAAGGTAGAATAGAAAGATAAGAAATAAACTTGCATAAAATTGGCTTATAAATTTAAAAACTCAATTTATTCAAGTATTGATAGATGCAATACATTTAAGCATTTCAGAAATCACAAGCTTAGTTTCGGTTCAAGCGTTCTGCCACTGCGCATGAGCAACAACTTCAATCCAAGGGGCGGCCATATTGCTGTTTCGGATTGATTGTACTGCTGTAAAGGCGGATAATAACTTATTTATCAGTTTCATATACTGTATTATTAAGCTATAAAACCATCTTACTTTTCATCTGAATATTGTAAGTTTCATTTTTTATGTACCTCTTTTTTTATAAATAGCTTACATATTGCTTTATTTTTCAAATCTGTGTACTTACGTTCTTTTTAAAGTAGTTACAGAATCCAGTTATTGACAAAGGAGGAAACTTAATTGCGTTTAAATTATTTTGCTGTGTATATTTTTCAAAAATTAAATTTTTATTTAAAGTATCATTTAATGAAATGATTTTACGGCAACTCAAAAGTTATTAGTCATATGATTGCGTTTGTCAACATAGGGATTAATTGCGATAAAATAATTTGCATTAAATTTAAATTATTTATTTGAAGTTATGGATTATTTCCGTATTGTATTTATTATGAATACTTTAAACGAGATAACAAATTCTAACAATAATGAGTTTGAACAATTAATAAATTTTGAGTAAATAATTTATTACTTACAACGGCTAGAAAATAAATTTTTATTTATTAAAAAATATCTTCTTTTGATCGATAGAAAACCATTAGAGTATTAAATTACTTATTATATTTCAGTATAAATTAGATTTCAGTATAAGGAAAAGCTGTTCTTTTGTCAAGCGAACAAAAAGTTATTAGATATTGTAGTACTTGGAATAAGCTAGAGTCATAGGCTATTATTATTTTTTTTTCCAGAATTTTCCATGCAAAATTCTATGTTCAAAGTTATTAAACTAGTGCATAGCTTTTTGCTCACAACTATAAAACTTGTTTCTCCAAACATAATTCCATGCAGAAATTAATTATTAATAAATATTTATTTACCTAATAATGGTTAAAAGCAATTCACATTAAGCATATGGACAAATTCAGTTTAAATAGTTTTTGAGTAATAAAATTTCCAAAAAAATTCTGTTTCAGTACTTTTATTTTCCAAGGACTATTCATATTAGTCTGATTTGATTAAAATTTTGCCATTTAATGTTACATTGTTTATAATAATTACAAGTTTTCAGTTCTTATAATTTAAGAAATGTCAACAAAATTTTGTAAAAAATAATTTTTGCCTGGAATAATTGAATTAAAAAGTTTTATAATTATGGGCAAACATTTCTAAATTAGCTTAAAATAACTCTTGAAATTAAGTGAACTACAGAAAAGCAATAAGAACATGGTGACAGAACTTTTGATGACTGTCAGGACAAATATTTGCATTCAAATGTTGCCCTTCTATGTCCATAAGTTACATTACTTGATGAAATAGTTCGATTAGGAAGTACCTATACTTTCAAAACTTGAAATTAATTAATTGAAAAATTATCAATTTGAAATTTATTGATTGAAAAAGAAACATTCTGTAACAGAAAATTTTAAATTAAAAATGCATAAGATTTCTATCATTTTTATTAAAAACAAATTTTTTTAAAAAAAATTTACTGAATTTTATGTAAACTAAATTAAGTTTAAAACTTTCTAAAATTTGAAAAAAAAAGTAAAATCTCCACCTGAAATAAAATAATTTTGTACAATTTTGTAATAATTTTGTTTGTTTCTTTGCTTTTAAACAAAGCTCTAAAAATTTAAATAGAAAGTAAAAATACCCATGAAAATTTTTTGGATATGATAGACTGAAAAGTTTAGCCAAAGTTCCTTATCATTGCTAAAAATGTTCTTAAAAGACCTGATATAGCCCATTAACAAGTTCTTGGAAAGGAAAACAATGTTGAAGAGGTCATTCTTTTTAATTTAGTTTGATTTAGTTAAAAAAAAAAATTGGGAGATTTCTGTATTGTGATCTGTGGCAGAATAATCGCCAAGTCTTATCATCATCTGGGCAGCGGTCGACGAGAAACTAATAAATAAATAACTGAAAAGATCTAATAGCCACCTCTAGGCACACATCTATTTCTTTATTTAAAAAAAAATTCTCGTTTAAAATCAATTTGGGGATTGTAGTTGCCGTGGCAGATCACATTATGGAAATATCCCAAAATTTATTTATTCTTGTTAAAAAAAAAAGTTGTGTTGTTTTGTTTGTTGGGCTATAAAAAATTTGTGGTGCCCACCCCAATTCTGTGCTAGCTGTGTGACTGAGATCACAATAGTTATTGATAACAGTTATGTTTTGGGAGTGAGAAATAGAAAAAATATAGCCATAAAATAATGTCAATTAAAATTATGAAATTTGTGTATTTATTTGTTTTATTTTATGATAAGTAAGTTGTATCCTGGTTTTATTTTTATTAGTATTTGACTTACTTCTTTTGTTTCAAAGGGACTTATAATTTCAAATATCCAAGATTGTACTATAGTGCTTAATTTCAAATTAAAATTTTTAGCCCTTGTTCTTTATTAAGTTTAAATATTTGTACTTTATATGTTTTATTATAATTTAAGTATTTTCATGCAATTAAGAGTTGTGTTTTGAAATTTCCTTCCTAAGATGTATGAAATTAATCAATTTAGGTGGAAAAACATTGAATCAAGATGTCTAGTGGGCCATATAACTATTCATATATCTTCAAATATATCATTATTGGTGACATGGGAGTTGGAAAGTCTTGTCTACTGCACCAGTTTACAGAGAAGAAATGTTAGTATATTTTAATATTTAATTAGTGTTTGTTCTAAAATTAAATAATGTATAGGCTTTGTAATTTTTTGATTTAACTTTTTAAATTTTTGTTGTAGATATATAAGTAATTCGATAATGATAGTTTTTGTTATCAGTTAAGCTTTTCTTATGTTTTTTTTCTTACCTAGTAGGGGTTCACAACCTTTTTGAGTAAAGGGTCACTTGCAGAACAGGTGAATAACAAAGGGCCTCAAACGTATTTAGACATGTTAATGGAAAAAACAAAAATTTTATATGAATGGTGTTTTCAATCTAAATGTAATTACCTTATGTAAAAAAATGTTATAAAAAATCTAACAGCATTAATGTGAAAAATGCTAAAATGTAAAAAAAAAACTTACCAGCATTAACAATACATTGTTTTTCACAATGGCAAATGCATGGCCTTTGCCACCAATGCGTATTACAAATTAGACAAAAAATGAGAGAGCTACAGTTCAAAGAAAACAGATTCATTACAGAAAGTTGAGTCGCATCTGCAAAAAAATTGAATTTAAATTATATTAAGATAAAATTACCTTGGCAAAAAAAAGGAATTATAAAAGGAAAATATATATAAAAGAAAGAGTGACATTACATTGCAAGAAAAAAAGGAAAACGCCACACCAATGGCGTAGAAGAATTTCGAAAAAAAAAGGAGCCAAAGAAGAATTAAGACGGGGTACACATAGGACCAGCTTGAAGGTGTAATGCCTAGAAAAATGGCTGTGAAAAGTAAAATGGGGAGAATCGACCAATCAGGATCAGGGAGAGCCCTAACCAGTGTTTTCATTACAGAAAAAAAAATGGGAGAGAATTTCTCACCCTTTCTCAAAAACAGGGTGAGATTTCAAAAAGTTAAGTGAGATTTCTAAAAATTAAAAAAGCACGAATAGACTTGGAAAAAAAATATTTCTTTAATTTATAATACAATTTTAACATCTTCTAATTTCTAAATCATTTAATATTTTTGCTGCATCATCACATGGAAAATGTTCTGTAATTACATTTTCATCAGCTATTTTCATTAGGTTGCTTAAATACTCATCAGTCTTATCTGTTACGATATTTTGCTTTAATTTGATTTTGGGTGCTAAATGACCTTGCAGCAGATGCTTAACTATTCAGAATCACTAATTAAATTTGTAGCATAGTGCACACACTTTCCTCTACATCTGCCAGCATAGGCTTTTGAATTATTTCTGGAATAGTGAAGTTATAGAATAGTTCATTGAAGTTATTTCCATGTGCATACTTCTTGTTAGGTCTTCCAGCATAGTTTTCACAGACTTCAACTTTTACAAAATTGCTGTAAATTGTCGATGAAGAAGTTTGGTAATTCATTAACAGCTAAAAAATAGAGCTACTTTTTAACAACTTATTATGCAGGACTCATTTTTTTTCTCAACATTTGTCATAGATGTTTTCATGTCTTTTTCAAAATGGCGGAAGACTCAAAATTCGAGGGATTCGCGCATTTTAAAATTGATTAATAGAGTGTGCGAACTTCTCGCATTAATAATTTTTCAATGTGAGAAAAGAAAAAAATATGCGATATTCTCGCATAGTAATGAAAACACTGGCCCTAACAGCAAGACAGGAAACCCTGTTAAATATAACTAGCTGGTGAGGAAAGAAGAAGAATGATGCAAAAAAATCAAGATGGCTAAGGAGTCAAAGACTAAAACTTAAGTGAGGGATAAATAAAATTAAATGGCGCTTAAAAGTAAAAAAACAGGCAAAAAAAGTTGTAAAATAATTAAATTTAATTATAAAAGTATTTACATTATTTTAAGATAAAAATGAAAAATAGAAAAACCATGTTTAAAAATAATGTCACAGATCACTGTGACACCCATGTAAAATTTCAAAACAAGTACGGCGGAAAAAGCGATTGAGAAACATAGATTCATAATAGAATCTATGTAAATTGAGCTCATCAAAGAGTGATTCAAATGTGAGATTTGAAATTTTCGAAATTTTTTTACTTTTCAAAATTTTTTATAGTGTTTAAAAACTTTTGTGGGCCGCAGGTTGTGACCCCTAACCTACAGTAAATTTTATAAAGTGTAAAGTATTTCCACAATAGCCTGGTGGCTATGGTCAGGCAAGCTAAGGCTCCACAATTTCGTGACTAAAGGCATATTGTGGCAATGAGATTAGCATTACCTCCAACTGCCATTACTTCACATATAAGCTCTTGTCCATTGATCTAAAGCTAGGCGGATGTCAGCCACCACACCATTGTGAGCCACCACACCACAATTCTTCACAGTGACAGTTATGTGCATTGAGTCATCCTGACTCCACAGTAAATATTATAATTCATTACACTTTCAAGTTAGTTTCAAGAAGTTTTGCTAATGACTAGTGACTAGTTGTTGTATTTTAAAGTGGCCAATTTTTTGAAAATTGAAAATCTCAAAATATTAAAGATGTTGACTGTTAATATTAGCAATGTAAGGCATTTCTCAAAAGATGTTGAACATTACAATGTTCGCGTCTAAATGGGGAGAAAAGTCATGAAGCAAGCATGAAATAGTCATTTTCTCAAATATTATAAAATATGCATAATTATTTGATGTATATTTTTTGAAGAAAAAAAAATTATTAATAAATGCTAATAGAGTTAATTCATTTTGAACAAAAAAAAAAAACATGACCAAAAAAAATCTTTATTTAATTTGTTATTTTGAACCACTCTGTAACTGTTTGTGACTATTAATTTACCGTATATTTTATAACATCAGTTGTTTGGTATTTAACTTTTTTAGCAATTTAATGTAAAACTGATTTAATTTCTTTAGTTATGGCGGACTGCCCTCACACTATTGGTGTAGAGTTTGGAACAAGAATTATTGAAGTGTGTGGACAAAAAATAAAGTTACAGATATGGGACACTGCTGGCCAGGAAAGGTTTCGAGCTGTAACCCGAAGCTACTATAGAGGAGCTGCAGGCGCTTTAATGGTTTACGATATCACTAGGTAGGACTTAAAATTGTTAATTTTTTTCCTATGTAAATCAAAAGAAAAGTTATTATACTCATTGTTATGATTATTTTATATACAGTAGAATAATTTCCTATTACAATTTTGGTAGATGCATTTTATTGACAAGGGCAAATATTAAAATTATCTTTAAGTTAGAGTGCTAATGTGTCTTTTGTAATCCAAGTGAATGACATCTTTTGTTTGGATACCTCTGACAACCAAAAATTTGAAGAATTAACAATTCCTTATACAGTTATTATAATTTTTTTACAGGTTTTTCTTTTTACACTTTGATTATTCTGTGTAGTTTTCATCCTCTCTCCTATTATGTTATTTATAAATTATTACACTCCAAAATGCGTTACATAAAATGCAAATCCCTTTTTATTGAGGAAAGAAGTTCAATGCAAGAAGTGTAGGCTTTTCTTAAGACTGTTTTCGTAATATATATATATATATATTTTTTTTTACATTTTGTTTAATAAAGAACTGATCAAATTATGTGAGCAACAATTAAAATTCTTGTTTGTTGGTGAAATTCTACTTTTATCGTCTTAGAAATAATAATGTATGTAATGTAAAATAAGCTTTAAATTATTTTTTTGTGATAATGAATAGTTAAAATAAGAAAAAAGAAACTTGTCTGAATTATAAATTAATTTTCCATTTGCTTGTACACATATTGACAGTTTTCAGATCAACTCGTGAATAATTTTAAATCTTCTTCCAAATTGATTTGGTTTAAAAACTTAGGCAGTTTTTAATATCATTCTAATACATTCTTGATTTTGTTTTTAAACTTAAACAAAAATTTTATGACAAAATATTAGAAAAACAATGAAAAGGGTGTAAGAGTAGCTATTTTCATACATAAGACCAGATATTTAAAATAAGAAGTTTCTTAATTTTTTTTATGGAATTTGTTTTAATTGGTTTCATGTCTTTGCAGGAGGAGTACTTATAATCACCTCAGTAGCTGGCTGACTGATGCACGGAACTTGACCAATCCCAATACAGTAAATTATTTTTTGATATTACTTTGACTCTTATTTAACTTATTAATACCTCGGTCTGAAGGATCGAGTATTTGATAGATATATTGATGAATAGCTGTAAAGAATTTAACATTGTTCTGGGAGTTAATAGGACATTAATAATTTAAATATTACAAGATGAAGTTAATGAACTAACGTATATAGAATGTATTTATATTTATGTCAACAATAGCTTATAACAATATATATTACAAAGTACAAATATTCAAATCAGATGAATTGTTGGTCAAATCAAACGAATTAAATGTCTATAGCAATTTTTTTTTAATTCTAGAAAGAAACTTTTAGATGAACTGCATATCGAAAAAATTTTTTTTTTTTTTTGTCTGAACCTTTGTTTTATTTAGCAGGAGAGGTGAAAATCTTTGGGATGTGAAAGTTCTTCACAATTTTTATAAGAAGTTTTCTATTAACACTAAGTTATAAAGGATCGCCACTTTGAAAACTAATTATTAAAAATAGAAAACTAATTCGTGCTTAATGCATAAACAATTTAAATTCTAAAAATACTGATTTTTCCTTAACACTTTTGAATTCAATCTTTATTTTTGACATTCTTGAGTTATATAATAATTCTGCACTTAAATCATTACTAATATTATATTCTTCAAAAAAATTTATATTTTAGTTGATTAATAATTTGTTTAAAGGAAATTTAATTAAAGTAATTAATTCTAGTTTCTAATTTTTTCTATTAAGGTCTAAAATATTTTAAAATTATTCCATTCTTTTATTTGATTTCGAGACTAATAAGTTTGCATTGAAATTTTAAAGCATTTACTAAACCTTTTCAACATAGTTTTTTTCTTCTTCCAGGTTATATTTCTAATTGGTAACAAATGTGATCTGGATGCTCAACGAGATGTGACTTATGAAGAGGCTAAACAATTTGCAGATGAAAATAAATTAATGTTTGTGGAAGCAAGTGCTAAAACGTAAAATAATTGTTCTTTTGATTTCCAATCTCATTTTGCTTTTTATGTGATATGACAATAGTTGTGTAAATCATTATGCTGTGATAATTTTTTTTCATCAGGTCATTTTTAAAAATTTGTAATGAATTAGGTTGTGCTAATTAGTTAGGTTAAGACAGAATCCTATTCCTTAATCTTTAAGAGGGTTGTATTTCTTGAATACCTTCATATTGGCCATCTATAAGGCCTTAAATTTTATTTTGCTATGTTTGCTTCTTAGTGTGAACGTTTTTTTATGACCTGAATGTAATTTAAATATTGTAGAATTTAAGTATATTTGTGTGTTTTTTTTTATTAAAGTAATATGAAGCACCATTTCTGAGTGTGCGCTGTGCCAATTCTTTTTTTTTTTTTTTTTGCTCTAATTTATTAAAACTTAATGCTTTTTTCCTTTCCATTTGAGTGGTTTCGTGCTATTAAATAGAAAGTATACTAGTTTTAATTAAAGAGATTTTAGAGCCTGGTAATACCTTTTTTAGAGCATTAAAAAGTAAATATGCAATATCTAAGGTAAAACAAAAACAAAATTTAAATGTCGAAAATGTAAATTGTAAAATAAAAATATTAAGTTAAACAAGTTTTTCTGATAAAAAATGTAAAGGAAAACGAAAAATAATTAAAAAAAATTTAATTGATATTAACTAAGCTATTTCAAAGTATTTCATAATATTTAACTTTAATTTAAGTATTTAATGTTTTCAATAGCAATTCAAGAATGCCCACTTTTGTTCCATAAGTAATTAATAATTAAAATATATAATATTATTAAAAAATATATATAATATTGATTACAAAAAACAGTATACTTTAAATTTGTTTTTACATTACTTCAACTCTTATTGGTTTTTATGCGTAACATGCAAATGAACACTTAAAATTAAAATTTAATTTTTGTAATATATATTGAAGAGTATACGAAGTAATATACGTTTAGTAATATACTCATTCGGCTTGTCTATAATATAAAAATACAATACATTATTATTCATTTAATATCATTTAGCTGTATACATTTATAATATTAATTGGGTTGTATGAAATGTGACTTCCCTTTTTTTTTTAACCCATTGAATCAATGCATTTTAATGTCATTTTAAAAATAAAGTTTCAACTTTTTATTGTATTTGTTCAATAATTATGTTATTCAACTGATTTTAAGAATATTTCAAATAATGGATTTGGTAATGCTGTGTCTTAAGCATTTTAAAAACATTTTGCTCACATCAGTTTATTGTTATAGATAGTTTTGTAGAAAGCTATGACATTAAACATTTGAAAATTATATATTTGTTTAATTAAGGAAAGTCAGATATCTATTTGTATTTAAACTTTAAAGTAGACAATTTTTATGTAATAAATTTGTGTCTTTTCCTTTAAAATTGTAAAAGTTGCTTATAGCAGTTAATTCTTATTTTTTTTCTTATGTTTTAAACAATTCTCTTTTCAAATCATTGTTATTTGCTTTAGAATATTATCTTACATTTTATTTAACCCTTTCACGCCGACTGTCACATATACGTGCCAGCAAGAAAAGCGCTCACTTCCCGGTAGACACACCCGCGTGCCAGAGCGTTTTCTCGTTCTCCCCCGGCCGTCACTTATTTGTGCCAGCAGTTCGGAACGTTTTAAAAAATAAAATTTCTTCCAAAAGATGTCATTATATGTCCATATGGTTTCAGATACATGTAGATTTGACCTTCTACTCAAGATGAGAGTACATTCACATGGTTTTTAGGGGAGAGAAATGTTTTATGACGGCTCTTTAAATTTGCACGTGGTATTTGTTTACAGTAAGCAGGGGTGTTTTTTTCTGCTACTTTCAATTTTCGGTTTAGTTTTTAGTGGATAATTAGATCTTGTAGATCCTTGTTTTAAAATTTTTCATACGAAAAAATAACTTTAAGTCATATATTTAGTTTTCAGATATGTAACGTTAAATGTTATTAAATGATAAGAACATAATGAAAATAAAATGCGTGAAATATATGTGTTTAAACAAGAAATAACAGAAGTAAATAAAGTATCCATAGAAATATATATAAAGCATATGTCATTTAAATACTCTACAGAACAATATGAAACAACGCATTGATATTTCGGTCATATCATGGAATTAGTCTTAACAGCAAAAAACCCTCCGGCCCTGGAGAGTCACGTGAGAGAGACTGCCGGCCTCCGCAGTAAGCGCGCTTTCGAGCTTCGCGTCGCAAAAGGGTTTAAAGAAGAAATTTAATTATTTATGAACATTGATTGAAAACATTTATGATTTTCCCTACTTAATTATTTAGGTAACACTTTAAACCCTTTCAAAACTCAATAAAAACTGAAATATAAATATTTATGCAACATTATTCCAAGGTAGGATTAAACTGTGTAATCTTCATAAAAAAAAATCTACTTTTGCGTAATATTATTATTTATTTATTATTATTTTTTTAAAAGTTTATGCGACAAAATCTTTGTATAGAGTATTTTAATTGAATCTTTACAAGTCATGACTTTTTTTTTAATCCAAATGATCCTTTTTCAATTTTCTTTGAGAAAAATAATTGTTTGTATAAATATTTGTTCTGTTTTAATTCTTAAACTTGAAATTGTTAAAGAATAATATCTTTTTCAGTGGAGAAAATGTTGAAGAGGCATTCTTAGAAACAGCTAAAAGAATATACCAAAACATTCAGGATGGAAGGTACTTAACATTTTGTTTTAAATTCTTGTTTTAAATTTTTTATTTTTGTGAATTTTAAATTAGTTTTGCTACAGGTAGCCATATCTTCATAATAGTTATATTATAATTTTTTTCCCTCTCTAGTGATAGCTATGGTCCTTGAATTTCTGATAGTTTTTTTTACTGCAATAATTAATCATTTCTTTATTTGTTTACCTTTGGTTTTTAAAATTCAGATAGATTTAATACATTTTTACAACAAGCGCTAATTTGAGTTATCACTTTTTTGAAGCGTTTGATTCACATTTTATAAGATAGATTTTTGTATTTTTTTTGTCAATTTTTGGTCACTTTCATATGGTTTTTAAAATTGTGATATTTTAAATATGTTGTTATAATGGCGTTATACATGACAATCGATTGTAATGTCACATTATTTGATGATTGTTCTTTCACGAGTCATTTACTTTTTTTTTTTTGCCTTTTTCCACATTGTTTTTTAGATTTATATTTTTAAAACAATGCTATTAGGATGTGAAGATTTTGCATTTGAGTTTATCAACACTTTTTTATGTGTTGAATTTATGATGATTCTGTCAGAAATCCACATCTTTCTCCATCTCATTTTTTTTAAAGAATTTCTACTTTTTTTCTAATTCTTTTTTTTATTATTACTTGGCCAAGGTGATTAGAGCAAATTAAAATTTTGTTTTAAAACATCTCATTATCTACCATTGAACACTTTTTAAGGGTCGGAAACTGAATCAGCTCTTAACGACCAATATTTGACTTCTAGATATCAAATTTGGCTGTGAATGATATGTTTCCCTTAGCCTTGATAATGTTTATCTATTTTCCTTGAAGCTTTTATTTCATTCATTTTTTCCAAAATATTTGAGGTTCACAATTTCCAACCTTCGTTGCTTTAAACTCTTTCCTAAAACAGGATTAGTGGATTCGAGAAACTCTGTAACAGAGTCAAATATTTTGAAGAAACAGCACGAACAGTTTCTTTTTTAAAGCCATCTCTCGCGGGGCGTATGTAAAAGCAAGAGTTCAGACTTCTCATCATTTTCGAGGTCAAGTTTTAGAAACAAACGGTCATTAAGGGAATTTGCTTTCATATTATTGATGCCAGAAATACCGAGTTGTAAAGTTTTGTGCAGGACTCCTCTAAATTTTTTTTTGCAGCCAAATGACGATGAATGACACAGTGAATTGTGATAACCTCCAACACTTTTTTTTTTTAATGTGGGCAAGAATCCTAACATGACGACCAGACTTGGCAGGAGCACCGTCTGTTGCACCAGCGCTCATTTGTTTGGAGAATTTCTTTTTCCTCAAAATATCTCTCACCGCTTTAAAATTGTTTATTCTTTTGTGTCAGTGATCAAAGTTCTTGCAAGCAACATTTCCTCATTGAACTCCTTATGCTCATTAATAAACCTCATGTAAGCTAACACAATGGCTTTGTTATCAATCAATCACAAATTTACATCTCATAAATGTGGTGAGTTTAAATTCTACATCTACGGCCATTTTGTAGATTCGCCTGGAAACAGTATTGTTGCTCAGAAGAACCAAGTGTTATCTTACTACTCAAGCCTTCAGCAAACATGATTTCAACTATTTTTTTGGTAGCAGGTTAAACAAAAGTTTTGCCAATTCTGTGAGGTTTACCACATTTGGCTATCAATAAACACACTTCCTAAGAAGACCTTTGTCAAGATCAGTTGCTTGCTTTTTAAATAGTTCGGTCAAATTAGGCTGTTTATCAACTTCACTTTTGAGATCTTGAAAATAACTAAGGGGTTTACTCAGTCTGTCACTCTTGAAAAAGGGTTTCTGAATCGCAAGGGCCTCGTTTAAGTAAGTGTTTTGCAGCATAAAAGAAAATATTGAAACTGCACATTTTGCGGTGATGTGATGAAACCAAATTTTAAATACTCCATTGAATACTAATGACACTTCCTTTTCAAATCCAGTGTGAACTTTCACACTTCAATACAAAGGCACGGAAACCTATACTAGTAAAGACTGGCGAATTTGACAGTAGAAGCTGGCTGTCAGGTCTCATAATTGCCAAGCTGCTTTGCTATCTCTCAAAAAAATTTTCAAACTAGTTTATCAATCTGCTTCTTCTGTGACCTATCTTTAAATTGGGAGAGAAGTGGTTGAGTCTAGAGAGGAACGTTTCTGTAGAAGTAGGGGTATAAAACTCTAGCGTATCTTGACCATGACCGTCAGGAAAAGATTCTTCTATTTTGGAAGGTCAGATTTTTACTTTAAAAAAAACATCTGAAACATCTTAAAAATCTTAATCTTAAAAATCTTAACATCTTAATGCCTTTTAAACATCTGAAATAAAAACTGCTTGATTTCAAATATGTAATATTTATTTTATAATATTAATTGGTCCATTAATATTTGAATTTACTCTTGATTTATTAAATATTTTAAATGATAACATTTTTTTATTATTTAATGGAATTTAATATTAAATATCAACTGCACAATTCAGGGAATATCTTGGATTTACAGGGAATTTTGAAGTGTCTTCTCACTGGACATCCTGTTTAAAAACTTCAAACTGTGGGAAAGATATTCCATTATAGTAATATGTGCAGAAAGTTGTTATAAGCTTATTGTGTTACTTAAGATTTGCATTATATGGGTTACTACTTAACCATTATAAACTTTCAAAAGTTGAATAATTTAGTGAAATTCTCTCATAGACTAAATTTTTATTTCAATTGGCATTTACTAAATGAAAACTCATTAGTTGTTTTTTACTCTAGATAAGTGGTAAGCTGATACCACTTTGGATATAGAATTAAATAATTGAAAGAAAAGTATACATCTATAGCGTGCTGAAACACAAATTATTCTGGATGCTTAAAATAAATAAGATATTTTAATGTCAATTATTGTAAAATGAAAAATTATTAAATGTGCCAATTTATTTAAAAAAATACTTTAATCTAAAATTTAAAAAAAAAAAAAAAAATGGCATCTATGTCTGACTGATTTTGTTAAAATAATGTTTTTATTATTTAAGTCTTGATTTGAATGCTGCTGAATCTGGTGTGCAACATAAGCCAACAGCTCCTAGAAGTGCACTCAGTAATGACCAGACACCTAGCAAAGATGGATGTGCTTGTTAATTGTTTTCTTTTCTATGGTTAACAGGTAATAATACAATTGCTACATTTGTTTTATGTGTTTCTTATTATTGGGACAGTTAGTAACATAATTGGAAACTCGTCTGATCTTCAACAAAATGTTTTTAAGTTTCTTTTCCTTTTTTTTATTTATTTTTTGTTGAACCCAACCTATTTAACGTGGAATTTAAATAAAGAAATCCCCACAGGGTGTAGAATTAAAATCAAATAATGACGTGTATACACATTCAGAACAAATAGGACATATTATAAATTTTACAAAAAAAGGAAGAATTGCAACCATTTCTGAAAAGAATATTGTTATTAGGAACGTGTTTAAAAATTTACAAATGCATAAGATACAGTATAAAAATATTCTGATATTTTACACAATTTCCCTGCTAATCCTCGCTAGTCCTTCAAATTGCTGTTTATGTATGTAATTAATTTTAAGCTGAAGCTCCCTCACCACCCCATGATTTAAAATACTTAGCAGTTCTATTGGTAATTTAAAGGAAACATACCATCTAATATTTTTATACCATTTCATTGGTATTTTGAGTTTTGATAATCGTATACTTGTTTGACGTGTATACTTGTTTATTTCATACAACAAGTATACACGTCAAACACTGCTATAGAGGTTTGATCCAACATGTATAAACGCCAAACACGCTTAACTGGTTAAAGTTATTTTAGTGTATATTTCCTGAGATAATTATAATGCAAAAAATTTTTATTATCAGTGCTACAAAAATATCAGATAAACAAGAGTTGATTCTCAAAAATATATAAAATGTTTTATGAAGATAAAAATTAAAAATGCGAACTAAGCACCATTCAGAATTTTTCAATCTCAAAATTTGAATGAGTGACTGTGAATGGCTGTGAAGAGACCGAACTTAAAGGTGCACTGAAAAAATAATCTTTATTAAAACAAAGCAAGAAATATGCTTTATATATAGAAAGAAGGTATTTGATAAGATCAAATTAGTTTTTGTATTTGTATAGTATACTGAAAATCATTGAATTCAAATAATTTTTTTATGTTTGGTAATTTGCACATCATTATTTAACAAAGGAAGAGTTTTTAAATGTTTTATCCAATATATGCTAAACATACTGATGGCGTTTTTATTAATTTGTTATAGTTTAATTTCTTTTCTATGGTAATTAATTAAAAATAATTCCTAATTTTTTATAAATTTGTCATTTAATTATTTTTTTTTTTTTTTTTTTTTTTAACCAGAAAGTTTCACTTGAATTAAAACATTTTTGAAAAATTTGTTCTACCAGCATTATTATAAATTAAAAACTTACAATTATTATTTAAATGGTAATAAGCCAATTCAAGGTTATTTAATTTAAGCTGATTTTCAGAAATGCAACTTGTCATTTTGTAAAAACTGTCCTTGTATATTTTTAGAATCTTTGTCAAGAATGAAGACAAAAAAGTTTATTTGATAGTCATAAATTAATATTTTAGGGAGGAAAACACAGTTAATATCTTATAAATTACTAGTAATAATGGTGTCTCTGCAAAATGTCAAAACTTGTTTGATTAATTAGAGAGAACAAAGAAAGTTAAAAGGCAATTATAAAAGCACCTTCAAATTTTAACTGGCGATCATCATCTTTGAATTTTAATTTAATACTTCTTTCTTAAAAATTGTTTAACCTTTTTCTTCTGCCTACGTTCAAAAAAACCTTTTTAATATGCAAGTCAAATATATAGCAAGCGGCCTTCACATTAAATTTACGTGTACACCCAAAAGCCAGAAGATGGTAAATTTGTAATTAAAAAATATATGAAATTATAGTTATCTAAATTACTTTATCCATCAATGAATAATAAAATTAAAATTAAAGCTTTAAATGTAAGTTGTATTTGTTTCTTATGTAACTTACTGGAACTTTTTTTAAACTTACTGGAGTCCCACAAATATTAATTAAATCTGGTGCGCAACACGAATCTCGCTCCAAATGTTTTTCAACTTTTGAAAAGTAAACCTTTGATGGTTAACTTTTCAATTCAGCCAGTTCATCGTTTTCACACGACGTTATTATTCATTATTTAGCATAATTCCTTCATCAATATTGTGAATAATTCTATCAGAAAAACCAACTGCAATAAAAAAAAAAGCTAAAGAAATTCAGAAAGAATGGTAAGGAAATTTAAAGAATGGTTAAATACATTTCACGATTTTTAGAAGCGTTGGCGTCATTCTTACTGAATTTGGTTTTAGCATTCTGCTTTAAATGTACCTATCATGTTCTAAAATTGCTAAATGTATATTTCATAGGAATTTTTATTTTGATGAAAAAGTTGCACTAAAAAATGCAGTCAGTGCAGCGTTGAAAAATATTTTATATTATAATGAAAAGATTGTTTTCAAAACATTTTAATTGTACACAAAATTGTTTGGCTGTAACAAAAAGAGAAGGATAGAATGTCACCAATCTTTTTAAATAATACTTATTTGACTGTTTCTGAATGGTATTGTTAGATAATCGTGGAGAGTAAGCTCTAAAAATTCTAAGTCTGGCAACTGACCCATTATGAACAATATGCCACCAATTATGACGTTATATGGCTGAGGTACCATTAAAATTTTCCAATTTTATTCAGAAGTACCATAGTTTAGATAAGTTATGTAATTCTTGTGCTAATGTATGACTAAAGTTTAAATCTTGTTAAATTGGATAGATCATTATTCTTTTTTAATAAAATGTGAGGCATGCTTAGTGAATAAGCCATCATTTCATAATTAGTTTTTTTTTCAAAATAGTTTTTACTTATAATTAATTTAATAATTTTAAGCTTTTAATTTGTGTAAACATTTTCTTTTTTAGGATTAAAGCCTTCATTGGAAGAGTTTGATTTGATTAATGTATGCTGCGGCTACAGTTTAGTAGCTCTGATGGTCATTATCAGCTATTATTACCATCATTGCAGCTTTAGTTTATTTTTCACATCAAAAAGGGGAAATTGGAAGCATCTCATTTGGCACCATAGATTTTGTAATTCTAATTCAGTGGAACATTCTCTGTATATTTATCAGTTAGGACCTGCACCCCTTTTTCTTCTCAAACTAGAACTCTTCCTCTTTACATTTATTAAACTAGGAAAAAAAAAAAAAAATTCCAAGTTGATTCAATATAAGCATTGCAATTTTGTTTCATTATTTATATAAAATTTGCTATAAATTTTATTTGCAATCTTGGCTAATTCTTTGATTTGTAAATGAAGTTGACTGCTAATAGTTCATAAGATATATTTTATTATTATTTTGAGAAATATTAATTCAAAAAGATTGTGCCTTTCTTATTTGCTTGTTACATTAAATACTGTTTAAAAAATTTTTGCTCTAATTGTTTAAAGATAACTACATTTGAGAAACCTTATAGACATTTAAAAATTTATTTTCTTGTATATTTTTTTAATTCTGTGATTTATGGCAGAGTCATTTTTTTAATTGTAAAATATTTTAATAAGGGACCATTTATAACAGGGACCTTTAAATGGTATGTTTTAACTTTTGTTTTTAAAACAAATAGTTTACATAACAGTTTTTAATTACATTGTTTGCTGTGGAACTATTCCCCTTTTCTATAAGACAAATTTTTCATTTTGATCAGCCTCCTGATAAAAATAGATTTTTTAAATTTTCTAACAATTAAAGTTAATTTAAGACTCTGCTTTAACAAGATGTATATTTGTTGAAATTATAAGTGTTTCCAATATGTATTGTGTAAAGTATGTATTTTGTATTAAACAAAACTGTATTGTTGGATGTATAGTTGCATCTTTGTTAAATTAACATCTTTCTTCACCCTTAGAGTATTGTGTTTAATATTTTATTATAACAGTATGCAAAATTATTTAAAATGATTTGTTTTATGTGTATATTAGCACTTAAAATAGAGATTATATATTTGTTAAAATTTTATTATTGCTGTTAAAGCCTTTATTTTTATTTTTATTAATCAATAATCAAGCGTTAGTGTAGATTTTATAAAGAAATTTTTAAAAAAAATTTTGTTATTATATAAATAGTGTTTAAAATTCTCTCAATTAACCACTTTCTATCATATTGTCACTTATTGATGGGTAAAAATGTATTTTTCTTTCCAAATTCAATTGACTTTTTACTTATAGTTCTTCCATTTTCGGCCAGTTTCTAAAAATGCAATCCATTTGTATGTCAATTTAATACTAAAATCATATGCTATGTGATATACTTGTAAGTCCAAAAGATTGTTTAATTGAGTTATTTGGATGAGTATCTAGTATTTGAGTGATTCCATAGGAGGCTATTTTTGTGTACAAATTATGTATATATATATATGCATGCCATATTTTATGTTATCAATGTGCATATAATTTCCTCTCCAAATGTTTTGTCTGTATGATGGAAGTGGGATTTCATTAAAAGTGAAGGAGAATGCTAATTGTATTTCTCATTAGTGTTGAAGAATTTCGTATAATATTTAAATTCCATATAGACTGAAAATAAATAATACTTATTTACTATTTATTCTTTCATTGCATTGAATGTTTCTCTCTCTTGGTGCAATATTTTATTTTTCACCTTGTTTCACATAAAAATAAAGACATTTCATTTAAAATTATTTAAGTATTTTTAATTAAAAATATTAACTCTTTTGTGCTGGTTATTCTGGGAGATGAAATTGGATTATTTCAATTAAAAAAAGATCAAATATCTTTGTTCTGGCCACTCTTAAGCAGGAAAAGCTCTATTTTGTTCATTGCTTTTCTGCAAGTTGGTAAAACCGAGGATCTTCGTTTATATATACCTGGTTAATGTATTGCGCTAAGTATGGTATATGTTTTGTTGCAAAGAAAAACTTATGAGCACTTTTGATTTATTAAAATTTAAAAAAAAATTTTTTTTTCCATAGTTGGAGCAATTTTCAAAATATCTTATTTTTAAAAATCTTTTTGTTTTTTAAATTTATGGTTTTAAAGTCTGCTAAATTTATGCAGGATATTCAAAAAGCATGAAAACAGTGGAGTATCTCTAAAAAGACCCATTAGTTTAAAAAAAAAGTAAATGAAACATTTTCAAGAGATTCATTCAATGATACTAAGCTCAAAGACCCTTGGCCGGAGTAGAGGGCAACTTCAAAATCTCAAAAAGGAACCCTCTATTTTTTTAATTACATATTAAGATTTCCCGGGAAAAAATATTCTATTTTAATTAGGAATTTTTCTTCTTCCCTGCATTTTGGTTCACAGGTGGAACTGTTATCGCTAAATGAAAATGTGATAAAAATTGTTTAAATGAGGATGTCTCGAAAAATGTATTGCATATCGAGAAAAATTAAAATAGGCATCAATATAGGTAACACGTTAATTTTTTTTATATTAAATAGGTACAGGATAAATATTTAAAAAAATCACTTAACTTGACTCTTCACCATCACCTGAAGCATATATGAATAGTATGTTTTTCTCCCCAGAACCATTTTCCTTAAACATTAACACTGCTTGATTCTTCAAGCTTTTTTTTAAAATTCGTTTTGCTTCATAGGTCTAGAGAGTGGTGCCATTAGTATTTCATAATATCGTAATTTCTTCATTTTAAACAATTAGCCCTCCCATCTTTATATTGCAATTACAGCTTTGTTCTGTGAACTAAAATGTAAAAATCTTGTTAATCTAGTTGGGTAACTTTGTGTAAAATCCAAATTTGAGCAAAACCTGAAAAGTAAAAGAAGAGTTCAAAGTTTACTCCTTACCCAGCAATGTAATAATACGATAATTGGTGCCAAAGGTAAAAATATTAATTTCGTATGGATATGGAATTTGCATCTTTAAATATTAATTGATTTAAAATCGGCTTTAAATTTTCTTAATCGTGGCTTTCATTCATATTTTTATTATTATTTATTTTTTTTTGAAGGGAGGGCGGGAAAACTGATTTCTGAAACATAGTGTTGTTGATTTTGAGAAATTTTGTTCATTTCGCAATTTAAGCTATCGGCTGATTGATCAAAATCAATTCAAAAATACAATAATTAAATCAATAGATCTTCGGGGTGATTCACTGCAACAAATATTCTGAAGAAAAATTTTCTATATAACAGACGTGTGATTTTTCAGTATTTTTTTAGAAGTATCTTTCTGTGTAATTGTGTATTAATATCTCAAACTTTGCTGACAAATTGACATGTCAGGGTGGCCACCCACCTGGAATTATCAGGGAATTTGGATAAAAACCTGGAAAAATCAGGGAATTTTGAAGAAAAGCTGGAAAATTTTGCTTTGATAATTTTTTCCCACTAATTTAAATTATTTCATCCATTATACCCACTTTTTTTAGACGGAAATGTATCTCCAAACAGTTGAAATATCATTGACTTAGCGATACTTTGTTTGCATCAAAATGTGCTCCATTGCAGCTCTGTTAAACTAGAATGCCACATAAAATTCTTCCACGGTTGCTAAACGAATGTGAAACCTTTGACTGCTATGGGACTGTGCAATTTAGGAAAGATTGTGGTGGAAGAAGAGATTAGGATATTAGTTTCTGTTTTTAAATTCTGTCCTTGGGCTGAATCCATTTATGGCTCAAGTTTGTTCCGATGCTTTCGTGGTAATTTTTTTCCATTTTGACGAAATGTTTTTGTATTTTTAACTTTATAAAATTCTCCAAAAATTAGTTGGTTATAATTTAATAATAATAGATTTTATATTGCACTCTTTTTTTCTGAAAGCTTTTGTATTCCCATTCAAAGAAATCTGTAAGTTCTTTTTCCTCAGCAAATCAACCAATCACACATTTTTTTACAATTGCTAACAACAATGTTTGACGACAAATTGTTGCATTAATGCTAATTTTTTCTATTTCATTTTAACCTTTTATAACATATTTTAATTTTTTTAAAAAACGGTTTTTTAAAGAACTAACTCTATATTAATATTTAATTTTACTCGTTTGTTGGTCAATATATGATTTTTGACTCAAAATTTTGTACCAAAACATTAAAAAATAAATAAAAAATCTTGCCAAATTGTCAAAATAATTATTTTTTTCAAGATATGTTAAAAAAATAACATTTTAAATAAAATATTTTATAATATAGAAATTTTTCTTGTACACATCCTATACTTTATAAGAAACAAAACCTGGAAATTTTAAGGTTTTTATCTGGAAAAATCAGCCAAAATCCTGAAAAATCATTTGTTTTTATCAGGAAAAACAAATGCCATTACAACAATACAAAGTTTTAATTCTTGACTTCTATGTGATCCGTTGTTGTTACTTATACCAATATCAGCAAGCCTGCTATGGAAAATTATAGCGAATTTTTAAGGCAGAGGGTGCGTTTCTTAATAGTGGCGCCATCTATGACCAAGAATATGACTTCAGCCACACACACGGCTCAGCTGTTTTTACAGGGAAGACTCATTCATACTTTATTCTTTCACACAGATCGTAATTTTAACCTGAACTAGAGGACGATCAATCTCCAATTCAATACCCCAGAGGTATTCATTTGTCATGGGAACTTGGAGAACTATGTGACCCCGACAGATTTAACGTGCAGCAATCATCATTTAATAAACAGGGATTCTTCGGCAGGCGGGATTCGAACACGAGCCTAACCAGCCTTTCCCGACCCTCTATTTGATTTAATAGGGTACTTGCAATATGAGAAGAGAAGTGATAATGCCTAACCATGTGATTAAAATCAGATTTAATTGGATACCTGTAAGCGACACGTGTGGGTAGAATTTGATTGGCTTCTGAAGCGACAAATACCACGATTTACCTACGTTGACGTCACTCGTGGGTATCCAATAAAGTGCAGTGGTGATTCACAATAGATTTTGATAACTATTTTTTATTTTTTCTTAAATTTCTTTTAAGACCACTGAAGTATATGTTCGTATTATTCATTTTTGGCAAGGATTCTAGCAATCCTGGAAAACTTTTATACATTTTTTTTTATTGATTATTGCAAAATAAAATAATACTAAACATTTAATTATTTTCCATGGAATTATCTTTGATAAACCAATTTTCCTATTCAGTTCATGATTATTTTTTTTAATCAGTGTAGATATTTATAGAGATAAAACAAAATGCACAAAGAGTCAAATTGATATTTATAAACTATCGACCTCTTATAATTAAATTATTGATGCAATAATTAACCAAATTGTATCACCCTCCTTCTCCATACGTGCGTTTTTGTATTTTATATCTCTGTTTAAATTTTCGACTATACTAGTTAATAAACATTTTGCGTCTGCATCTTAATTCTAGAGCATTAGATTAGTTAGGGCGTTTCTTTTTCCTTATTTTTTTCATTTTCATGTTGTAAAATCTTGACTAAATATCAGTGTTACCTTCATATAAAATGTTTCAGTTTAAATAAAGAAGTAAAGATATGAAATTGATTTGTTTTAACACGTTGAGTGCCACGTCACCAGTATGGAGGTGACGCTTATTTGACTACTTGCTAAGGATATTCGTAAGTATTTGAAAAGATATTTCACAGGAAGTAACAAAACTATTGAATTGTTATAAAATAATACAAAAATTATTTATTGTGAGCCTCGTCAAAGCTTTCTTGTTCACTGTTATTTGATTCACTAAGAAATAAGTTTTTCTTTTCGAAATTCAACGAATTAGGGTAAAGATTTTTAGTTATACTCCTCTTGACTCAACAAAGATTCAAACTGACCGTGTATTGAAGGTAATCTTCGTTTAAGCAAACTAAAGCATTTCTTACGCATTTTCCTTAACAATGAAAAATTTAAACCCACTTATCTCAAATCATGATTTTATGAGTTATGCCGCTATTGCAGCCCACGAGTGATATTATTCTTGTGACCACCCCCAGAGACTGGCATTATTAAATATCGGTGGGAGTACTTAGCAAAATACGCTTCGTACAGCGGTACTCGTGGCCTGAAAGAGATTTCACTGTAAACGTGTAATAAAACTGTTATAAATTGCATTTAACCTGTTACACTCGGATGTAAGTCAGCAAAAAAAAAAGATATCACCCTGAATAATTTTCGTTCTAATGATCGGATTTTCACGAACTAAGTGTCAATCTTAATGGTTCCGGGGGGTGACCTCAAATATGCTAATTAGTTAGTGCTAACTATTAATTAAGTTACGAAATCAGACACAAAAACGTACTTTCTCTGAATAAACATATATTTTTTTTTACATATTTGGATTCCTTATCTTCAAAATATAGGGGGTAGCCGCAATCTGGGAAATGTGGCCCCCATAGTTTGGTCAGGAGAGCGATTCAAAGTTTGGACCCCTTAATGTTAATTTCCCTTTTTCCGTTTTCAGTCATATTTTAAAAACTAATGAAGCAATTCAAAAAAATATTGCACCAACTCATAGAACGCATTTACCCAAAGATAATTTAATGAAAAAAATTTTTTTAATAATTATTAATTATTTTTTATTATTTAATTAAAGAGAGGATGAAAAAATTTTGAATTATAAGGTATGGATTTTTTTATACCATATTAATCTACATGCTTTTCAATTGAAAAATCTAAAGTTTCAACTGTTTTTATTTATTAGAAGATGAGAAAAATTAAAATTAATTATTTTAAAAAAAATAATTTGGCGACAATGAAAAAATGATTAAATGGGGCGATTAATATTAAAATGTGATAAACTTACGAAGAACTTGATTTAGCGCGCGTGGCGTAAAATTTCATTCATATTTTTTTCGCTAATAATCGTTTGCTAATCTTTTTATTTTTTTAAAACTATAAAATACAATGTTTCTTTTTTAGTCCTCTAAAAATCTATTTGAAATTAAGTAAAGAAATTTGAATAAAACATTTTATTGAATAAAAAACATTTTATTCAACGAATGTCGAGTTTTATAAAAGCATGCTTTTGATAGAATATGATTACACACCAGATTGTGCTTATTTAATGTGATTATTTTTTAGTTTTTTTTTTTTCTCAATAACCTATACAGTTACAATAATATACATACGTATGAATAGATTTGGAATAAAATATTTCTCAGTTTCTTGTATATATTTTTTTATGAATATTAATAAAAATACGTAGTAAACATATTTAAGCATATCTCACATCATCGCAAATTTCTCAACATCTTATATATCGTGTTAATCTTAAAAGTAATTTTTTAATCACCTGTCCGGAAGTGTTTCGCAGAACTATTTTACCAACTATTTAATTAAATGTTAGCATTTTTAAAAATTTTATTCTTTACCCTACTACATTTATTGTTTCTTCATTAATACTAATAAATTTTTTTAGTACTTTAATTTAGATTTTCTTTAAAGTAAAGTTCCTTTTTACATTATAGTCAAGTTCTTTTTAAAAGAATTATTGTCTGCTAGCTAAGAATAAAGCCTTGTTAAGAAATTAAAAACACTCCGCTGTTTAAAATTATTTAATGCAAAACAGCTGATTATTTACTTAGCATACTATTTTTTTCGAAAAAAGAATATAAATCATTGATTGTCTTTTTTGTTTTGTTTCTTGTGACTTCAACATAGATTATCTAAAATAGTGTCCATGTTTTATAAGTCACTACAAAGAATATAAAGATACCGAACATAAAAAGCTGTCAAATACGTAGCCAAAACTTTTAAGCGTCTTAAAATATCTCAGTATCTTAAATGATTATTTCTTTATCATTCCATGTAGATTTTTTTTCGGATAATATACTAAACTATTTTGTTTAATTTTTTACTTTAGCACGATTCCCAAGATATTATTGTAGTATAATTTGTTATCAGGAACAATGCCTTATTTTGTTTAGCAGGAAACACTAAAAATTGAAATTTGTAAAAAGTTGCAGAAGTCGTGCGAATTTTAGAATCATCTGATTTAAAATAATGCAATAAAAAATTCGTAAATTTCCGAACTTATTTTGATTAAAAATAAAAAAATAATAAAAAACGTGGCAAGAAGGCTAACATACTTTTTACAGAACTGTGAAAACCAGTTTTTCCTATATTTCGTCAAAAGAGGATAAGAATGATATTGCTCCGAGGGGCCTACTCAACAATTTCGCTATTTCCAGAATGAAATCTGTTTGATCGAAACATATTTCCTTGAAAATAAAAACGGGGAAAAAATTAACTTTTGTTATTTATCTAAGCTTATTCCATTCATTTAATGATAGCGGTATCAAGGTTAAGGATATGCAATGGAAGCCCCGTTTACTATTATACTATAAATGCGTTAAATCATGTTGCTTGAATAATTTATTTTAAGCTTATTAATTAATAATTTTAAGCAAATAAGGGTGTAAAAATAAACTCGATCAAAATACTCCGAAAGTATACCCTAAAATATTTGTAGAATAAACTTTGGAATCTATATATACAAAATACCTTTTCAAACAACTTCGAGTAGGACGGAAACGCTAACTTGTTTAAAATAGTTGTCCTTGTAACTATTTAATTTCGATTTCTGGTGCTAGAGGACATTCCATTTTCACATTCGACTTTTGAAATTTCGATTGTAAACGGAATTTTTTTATGTCCTTAAATTAAAATGTTAAGGCTTGCAGCAAAAAAAAATTGTACTGCATTGATTTTTTTACAAAATAGCGAATTATTATTTTTTTAATCTAAGAACCTGTGCCTATAACTTAAGTAAAACTTATTTTAATATCGAGTGAAATAATTTAATATATTGTGTAACTAAATAGATAATCCCAAGAAATTGAATTGAAAATATAAAAACTTCATTGATTTAAAAATTAATAGATGATGATAAAAATAGACATGTTTTGAGCACAATAATAAAAGTCACAAGTTATTCAAGCTTGGCAAGTTTTGAGAATGGGTGAATATATTTGAACGCTCGAAACATGTCGACTTTTACTTCCCTCTTCATATTTTTTGAAGCCAGTTGAGTTTTTATCATCAATTATACTGTTTTACATTTGGGTCTTGATCATTATTTTGATAAGGATTTTACACTCGTTAAAGTAAAAATATGCATTTTCATATTTCAACAGGAATTATGTGGTCTTTAAAAACATAAGAGCATCAATATTGTAAAAGTTATATTTAACTTGGTTTAAAATTAAAATTTTGAGACCAGATATTTTGAGTTAATGAAATTAAATATTTTATCTTTTAAGTTTTCGTGTCCCCCTTTCAGTATCTTAAGGACCTTACAAGCTCTGTTTAAAAAGAGAGTAACATATCAGATATATATAAGAAAACAAAAATAATCATAGTATCAGTATTTGGTGGTAAATGTAGCTTATCGTAATTGAAGAATATGCTGTGCGATATTTTATGGTGAATTTGCGAACGTAAGTTTCTAAATGTATCGAAGCATAAGGATGCTATTTGCTAATCATCTTTATCCAAAGAAAACCTTGTTATCTAAATATCTAGCAGAATGAAGCGATTTTTGAAACAATGAATCATACTATATGCAACATATTCTTTCAATATCTTATTCTTAAACATAACCTATTTCAATGCTTTTAAAATACCACTAAACATTCAGCAATTCCTTGAGTTATAGGAAAACGAAATATCGTAAAAACTTGTGAATGCGCATTAGAATTGCTATATAATCTACATTTTATTTTTCAAGCACTTTTTTTTCTTCAAACTTTCTTGCCTAGATGTCTTGATTAAAGCTGTAAAAGTGATTATCCCTAAAATTTTGTATTTAGCCATAATAAGTTATGTTAATTTGATTTTAGTATGAAATCCTCGAATAAATATAGCAGAAACAACATAATTTAAATAATATCAGATAATTTAAATAATATCAGATCATGTATTTAAATTCGAAAATCATAAATAATTTATAATCGATTCAAATTTTCTTTTCAAGGGAGATTAAAATTAAAAAAACTTTTCTTTTTGAACAGAAATCAGCTTAAAAATTGTCAATTGCCTAGAAACTTCGAGATATTTTCTATTAACGATTAATTAAACCTCTCTGAGTAATCACAGAACATTATTTCAATTTTTTTTCCAGTCAGAGCTTGGTTGCTTAGCAACCTAGTAAAATTAAATTCTTCTTTTGAATTAGTCAATGGGTTATCTTAAAATATTCATTTACGCTGGCGACTTTTTTTTGGCGGTTTTCTGGACTATCGCCAAATATATAAACCTTTGTTGCGACCCTATTTACCACCCATTTTTTTCAAAATTTTTTCTACCCCCCCTAATTCAAGTATATGGATTCCAAATATGTAAAAAAAAATATATGTTTATTCAGAGAAAGTACGTTTTTGTGTCTGATTTCGTAACTTAATTAATAGTTAGCACTAACTAATTAGCATATTTGAGGTCACCCCCAGGAACCATTAAGATTGACACTTAGTTCGTGAAAATCCGATCATTAGAACGAAAATTATTCAGGGTGATATCTTTTTTTTTTTGCTGACTGTACCATTCTGAATTTAAGTTTTCTCAATAAGCTTACCATACAAAAATTTAATCACTTCTACCGATAGTATTCAATGTCAAGTTCTAGCTGGAAGTGGATCAGTGTTTGTTTTGAGGTATTTTTTGTATTAGTAGTACAGAGCGTTTACTAAAATTATCACTTACATGAACCTGAATGCTTCAACACTCGGAATAATCAGGTTTTGATTTTCAACCTAAGTTTGAGTTATGCTGCTGATACCCAAATTTTTCAATATGACAATAACTAAGTTTACCGAGATGGGAGAATATGTGACTAGTTTTATGAATCTTTACACATATCTGGAATAAGCTGAAAAATCACCTGACTTGAATCCCATAGAAAATCTGTGGACCATATTTGAACACCAAATTAAACACCGAAATCTGAATTCCTGTATGTGCTGGATTAGCGCAATCAAATTCTCAGAAAGTGGCTAGATGCGACGCACCAGTAGATCTTGTAGGCGTTTACTTCCTTAAAAATTAAGTCCTAATCCGGAGTTGCAGGTATGTATTAAATTACGATTTTCGTAATTTCTCTAGGGGTGATTGGTTTTTTTTGTAGGGGGGGGGGGCGCGTTAAGCTAGTTCAGAAATATTCTATGATCATTAGCTATTGAAAAATAAATTGTCCCACGGATCGTAAAGACACGATTCCGAGTAGAACGCCGAAATCAAGCATCACTGGCTGCGGTCTATACACGGGTGTGCTACCGCTTTGATCAGCCTGCGTAGGGACCGAGGTTGCGTGGTATCGGTCCTCGTTAAACTGTTCTACAGGTTGTCGGGCTACCAAAACAGGTGAGCTATTCCACTATAGAGGATCGAAATTGTAATGGCATGTCTTCGGATCATCCTAAAGGATGTTTCCCAGACCGTCGCCAATAGCACATTCTGCAGCTCTAGTGCGACGTAAATAAAGTTTTTTATTTCCTATGAGCTGCACAATCAGTCTTCCCGATGAGCAGACCTAGTGCGTTCTCCAGAAGTGGTATCCACTCTTTCAGGACCACCACAATGGGTGAAATACCGGACGTAAATAAAGTACTACGACCTATTGAAAAAAAAAAATTACCACAATGTTTTACGTCTTTTAAACTATTTTAGAGCTTACATTTCTTTCATTAGTGTTTCGAACTCCGTGTGCAAAAGCTATAAAAAAAAGTCAAATTTTCATTAAGTTAAGTGTGCGCAAAAAGTGAACTCTCTGAATAACCTTTGATCTAATGATAGGATTTTCACGTACTAAGACTCAAATCTTACTGGTTAGAGAGACTAACCTTAAATATGCTAATTAATTGGTGCAGACGATATTTTAAGAAATCAGACACGAAAGGCTATTCACTCTGAATCAATGTGTCTTTTTTCGACTGATTTTGATTTATGACAATCAAAATAGGGAATGGTGGGGAGCCGTAATCTGGAATGTATGGTCCAGATAAGTTAAGCAGGAGAGCCATCGAAAGTTTGGTTTCCTTGATGTTAATTTCACTTTCTGCTTAATTCGCTATATATCGACAGCGTATTAAGTGAATCGAAATTTTTTGCACACAATTATAAAATTTCTTCTATCCAACGATAATTCCATATAAAAATAATTTTTCATTACAATTTATTATTTTTGAGATTGAGTCTTAGTACTTAGTCATTAGATCAAAAATTATTTAATGGATATTCTATTTTTTTTTTCTAAATTATTGTGCTAGTTTGCATTTATCTTTAACTCATTAATCGCTTTATTAGTACTCAAGCTAAAATTCATAACTTTTTAATCTAATTTTTTTAAAATTATTTGCTTATTTATTTTTTTGTAATAGTTTTAAATATTTTTTTGTAATAGTTTTAAATATTTCTAAGAATAATTAAATGTATTGTGTTACTTGTAAAAGTTATTTTATTTAATTGCTTAGTTCGAAATTTAATAAATTTCATCAATAATTTTTCGTCAGAGGGCTAGTTAAGGCAAGTTTCAGATTGTCGCATTGAATAAAGTGTATTGCGTTCTTCCAAGGTTTTTGATTTATAATTTTTTCAATAAATTCTAAAATATTTAAAAATAATTTGAATATTTTTTACGCACATTTCAAATATATATGCAATTACTAGAATGTATAAGGATTTTCCTATTATTTATTCGTTTATTTTATTTATTTGTTTTTTTGAAATGGTACGTTTATACAAACTGGATTAAAGTCAAGGACTAATTTTCTTTAAAAAAATATTTTTATTTTTCATTTTCCATGTTTCTTATAAAGAATTTTATCTATTCAGTTTTACTACTGTATTTGAAATAATGAAATTCTTATATTCTAAATTATGTAAAACTGAAATATACAGCATACAGGCAATTGGCAATTGTGAATTACTTGCATTTATTCATCATATATCTTTGGCTCTTATTCATAGCGATGATGTAAACAAAATAATTTAAAGCACCAATGTTTGTTTCTTTAATGACTAACAAAGCGGCTACCTTTATAATGGTTAATAGCAGCATTAGGTGCATGAACAATTTCAGACGCATAAGATAAAGATGGAGCAGCATAGGGATGAGCAACAGCGATAGCTGGAGCTCCGTGTCTTATTTCTGTGGCATAGGCATGTCCTTTGAGTGATGGGGCAGAGGCTGCAAAAGCTCTATGAGCAGCTACTACTGGAGCTGCGTGATGAACTTCGGAGGAATATGCATAGCCTTTTACAGCAGGGGCTGCTACTGCAACTGCGGGGGCTCCGTGATGAATTTCAGATGAATACGCATAACCTTTAGCTGCTGGAGCTGCTACTGCAAGAGTTGGTGCTGGTACTGCAACTGCGGGGGCTCCGTGATGAATTTCAGAAGAATAAGAATATCCTTTAGCAGCCGGGGCAGCTACAGCAATAGCTGGAGATGCATAGTAACTATGGACTGGTGCTGGAATAGCTACAGCTGCGGGTGCTGTGGCGATAGCGGCTACTGGTGCTGAATGGTGAACATCAGATGAATAAGCAAATCCTTTTACTGGTGCGGCTGGTACAGCAGCATATGCTGGGGCTGAGTGATGAACCTCGGAAGAATAGGCGTAGCCTTTCACAGAAGGAACTGGTGCGGCAACTGCTGGTTGAGCTGCGTGATGAACTTCAGAAGAATAAGCATATCCTTTAATTGCAGGAGCGGGTACTGCAACAGCGGCTGGTATTGGAGCAGCATGGTGAACTTCAGAGGAGTAAGCATAACCCTTTGAAGGAGCTGGTACCGCAATCGGGGCTGGAGCAGCAGCTACTGCAAGTGTTGGGGCTGAATGATGTACCTCAGAAGAATAGGCATAACCTGTCAGTGGTGCGGGGACTACTGGAGCAGCGCGATGAACTTCTGAAGAATAAGCATAGCCCTTAACTGCGGGTGCTGCTACAGCGATTGGAGCTACTGGGAATGCTGGGGCTGAATGATGGACCTCAGATGAATAAGCATAACGTCTCAATTCAGGAGCTGGGGCTACTGCAGCATGTGAAACTTGAGAACCGTATGAATATCCTTTAATATTTGACGAATCATCAGCTTGGGTATCAGCTGCAATTTCTTGCTGAGTAATTTCTTTTTCATCAGATACGTATGATACGGCCGATGAAGGAGCTGCTGGTTCATTTCTGTTGGGTCCTTCAGGGGCAGCAGGAGCCTGTTCGTTTAGATCAGCAGAATATGTGTCGAGTTTGGGGTCATCAATACTCTGCTGGGCATCTTGAGGGGCATATCCTTTGTCAGATGGATTTTCATTTGGTGCTTCTGCAGAATAAGAGGATGCTTCGGCATTTGGTGCAGGAACAGATTCATCCGAATATCCATCACCCTTTGCCGGGCTTGCAAATGCTAGTGGTGCTACTGGATAAGCATATCCTTTAAAAGGTACGGTGCGTGATCCAAATACAGCAGTGTCTCCCATCGGTGTCGCCACTGCAATTGCTGCAAAGAGTAGTGCGGCCACCTACAAAATAATAGCAGATATCATTGTTACTATTTTTTAGTAAAGGGAATAAAGATAGATTTATAATAAGTTGTATCAACTTGTTAAAAAATAATTTGAAATTAGTACGGTTTATTCGTAGGAGGAAACATGTAATATTGGATACAAATAGTAATAATTATTTGAATAATAAGAGATTTAATTGTAATAATTATCCGAATCTCTAATAGCAATAATTATCTGAATATGAATGTCTAATAGTAATACGTAATTATCTGAATAATTAGAAATCTGACAGTAAAAACTAGTAATAATTACTGAATTGAACGTAATCATTTTCAGCAAACTTTTTAAACAAATGAGCTTCCCACTCTAATTTTGTTATTCTAATTAAGATTTTTTTAATTCCAATTAATAATCTAATTAATATAAATAAAAAAAATGACAATTTCATAAATTTTCAAATTACTTTGCTATGCATGAAACTAATTCCTACTGATTTTTATCATAAATGTGCTACGGAATACAACCCCCTTCTTGCCCATCGCACTCCGTTTCCCGGGAACGTCGCCGCTTTTTATCATTTTTAGATAATTTTATGGCCATGAATTTGTTAAAGAGAGAGGAGAAAGGGTTATCATAATCGTTTTCTGTTGTGGTGCTAGAAAGGTGAAAAATTCTAAAAGTGAGCAGTGGTAGCTAGGAGATAGATTTTAGATAGATTAACCACGTAAAATTGTAAAAAAGTAATAATAATTTTGTATTATCATTATTTTGGTGATTATTTTACTTATTACCGGCAAATTAAAGCTTACATCTCCTTAACACCCCTAAATAATAAAAATATTTGTCCACAACTCTGACCAAATTCGGATGAGTAGGAGAGGTACTAAAGCTTTTACAAGAAAATGTACGAGGGCTTCTGACCCCGCATTCCTCTCCCACTCACCACCAGAAAAATGGAAGAAACGATAATTTATTTATTACTTTTTTCACAGTTTGAGGCCCAAATCCCCATAGAATACTCCTCGTTTCTACAACTACTTATAATTTAGAACTTTTCATCTCTCTATTCTATCAGAAAAAGTTTAACGATTAAAATAATCTTCCCTTCAAAACAAATTCATGGCTATAAAATTACAGAATGGCTAGAAAATTCCTATAAAAAATTCTAAAAAAAAATTCTAAAAAAAACAAAAACAATATTAGCTCTTAGGAGAAAGATGGTCATATTCAGATTCAGGAGGTCATTTTACCCCGAAATCAGCTGAAAAGTTGTTAGTTTTCAAAACTAATTTTTTGATAGTCGAGTGTTGTTACTAATTTGTTTCTAGTCTGTAAATATAAAATGTAAAATTTGGAGCATGTGTTCTTTATGAAATGAATAGAAAAAACTGAAAAAGTTTCATTTTTATATTTTGTAATTATCCAGGTAATTATCCTAATTGTCTGTAATTCTAATTAACATCTTTCACCAAAACAAGTCTAAAATTTGACCATATATTTCTAATCAGATATTAAGAAAAACAAAAGAAGTTTCATTATTAAAAGTTCATTTGTTTCATTATCATATTTTGTAATTATCGGGATCATTAGCTTAATTAGCCCTTATGCTAAATAATATTTTTACCGCATCAAATTAGAAGTCAAAGAAGAATTTTTTTGCACGTTGAAGGTTAAAACTAATTTTTTTAAAGTATTATGTAGGTATTTCGAACCCTTTTTAGTTTATTATTTATCATTCATATTTGAAAATTGTTTAAAAATTATTAAATCATCTATTAATTTATTGTATTTAAAAGTTTCAGCTAAATAATTTCAATTGATAGTATATTTTCACCAATCTCTTTATAAGAAAATTAAATAGCGCGAGAATAGTAAATAATAATATAACTGTTTAAGATTCCAGAAGCACAGAAAAAAATCCACTAATTGAATTTCAATTCGGGTGCGAGTTGCAAATTATAATCTTAACTATTATCATTATATTTATTACAATTTACTTGATTTAAATGTATTAGCACAAAAATAATAAATATTTCTCATTTATCCATATTTTCTGTTTATAATTCATCAAATTTTGAGTTCAAATTGAGATTGAGCATTGAGTTCAAAAAATAGTCGATATTTATATTATCTTCAATTAAAATTACAAATTTCAATGTTTTGCCGTTTATGACGAATTTTTTTTTAAAAATAAACCAATGAAGTAAGTTTTGATTTTTTAATAACATAATAATTTTTAAAATTAAAATAATTTTTAGAATTAACGAAATTTTAAAAGTTTTTGAGTCTATTAAATTTATAATATTTTTTAAATTTATTGAAATTATTATAATTTATAAAAATTAGAACTAAGTGTAATTAATTTTTATATTAAACTCTATGAGAAAATTTAAATAATTTTGTGAAAGTCAAATTATGTTTGCATATTGCAAACAAATCCGAATCAACGATTAGAATGCAGACTTTTTTTTTCTTTTATTTTAAACATATTTATGGTAAGAATAATATCAAGTTCGAAAATACTTTATTATTGAAGATAGTATTAATTAGGTAAAATAGAAATATCATTTTTAATTTCTTAATTTTTTTTAAATATTATAATTTTCTTAATTATTAATATTAATAATTATTAATTTTAATTAAATATTATAAATTCTTAATTTTTTTTAAATATTATAATTTATTATAATTATATTATAAATTAAAAATGCATAATTTTCAAAATTAATAAATCTACAAAAATTTAAAAAATTTATAATTTTAATAATAGTTTTTAAATTGGTTGAAATTATGCTAACTTTAAAAATTTAAGCTCCAACATTTTTACATATCTTATTTTAAATAATTTTAAATAATGACGATACAATATATTAAATGATTTAAAAAGTACTTACGAATCCAATCATGATAGTTGTTCGCATTCGAAACCAGACAAACGAATTGAATACAGACATTTTTTTCTCGCTCTTTAAATACCCACAATCAAACCCATGGTACGGTTGACACCACGTTCGAAAATATTTTATTGGCGAAGATATTATAAATTAGGTCAAGTACAAATAACATTTTTTTATCACATCGAAAATCCCATCCTCGCTAGCCTCCTGAAGTCCATCAAGAAGATTCTTCCTCACCCTGCCCTAAGGCTATTGAAAAACCGCGCCCACCATTGCCAGATTCACTTATGACCATCAAAACTCCTGTTTCAAAGCAAATTCTCAATGTTTCCCCTCCCATCACAATCATTTACAATGTTTGTATTGTTACTTCTTTCTATTAAATTTTTATTTACACGTTAAGACAGTAGGCAGATTCGATGAGAACAAAAAAATCCACCAGAAAGTCCTCTAACTACGTGGTTGGAATTCAGCCAGCTTGGCTTGTTTCTCTTTTTTATTCCAAGATAGGTGTGAATTAGAAGATTGTAGTTCTGGTGCGTGATTATTCGTCATTAATAAGTAATTTCTGGTGTGATTAATTGTATTGAACCAGTGAAAACGTTGTGTGGTGTTGTGATTCTTTAATTTTGATAATGACTTAATTAACTAATTATACTATGCCAGGTGTTGAACGCGATAATTGAAACGCAATTTACTGAAACTATATAAGGAAGGTATCATTTTTTTGACTAAAATATCGACTTATTTGATAAATCATCGTAGCATGGATTAATCGCTATAAACTTTAGGAATAAATGTTGTGTTTTTGTACTGTTTAATCACTGGTTGTTTTTTTAAATACAGTAAACAGTTTAAAAATGCAATGCAGTAAACATTATTAACCCATTTTAGGCAAAGCATAGAAATTTTAGAAAATGTGGTATTATTTTCATTGAAATATGCTTAAATTAGATTCATCAAGACACATAAGTAGTTTCGTGTATGAAAAATAATACTTTATTTTGGAAAAAAGGCGCGTAGATGCACCATTGGCCAAATCAATAGACAAACCGTTATTCAAAGACTAGAACACTTATATGAAATTTACTTTATTTTTATTTTATTTACAGAGCTTTCAACTTTAATCCATCATAAAAACATATGATTAATCTCAAATGGAATAATTATGCGCTTTCAAAAAATCGAATTCGTAAATAACCGTTTCAAGTTAAGAAACTAGAATAGTTTAAAAACTTCTCAACAGATTACTAGTATTTTATAGATGTCTTCAGAACATTGACAATAGCAGAAAAATAAAATTAGTGAAAAATATAAATGTAGCAATAAAGGAAACGAAAGAAATAAAAATAAAAATATGACCACCGAAGCTGACGTCTTCAGGGGGTACGTTAAACCTCCCATAGTTAGCCTGACTAAAAGGGGACTTATGATTCGTCTGAGGATATTTTACGTCAGCGCTGTGGTCGGTGCGAGCCTGGGACAGAATTTGTATCCACCAGCGACCGCTGTGATCCGGACCAGGGTCACCTCATTCTGAGTCTTCTCTATCTCCTTAAGCCACCTCTGCTCTCATAACTTTTATTGATCATTTCTCATAAATGTGATTTCGAGACACAACAACGGTTTTTCACACAAATGTCATAACGATGGCGGAAGTGGAAGGTAGGAATTGATATCGATTCGTGGTATCGATATCAATTATACTTTGCAACCATTCCTCGCACACATAAGTTTCTAGTGAAAAAAATGTCGAGAAAGCATTATTTAAATCTGTTTATTCCACATTTTTTTGAAATAAAAAATTTAACATTTATGTTCTTTTAAAAAAGAATTATTTTAAAATTACGGCTTTTAAAATTTGTAAAAAGTCTATTCTAAAATATCTTAGTATTAAAAAGTGTCTTAATGTATTTATAGTATCGTATACAAATTTTTTCGAAGAAAGAAAAATAACACAAATTTAAACAAACGAATCTTAATTTAAATGGCTTTGCTTTAGAAATGTTTGAAATGCAGTTCTAATTTGAAATTCTAAATCTCCAGGGTGGGGGGGGGGGATGTTTGATTCTGGCATATGTACCTTGACAAGTTGCAATTTTTTTATTTTTTCTTTTAAGTGAGGTCTTTTTTTGAAGAAAAAAAAAAAGGAAATTTTTGTATTTGAAATATTTAAAAAGAAAAAATCTAACTTTTTAATACGAAATTTAGGAATTTCAAAATCTTGCATCTTAAAATTCGTGGATATATTTTCTCCTTACCGAAATAATAATAATTGGAAAAATTAAACGAACTAATTGTATTTATTTTTATTCGTCAAATACGAAATTTGAATTAAAATCTATTCCTAATATTTTGATATAACGGTGCCAAATTTTATGTTTTTTTCCGTGGATTAGCTGAAAATTAACAACATGTTGAGTTCGTTTATGTTAAACAAGTTAAATTGTAAAAATAAATAAATAAATAAATTTAAAAAAAAAATCATTGATTTTGAAAGAAATTATCATTTCACATAGATGAAATGCACATAGAATTAAAAGTGAAATCGAAGATAAATGCACATAAAAGATAAAATACACAAACAATTGAAATTGAAATCTACGGTAAACGGTTGGAAGGGGATGGAAAAATAGGCGGTACGCCCGGAGGCATAGAGAGGGGAGCATGTGCCCCTCAAATAATATTTTAAAAATTAAAAAAAAAATCTCGAAATCATTTCAGTTTTCACACTTTAAAAAGGTAACTTTTGTGTATTGATTTTTTCTAGATGTAAGTTCTTGACTATCAATTAAAAAAGCAATAAATCGAAAACTTTCGTCGAACAAAAAAATTTTAATAGAAAAAAATACAATGTGAAAATTTTAGTTGTTATGCAAGTGATTTTATACAGAAAATCCCCTAAAAAAATTAAAGATTTTTTTACCATTAGAATACAACGATTTTAATGAAACAGAAATTAAATGTTATTACTAGTTTAAAAGTGTAGTTAGAAGCTGTTTAACGTAGTTTACAATTCGATATTTTTAAAGCAAAAATATTTTTTTCTCAACAAAATGTAATAACCTTCGTAGGCATTTTCCCTTTCTAACATAAGTTTTTTAGTGCGTCTTAAAGTTTAAATCGGTATTCTCCAAACTGTGGTTCACGAACAGTGGAGGTTGGCTCATGATTTGGTGAAGCATTTAAGAATCTATCTCATAGATTCTATCCAGAATATAAATGTTTTTGCAATTAAATTCAAATTAAAAATGTCGCGATTCGGAAATTAAAATCGGTGATGGATTTAGTTACTGCATTAAATGCATAAAATAATTAAAAGATTGTAATGAAATATAATTGAACAGAGTAAAAATTTATTTATTTTTTTTTTGTTCGAATGGGGTCCTAAAAATTAAAAATTACACAATCAAATTACAAATATACATTAGGATAAATGCAATTCATCTAAACATAACAATGAAAGTTTTAAAAAAATTAATTTCTATTACTTTAAAAATTTTGCGCTTTCACCGGAAAATAATCATATTGTTTTAAAACTATCTAGGCATTTTCTGAAAACAAAAGCATTTTGCAAGTACTTCTTTATTTAAACAAACCCAAACTAATTAAAATTAGATTTGTCATTGTTCACAATCTTTTCTTTCAATGAATATACTTTTTAAAAGCATTTGGTGTACAGTTGCCCCCATTTTTGATGTTGGGGTAAGCTAAATACAATAAGAACAGAACTGTAGTTATTGAGCAAAAATTGTATAAAATTGACAAAATAACAATTGTTTGAAAGAATTAGTGCAAATATATTTCTAAAGATGTGCTTGGTTTTAAAAGAAAGGCTTTTGGAATGAAGCTATAAATTGATTCTAATGCGTATGAAAAATTGTGTTATCAGTAAACAAAAAATTAATGAATAAATAAATAAAAAATTGACTACAGCTATGAGAAATTTTAGTTTAGCTCCACACAAAAAAATGGTGACAACGGCAACTATGTATACGGTGTATCGAAAGCTTTTCCAATTAAGAATTTTAAGTTATTGTTTATACAATTGTTACTAGTCCTGTTAATTAGAGAAAAAGTTTATTAAATTGAAACTCAGTGGTTAAGCTACTGATCTGACTTATGTTGGATCCAAGTAAATATGTAAATGTCTTGTAGTTCACGTAGCTTTGTATCGGTCATTACCAGTTAGTCTTAGCAGTAAAGGTGGCTGACCACATTGTTACCATTATATAAGCTGGTCTCGAAATTGTGGAGTCATAACCTTCATGACCCCTTTGCGATAAATTGCTTTTACTCTTAAATTGTAATACTTTTTGAAAGCTTTACTTTTGTGTATCGTATAATAGTGTATTATAGTGTTTATATTTTACACAAACTAGTACATATCGCATAAAATATATGATATATTGTCTTACTTGAAACGAAAATATTTTCAAAAAATAAAAAAAGTTTCCTCAAAAAATGTTTTTAATACTACAGAACGCCTAAAAACTACAGTGTCCGGGAATCGATGCCTATTTAATTGGTTTTGTGAGAGGCTCTGGCTTAAAGATTTACTTTCTTAGACATCTTAATTTGAGAGACGAAAGCTCAAGGGCTGAAGTTGTTTGAAACTTAGAAGGAAAAAATTACTTTTCCTTGTTTATCGTTCTAATCGTGATCTGAATAATAACACAAGGAATCAGTTTCAATTATTTGCATTTTTTTACGAGTCATCTATTTTGCAGTTACAATACGTATTCATTTAATTCAAATTATGACGGAAGTATTGTAATTATAAAGGCACCGTCGTAGATAATTTTTATTACATCATTTATTTCTTTGCAAATGTTTCATTTTTTCCAGTTTGTCTGGTGCCACAAAAATATTTAAGCTATATATATAATTAGAGTGTTAATAAAATGAGGAAGTACTCTAAGCCTTTTTTTTTCTTTCTTATCAAACATTTTAGTATAAAAAAGTTTAAAAAAATTTTCTCGCCTCATACTCCTAAGAAAATAAATAAAATTACAATCCTATACTTTCCGGATTAAATTACGGTATAAAATATAAAATACCGGAACTTTTGCTGCATCATTCGTAAAAATCATTTTACCATAAAATACATTTTTATCGTAAAATATTAAATCGTAATTTTTACCATAATTATTTATTTAATTGGAGTGATTCAATGATTTTATGGTAAATATTTCTTAAAAATTATGGCATATAAAAAATTTTTGTTCCGTGACATGTTCTGGTAAAAATTTTGATACCCTAATCGTCTATATCGTAATTTGATCCCGAATTTTTTTGCAGCGTAATTCACATAATTAAACATTTTAAGTTGAAATGAGAGAAACACATTTTTTAATTGAACTAAATTTAGTTGTATCAAGTTAAATATAAAAAGTTCATTAAGATCCGTGGTGGTGCAGGGAATAGATTGTTCGAATTCCAATGAGGGTCGAATCCCATCGGTGGCTGGTCGATACGAATTCCGAACCCGGCTCGCACCGACCACAATGCTGACGTAAAATATCCTCAATGGGTTAGAGCCCCTTGCCGTCTGGCTAACCGTGGGATATTTTCGTGGTTTTCCACCCCATGTAACGCAAAATAGGGTTAGTTTTATCAAATACCCCCTCCCCCCCAATGAAGGAAGATTTCTTCCAATACTCGATCCAGGAGTTCCGTTGTCTTCTGAATTGGGTTCAAAATTATCAGGCTACGAAGTTGAATATTAGTAGTAAACCCAAATATTTGGGTCAGCTGTTCAACGGTGGTTATATATATAAAAAAAAAGTTTACTTCGTGGTGTTAAAATATATTAAGAACGGAGGTAAAAATGAATTGAAAATGTAGAAATTCAACCTTTAACTGTTTTTAATTAAGGAAAAGAAAATATTTTTTTAAAAAGATTTTTACTGTGCAACAAAAGTTTTTGTACTTCTTATCATTTATTATAATCGTCAATTTTTTTCACACTTTCTCAAAACTCTAGGATGTTTTGAACTTGAAGTGAATAATGCATGTAAAATGTTTGCTGTTCATGGGTGCTTTTATTTAATTTTAAAGTCGAGAAAAATCTGCATTCACATTTAAGAGGAGGCCATTGAGAGGGAGAAACTATTCGTTGCAAATTTTCTCCCTTTCACCTCCATAACTAATAAAAGATTTGACGTATAGAAAAAAAAAGTTCTGTCAAACCTGGAAAGAGCCATTAAGTTTCAAATACTGAATGGAAAATTTTAATGTATCAAAATGAAAATAGATTATGAAAATATAACTTAGGATTACGCAATGGAGAAGTTCTCTTTCAATAATTTGTTAGCATTTTGATATTGTGAAATTTTTATTACAGCAATTAAAACTTCATGGCTTACTCTAGGTTTGCCTGAACTCACTCTTTCCATAGTTCGAATTTTAACTTAGTTTTGGAGGTCGTGAAAGAGAATTTGAGACAAAAAGTTTCTCCCGAGATATGGTGCCTTCTTAATAAGAATATGCTCAGTTATCTAGCTTTAAAAAAAATGAAATGCTGTTTAATGTTTGAAATTAGCTTTCAAATTGTGTGTCATTTCTGAATAATTCTAGTATTGTATTTTGTTTTCTGTAGTCAAAAATATGTCTAAACATGAATTTTTTTTTGTATTAAAAACACCCTGAAAACACCTGACATACTTGGAAAACACTGCAACTTTTTTTTTAATTTTGAAATTTCTACTTTTCTTCGTAATAAAGTGTAATATATTTTTATATCTTTGAGTTATAAATTGTTGTACAACAATTTATAAATCAAAAATAGATTAAAAAAATATCAGAATAAAAAAAAATCAAAAGATTTGAATATCCATTTTGCTTACATTAGAAATCAAATGACATAAAACAAAACTGATTTGATGAAGTTCACAAGCGTTTAATTTATAGAAGATTAAGAATATTCTTTTAACAAATACTATACACATTTTTTTTTAACAAAAACATTTTGTGAACTCTCAATTAATTAATCCATTTGCTTTAAATTGATCAATAAGGAGCCGCGAAGCGGTGAGACAGTGAGTGAGAACTGGTAAACCCACAATTCAGAGCAATGCTATTGGTATAACAATATTATTTTTTATTTGCATTGAGGTTTATGTAAACTAAAATAATTCCTCGTTTAAATTTGAGAGATTCTTAATTTTCAGTGTCTTTGTGTTAATGATTGTGCTTGCTAATAGCATTAAAACATTCGCTTATCTTTCAATAATTTTATACTTATTGCGTTACTTTCTCCTTTCGTTGATAGTGGACAAGTTTTTGTCAAACTTCTGGAGCACTCATACGTAACCAATTTTTCTTTTATTAGAAATTCTGAACTTAATTATGAGTTATACTGAAACCAGATGTAATGATATTGATTAAACATTATCTTAATTACATCTACTTTCTTTATAATACTTACTTCTTTTTTTTTTTTAAAAAAACTCTCAGAAGTTAACTTTATTTTGGAGTCAAGTATCCAATGCTTTGTTGACTGAAGTGTACACAACTGCAAAATCTTCTCTTTAAAGATGAAAGTTTCTGGAGCAATATTTTTATATATTTAATTAATTTTAACCGCTTCGCTCCAGTTTGAAATATAAAAAGTTGTACTTTTATTTCTCATGGTTAGGCAAACACTTACAAAGAGTTTTAAAAATATAAACACAGATTCCAACCATAAAACTAAGGAAAAAACCCCAAAGTAATTGCCTAATAAGTGATCTTGCCTCCCAGTACCTCGACTCCTCTCCAGAACCACGAAGTGCCCCTTAACCGAGCGGATAGTCCCTGTCCATTATCCATCGAGCTGTTTCTCATGGTTTGGGACAGTCTTTTAATTTTAATTTAAAAAAAGATAAACAATTTAATTAATAAGTAATTTAGTTAGTAGTTTAAACATAAAAGGCTTATCCTTTAAGTTAAAACTAAATTAAAAGATGCATCTCACTTTATCTACCGGTCGCATTTTCACATCAAACTGTTCCCTGGAATTGTTTCCAGATAGGTATGTTACAACTTAAAATACAGATACATCTTAGTGCCTGGGTTAAATAATAATTGCAAGTCTTAAAATCTATTTGGCGCCTTGGCAATTGTAGTTGGCGCAACGGACCAGGATACGGAAATATCCCCGAATGTCTACATGGTGATTTTCATGAAAAACGCTCTAAACGTGGCTTATTATTAGTTAGTTAACTTATCAATGAAGTTTTAGAACAATAGGTCCTTCCCTAACCATATAAGAAAAAAAAAGTATTGCTGATAAATTGGTCAGAAATATGTCACCTCAAATTCTTAATACCTTTTCGATGTTACAATTACATAATTTTGTTGCAACTCATCACTGGTATTTTTTTTTTTTTTTTGTTCGTCTCGATAAAGAAAAAAACCACCAGTTTTACTATTGAAAAAAAAAAGGAAAGAAATTGAGATTGGAACAAAGAGAAAATTCCATTCAGCCTAGAAGATTTTCTGGGTAATTCCCGTTATTCATGTTGTAAATCAAAGCCCCACCTATCGGCGGCGTCAATGAACAAGAAATGAAATAATTCCAAAAGAAAAAACAGAAGCGAATGCCATCTTATCTGGTGCGTCCTTCAAGGTCGAAAATGTTCACATCTAATTACGAGCAACCGAAAGTGAGATCAAAATCAACAAAATTGCTAAGTTTGCGTAAGTTTGTGTACTTTTTGTTTGTCAGTTCATAGACAAGAAAAAGAAAACCAGGAAGAAAAGGGAATAAAAGATTTGATACCCGGCGGCGCTGTAAGTTTTGTAAGTTGAAATTCTTTAAAACAAAGCTTTGGGCTTCCAGACAAACAAGGAAAAACATATTCTATTTTTTTTTTTTTCAAACAAAGTCTTGTTTTTATTTGAATTTATACCTCGCAATACCTAGTTCTTATAACTATTTGTTAAAATGTTATTTTGCGATTACAAGAAAAAAATTCTAGTAAAACTACCGCACTGAATGGTTTAGAAATTTCTAATAAAAAAATTTAAAAAGAAAGAAACACAATTCGGGTTTAAGAAAAAATACAGTATTTAAATGATTCATTTGTTAATTTTTTCGTTCATATAGTAACTGGTAGGGATTTATCGAAAATTCTGGTTTTTAAAATTACAGTTTTTATTATCACACATTTAGAATAAAATACAAAACTGAAAATTAAATTTAACCGAATAAATGACTTTTATGTCTTGCTCTAAAGAAGTATCATGATGAAATTACCAAATTTTACCACACTTACCAAATTTTATCACGCATGGTAAAGCCATTTTTTATCGTTAATTTTACCAAAATTATTACCAAAGTGATCCGATAAAATTACCGATCATTTTGGAATTCCCATAGAGCCAGAAACACGGAAAATTTTACCATATTCTGATAGTTTTGATCTTATTTTTTTTCTCAGTAATTAATCCGATTCATATGTACAATGCTGTACAGGTATGCTCTAGCCCACCATTCTTATATTTACCAAAGGTAAGGAAGGGTAATTTACCAAAATAAATTCCAATTTTATCGAATCATAATATATTCATATTTGAATCATAGTAGCATTAAACAGTTTAATCTTTCATGTTAATTCCTTATTTATATTATTTCATGTTCCCCAAATTAAGCGATATGGTGTAATCAAATTTCCAGGTATTTTATAATAATTCATAAATTGAATGGTTTTATATTTGATATTTTCATACGAAAATTTTTTATTTCTTCTATAAAATTTTTAATTTCATCAATTTGTTTTGCGTTAAGAGCTTTAGATTATTTAAGAAAAGCTAAAAAAAATTGCACAAAAAGTATAAAACTTTCTTAACTACGACCTTTTCGTTCTTTAAAACGATTAAAATGGTTTATTTTTCACAAAAAAATATTCCTTTTTACTGCTATTTTTAAAAATTTACAATTCAGAAACAAAATGTAGGGTACTACTGTAAGTGTACTGTTATATGAACTCCAGAAGAAAACATTTACCTCAAAAAGTTCTGTGGTGTAAATTGTTAAAAAAAATTTTTTTTTGTCATTACATCCTTTGTGTCATTACATATCAGGCCGAATTTCCTTAAAAAAACACCTTTTCCTACTGTCAATTTAAGTAACATTTACAAATCAAAATTAAAGTGTAATGTACTGTAGTAAAAATGGATATAAATTGAGCATATTTAACTCAAAAAATTCAAAGTGGAAAATTGTTTTAACAAATTTCTTAAATGTTGATCGAATCATAAGATATTATGCCATCTTTTGAACGAAATAAAAATGTCCTTTGGAATAAAAATAAAAATTCTTGCACTACAAAAAATAAGCTACCTTTCAACTTATAAAAAACAAACTTAACTACATTTGCACTATTTTACACTGTTGGTGCGCATCAAGAAAGATAAATATCTTTAAAATTGTATTATATTAATTTTAATGAGTATTGTTTACATATATTGTTGTTAGTAATAGCATGTTAATAGGGAGGAAAAATCAATCAAACTCTATCAATAAATTAGAGATTGCTTGTGAAATACTTTTTATCTTTTGATGTTTTCCCCTGCCACTTTTGTTTGTTATTCTTTCACTATGGTAAGCACTTCTTTTTGAAAGCTAATTTTAGAAACATTTGTCACTTAGAAGCTAAGTAATATAACCATTTAGAAGATGGGTACGAACAAAAAATATTTACATCAAAAAATTAAAAGTTCTGCGAAGCAAATTTTTTTAATTAATTTTTTATCCGATTTTTTATAATTAATTTTTTTTTTTAATTATTAATTTTTTATAATTTTTTTATAATTACAAAATAGACCACTTTTTTATCGATGCGATAATTTCTTTCTGACTGCTATTTTTAAAAATGTACAATTCAAAAGTAAAGTGCGATGTACCTTTTCAAAGATGGACACGATAAAAAAACATTTATTCTAAAAATCACAAACGCAAACTTTTGTTCTGAATGTTTAAATAAATGTTTTAATTTTTCATCCAATTATTAACTATCAAAACACTTTTTTAACAAAAAAGACATTTCGTTTAATAGTTATTGTATCACGTCCGGGTCACCAATTGTATATAGGTTTCGGTGATGGGAATGTAAGACATCAAATAAAACAATATGCAATGAAACATCCTCTTTAATAGTCAAAGATAACAAAACCATCCAGAAACTAACAAACTCCAATTAACTGATTATTTGTTAAAAACATTTAAAACTTGTTATAAAAATCAATTAAAACTTTAACTTTCGATTGTAAACATCTCAAACTACAGGTGGGCGTCACCGGGTAGAAAACGAAATATCGTGGCGAAGTCTCGGACGCTGAACAACAACTCTCTCGAAGGCAAACTGTCATCCTCTCGACAGTACTCGACATCAGCCTCTTCACTCTCAGTCGTGGCCGCCGGTTGTGCTCCTCCGCCGGTGTTCATCCGCGTAGGAACTATTCCGGTTCATCCTCGTACCTTCGGTCTTCGATCCAATCCTCGATCCTTCTACCTCGGATTTAATGCTATATCAGCTGTCGCAACCAACAGCCTCTACAGTTATTCAGAAAGATTTACCTTTCGAAAGTAAAGTGTAAAATACATATTTAAAATTGAAAAATTAAATATTCTTGCCTATAAAAATTGTCTACTACATCATCACACTTTTTCACCGAAGTTACTTCCTTTCGATAGCCAGTTTAAAAAATTATGGAGCAAAGGCAAAGTTTAATATGACATTTTAAAGATAGATAAAAAAAATAAAAAAATATTTTTTTCAAAGAAAATTAAAAATAACGCAGTAAAAATTTTTTAATTTAATTATTCAAATCTTTATTGCATCATTATACACTGAAGAGCCAAAAAAAAAAAACTGGTATACCTGCCTAATATCGTGTAGGGCCCAAATATGTTCAATAATGTTCATGTCTGGGGATTTTGGTGGCCAGCGGAAGTGTCTAAGTTCAGAAGAGTACTCTTGGATCTACTCTGTAGCAATTCTGGACGTGTGGGATACCTTGCAACGTGATGTTCAGAAGATATCCCACCCCCTCTTACTCCCACTGGTCTATGAACAGCCCTGCAGGATTCATGGTGTCAATTATCTCCAGCACTACTTCACACATTGATCGAATCCGTGCCATGCCGTTTTGCGGCACTTTTGCGTGCTCGCGGGGGCCCTACACGATATTAGGCAGGTATATCAGTTTTTTTGGCTCTTCAGTGTATATCAGAGCATTGTTTTACCGATGTAAACAATTCCTTCTGACAAACGTTTTCAAAAATTTACGATTCAGAGGCAAAGTATAATGTGCCATTTTAAATAAAGGCGCAAGTAAAAATTATACATCTGAAAAATTAAAAGTTTCCCTTTGCAAATTTTTTTAATCAATTGTATAAATGTCTAATTTATCATTACATATCTGTGCACTTTTTCACCGAAGTAAAAACTTCATTTTGACAAACATTTTCAAAATTTACTGCAAAGAAGCATAGTGAAGCTCTTTGGTGCCACCATCTAAGCTTGGATGAGTGTTTCTTATTTCCTTAATCCAGGGTAGTGGAATTTGGAAACTCCTCGTATGTTGAAGGAATGGAGGAAATATTGTGATGCTAATGCTGGGAGTCAAATGCCTGTTCAGACGCTCACTAGAATTACAGATTAGCCCTCATCGCTAAAGTATGTACCCAGCTGCAAAGAATTATATGGCCTAATAAGGGTTCACCACACACTTATTACTATAAGATCATCATTAGCCATCCAATGAAAGAAAAAAAAATATGAGTTCGCAATCTTTATCATATGGCTTAGGAACCAGCTTTTAAAAAAAGTGGGCTAGATTCTCATTGGCTGTAGGCTAGTTAGCGGGGGGGGGGGGGGGGGAATTCTGGTTTCTTAACTGTATTAGATAAAAACAATCAATAAATGATTTTTTTCACACTTAATAGTTTGAATACCATATTTTTTTGATGGTTATTTGACTGTTACGGTTGAATATGGTAAAAAAGCAATTAAATAAATTTTTGTTTAATAGTTTTTTTCTAAAAATACATAACATTGTATGGAAGTATTTTTGAATCCCAATACATTGTTCGAATATAAAGTGTGCTATTTCTAGTTTTATCTAAAAATAAATAAAATATATTCGTTTCGAATTGTTGAATAAAATGTATTTGCTCAATTTATGGGTATTGAAACAATTATATTTCTTCTATTTGAAAATTAAAAGTTTGCAAAAGAAATTAAAATCAGTCAGAAATAAAATTACAACGATCTTAAAGCAAAACTATGATATTCATGCTTAGATTATTGCCACGATTCTTACAAAATTTCATTTTCTTGATGTTCTCTGTTTTTAATCTAAAATCAAAAAGTATTATTATTACATTTATCACATCAATAACATATATTAAAATTTTTTTATTGTTTTGTAGAATAATAGCTTTTGAAGCAGAATTAAATTGAAAGCCTAATTTAAGCACCTAATATATAATTTTATAAAGTATGAAGTATTTAATTTAATTCTCATTGTATGTAAACAACTGCATAACAAAAAGATTAAAGAATTGTAGGGAGGATTCCATTTACATTTATAGATGATCTCTTTGATTCCTAACAATTTGCTCTTGACCCACATTTTCGAACTGATGTCTATCTTTTCCGATCAGTTTGAAAGGCGTGGTTTCATTTTGCTACAGTTAGAAATGGTCTAAGTCTAGCTAAACGATGCAACAATGCTGTGGAGCCTCTAATGATGAAGCAATTTTTCAAGTTTTTAGATCTCTTAATAAAGAATGACTTTCATAATCTAAGTTTTAATTTTATTTTTACTGAGTAAATATGGTTGGCAATGAATGGGTGAAAGATGTACTTAATGAGTTTTATGAACTTTTGCCTTTTAAGTGAATATTCACTCAACTCTGGTTTCGAAACAAGCTTATTGTTAAGAACTTCTGTAAATATGATTAAGAGCACTTAAGGAGAAATGCGTGTGCGTGTGTTTTATTATTTTTTCTCAGATAAAATGCTGTCATTGGATTATAGAAGTACACAGTTATATAAAGAAACAGTTACTACATTGTAAAAAAATTCGAATCAAAATTACGGTGTAAAGTACGGGGACTTTGAGTGCATATCATCCGTAAAATCTAGTTTACTGTAAAATAAATTTCGAGCGTAAAATGTAATACAGTAGTTCTTACAGTAATATTTATTTAATTAGAGTGATTAAGAGATTAGAGTGATTCAGAGATTTTACGGTAATTGTTACTGTAAAAATTATGGTATATCAGATTTTTGTTCCGGAAAGAATGGATTTTACCGTGAAAATTACCGACACCCTGCGTTTTGATACTTTTAACCGTAATTTTGCAGTACATGCGTTGTTTTTTAGCTCAGTATAAAATTTTTGTACTGTCACAAATTTTAACAAATTGAACAGTTACAAACTGAAAGTTCACAAATAATTTATAAATTGATTCAAATTTTTTTTCCAAAGGAGATTAAAAAAAGAAGAAGAAAACTTTGTTATTTAATCAGAAATCAGCTGAAAAATTGTCCATTGCCTAGAACCTTCGAGATATTTTCTATTAACTATTAATAAATAAACCTCTCCGAGCAATCACAGAACATTATTTCTTTTTTTTATTTTTTTTTTATCGTCTGAACATAGTTGCTTAGCAACGAAGTATAATTATCTATTCCTCTCTTGAATTAGTCTATGGATTATCTTAAAATATTCATTTGCGATCTGCTCGGCTCTTTTTTGGGACTATCGCCAAATATATATACCTTATTAGCCCACCTATTTATGATCCAATCTTTTCGAAATTTTGAGGATCAGGAATATAAATATGTAAAAAAAAAATTCTGTTTATTTAAGAAAAGTACGTTTTTGTGTCTGATTTGGTAACTTAATTAATAGTTAGTATTAATTAATTAGCATATTTGAAGTCATCCCCAGAAACTATTAAGATTGATTCTTAGTACGTGAAAATTCGATCATTAGAACGAACGTTATTCAGGATTAAATCATTTTTTCCCCCATGCACTGTACATGACAACATGCATTCGCGTTCATTCATTTGTTATCGCGCAATCGTTTCATACTTATGTTTGCGTAACATACATCCTTTTTTTTCATTCCCCGTACATCATGACACCATGCATTTGTGCACTATACAGGACAACTTTTTGATGTTTAAAATGGCGTAAAATTTGTGTACTTAGCGATTCAAAATGTTTCGACGATTAATAAATAAGAAAATAAAAATAATTATATATTTTTTAATAGATTTATCTTTAGATAAACATGTTTTGAAATTGTTAGCAAAAATACTTTTGGATTCGCTTCCATTCAATGTGATTCTTAGTAAAATGCGTAAAATTCCGATTGTGTTAAACCAAAAATTATGAAAAGTTTTCATTTTTTTTTAATGCGAACTGTTCTATAAAGAAGGTGTAAACCAAACTATAGTTAATTTGTAAACCGTTCTTGAGTTATAGTTTAGTAATCACATTTTAAAATTATGCTTTAAGGTAAATAAGTTTAAATTGTCAATATGACTTTCTGATTAGAAATTTATACACTACATTTTTATAAAATCTATTAACTATGAAGAGATCAAGTGGATGTTTGAGTAATCGAGAAAAAAAAAAAAAAAGAAATTTTGTACTACTTTTTAAAACAAAATATTTTAAATCAATTTAATGAAATATTTTTGTATTTGTTTATTAAATTGCTTCAAGATTGTTTATTGATAATTCTGTGATCAATGCAGAAATTATATTGAAACTTCAGAAACATAAGAATTTCAAGTGTTTAACTTTCCAAAAAACATATCGAGATATTACTTTTATCTTATAGATATTGTAATTTAAATTTTTATTTTATTTATTCCCATTCTTATCTAGACACTTAAACTTTTTTTAGATACTTATAAAATCTTATGTTAGATTTAAAATACCGCCTGCACCAATTAATTAGCATATTTAAGGTTAGATCCTTGCCTCAAACTATTATGATTGAGTTCTTATTCACGAAAATCTGATTATTAGCTTTAAAGTTATTAAAGGTTATTGTTTTTTGCCGTTCTGTACTTATTGAAAGATTGACTTAAGACAACTTCCTAATATTTAGACTTGAGGAACACGATAGATATGTCCGTTATCAAGAATACGAGAAATCATCAATTGCTGCACTTTGTTGAATCTTGGGCATATGCCACGACAATGCCAAAATTATTTCCACCCCAGTCACACCAGCTCATCTTTATGTCCTGGAATCTTGTTTTATTCATATGAATGTTGATTCCCTTGTGAACGACATTAGTTCCTCACCACGTCTCTATAGCACGTGCATTTTACCCTGATTTGCCCCTCTCAGCTACAGTGGGCTTTCTTGTTCGGTTTTTTCAAGTTTATTTTTATTCTCTCTCGGCTACTGAGGTTTTCTAGTTTTATTTCTCACCTTTATTTTCTATTTTTTGTTGGTATCTTTACGTTGTATATTTCAAATCACTTTTGTTTCCTCTCATTCATGTCTGGAAAGACTTGAAAATGGACGCCTATCTTTGAGCGCTTGAAATACTATGCCGACAGTTATTTCCAATCTGTACATTTTTGAAGCGAATAAGTTAATCAAGTAATAGATCTGGTCAGGTCTTGCTCACTGTTAGAATTTTCATTCTAAAATTACAGTAGAATAACAGGCAGCATTCTGTCCATCCAACTAACCGTAAAGTTTACCGTGAAAACATTTTTTACCTTTACGGTTTCAAAACTGTTTACAACTAATATGGTTAAAAAACATGAATACAAAACTATGCGATTTTTTAACCATTTACCATTATAATGGTTTCAGGGCATGGTTAGAAACCATCATCATGGTCTCAAAACCAAAAAAAAAAAAAAAATTTAACTGGATATTAGAGCTAGGCTTTTCGCTAGGGACAAATATTGGAGTTAGGTAGTGGTTGAGTTGTGTTTTATCAAATGAACCATGGAATGTGGTTTTTTTGTGTTAAGCAGCTTTATGGTGCTGCCATCTATGCGTGAATGAGAGCATTGTTATTGTATTCTAATAGTCCAGAGTCACAAACAGGGGAGTGCATAATATTAATTACTCAAGAGTATATTTTTGGAGTAAAATTAATTCCTTTTTGCTTTTACTTGGTATTTTATCAGTGACAATATATACATAAATAAATATATAATTGTTTGCTGTAACATAAATTTTTTTCATAGTCCTTTAAAAAAAAAAAAAAAAAATAAGAGGGGCTGAAACAAAAATAAATGTTTTTGTAAGGAATAAACTTCTATCCGAATTGTAATGTATTTTGTATAGTATTGTTTTAATGTATTTCGGTTTTTTGAAAATTATATAATTCGAAATTTGAATATTTGGAAAAGATTTTTAAATGTGATAGATGTAACATTCCAGCAATTTTATCATTTCTTTTCTAATTAAAGAAATACATTTTAAGCTTAACACGAAGAGACGTTTTTTAAGCTTTGTACGATATTGTAAATAAATATTTAAAAAATTATGTAAACCTATTGAAAAAATATAAAAAGCATATATAACAATAAAAGACATATAAAAATACAGCGAAAAATTTAAAAAATAAATGATACCAAGAAAAATATTTAGAAAATTGTATTTCAAATTAAAAGACTTAAAAATAATGCATAGAATTGTCTCCAGTTAGATAAATAAGCTTTTTTTAAAAAAATAATTTTGTACGTACTATTTATTTAATTAAATGCGCCGTTTCTTTCTTTAATGCAAAACTATATTTTTATTACATATTAATGTTACTTCACAAGCAAATTCTTATTTTTGAGAAAAATTCTTATTGAATTAAATAAAATATTACTTTGTTTTATGAAAAAAATGAGTTATAAAATAATTCTTTACTTTTTTGCTGCTTTTATTTACATTTTGGGAAAAATACGAAGCGAATAAGCCTATATATCATTAAAGGGGTAAATAAGTTACTTTACGTCGGCTATGTTGATTTTAAATTTTGATTTTATTGCTCTAGTCTAAGGATTTTAAACTAACTTGGTGGTGTATCACCAAATATTATCATGTTTTATCACGATTAATATTAGTAGTAGTAAAAGTATGACTTTCTACTGTTGATCTAACAAAAAATCTCCACTTTCTAATATTTAATTTTATGCAAAAACACTTGAAGGCTTAGGACATATATCTAAATTCTATATAATTATGCGACGTTTTGGCCAATAATATTATCCCAATTGAAAGTTTGATACATGATACGATGAAACTGTGATTAGAAGAATTATTTGCATAAATATATTAAAAAATTAATTTAAAAACTTAGTAGGCAATATAATAAATTGTGAAAAATATTTCGTGCTGCCATCTATCAGTAAATTAGTTTAATATTAGATTTAATAATCTAATAAAAATTGAATTTATTAAACTTTCTATTTAGTCAAAGTATTTCTTTAAAAATATTTTTAATGATATTTTTAAAAAATAAAAAGTTATTTTGTTGATCAAACAATGTTGAAAACGAAAACTATGAACAATATAATTTTTTAGATAATCTTCTTTTGCTTCTATTAAACAATCTCATATTAAAAATTGAATTTTGGTATAGTGAACATAAATAAATAAATGTTTGCTGGAGTATTATATAAAGTTTTGTTCCTTTTTTTTCAATCTAAATTCAGCACAAAATTAAAGCAAACTGCATTTTACCTTTGATTTAATTTCATATCAGACAGGGCAAAAAGAAATGCTAAAATATCATTTAGCACTCACTCTTAATAAAATTTAAAACAATGATAATAATAGCATAATAGTATGGTGAAAACTTAAGAAAATTTTAGATTCATTAAATGCAAGTTTTAATTATTTCAAATTTTATGGTTTTTTCAACATTAACATTAAAAGAACTTAACTTATACATCAAAAAATAACTTACATAAAAAAGAGAGAATAAAATAATAATAATAGTTCTAAAAATAAAAATGTCTTACAAAATTGGGCTTGTACCTGAATACTTGTCAAGTGGATTTTTTCGGAGAGTAATATAATTTTTTGAAAATGATTTGAAATAAAACGTTTATGAAATTCAAATTAAAACTGGGCAAAATTGAAGAAATAAATTTCAAAATAAAAAAAGAGCAATTTGAAAATTGTAAAAACCTACGTCCCCCTAGATAATTAAATCACTTTATTTTTCACAGGTTTACTTTTTATCTGATGTTAGTCAATGCGCAATTATTTATCTTCGGATAGTGAAACTAATGTTTGTCCAGTTGGACAGCGTATAACTCTTACTCTTTAATCTTAATTAAATCCTCTTTCCCTTAAGGCAGCAGTTTCTTCGACTAACTCTCTTTTTTACGTCTGTAAAAGTGCTTTCTTTGCAGAAAGAGCATCATTGCGGAAAAGCCAACTTTTCTCGTAACTTCTTATCAATACAAGATTTGTTGAGCAATCGATGAGTGCAAAATAAATGTTTCGTTTAAATTTAACAATCCAATTAGGGTATTTAGTTTCTTGGAGAAGTAATTCTGAAATGATAAATTATGCATTGCATTCGAAATTAAAATTAAATAAACTTGTACGCGAAAAACTATTAATTATTGTTATTTCATAAATATATATATATATATATATATATATTTATATAATATAATATATATATAATATAATATAATAAATATATATACATACATATATATATATATATATATATATATATATATATATATATATATATATATATATATATATATATATATATATATATATATATATATATAGATAGATAGATAGATAGATAGATAGGTATTTCGCGAACGAGTTTATTTAATTTTAATTTTGAATGCAATGCATAATTTATCATTTCAGAATTACTTCTCCAAGAAACTAAATACCCTAATTGGATTGTTAAATTTTAACGAGACATTTATTTTGCACTCATTGATTGCTCAACAAATCTTGTAGTGATAAGAAGTTACGAGAAAAGTTGGCTTTTCCGCAATGATGTAATACAAAATCTATAAAAATACTTTTGTATCAATAAAAACATTGAAACCTTTTCGTTTTCATAAAATGCCTTAGTTAAAAAATTAGAGTACAAATATTCCATTTTGGGACTTCAAGGCTGAAAACATGCCAATGAATTATAATTAGATTTATGTTTCAAAAGAGGAGTTATTTTAAGATCTTTCACTTCCATATAAGGAAAGATGAAACGATTTTCTATGAGTATTAAATAATTTTAGATGAGGCGTAGGAATACAAGGAATGCAATATGACTGCCCTTTTACCCATTCTTGTATAAAGCGTGAGAGAGATGGTTTTTGCTTGGCTTTTTGTGTTTTATGGTTACCAATTAAACTCCGTCAGTTTTGACGGGATATGTGTCTCCCCCCCCCCTCCATCTGGAGCGGGGCTGAGACTTCACCATCGATTAGTAAATAAAAGCTTGTGCAGAATCTGGCCTCATTACTCATGATATTTTTAATAATAATCCCACAGAAATAACGGGGTTGTTGCCCATGTTATTTGATATATATATGTATATATATATGTATATATATATATATATATATATATATATATATATATATATATATATATATATATATATATATATATATATATATATATATATATATATATATATATAAATATATATATATATATATATATATATATATATATATATATATGTATGTATACAGTCAAACCCCACTATAAGGAACCTTCAAGGAACCGAAATTTTGGTTCACTATAACCGGGAGTTCACTATATCCATTACGTAGGCAATTTAACTAATGGTTCCCAAACTCCTCCCTTTTATTACACATTATTCAAATAAATGACTGAAAATATTATGTAGTAGCAAACAATGTGCTATTTTTCATTACTCTTCGTCTTACGTGCAAAAAAAAAAAAAAAGAACAATTAGTAATTTTTAGCTGATGAGCAATGCTCAACATCAGAAATGGAAACACTTCCGGATTCTCAGATAATTTTTCCTGAATTTCTGTTATTCCGTTTTTTAAACCTGTCTAACCTGCCATTCGAGCACATAAAAGTAGTCTCATAAAATCGCTTAGCAAATTCATCGACATTTGTTCAGATACTGGAAGATTGCGGCTTCTTCGAATCGTGAACCACTTCAGTAATGCTCCTTCAACATCCTTGTGATCTGTTCTCAACTTTTTTCTGCCATCTAAATTTTTTCCATGAACAGAAATTATTAATTGACTATTTTTCCTTGCGTAACAAACTACAGATTTGGAAAGTTTATATTCCCTGCAAATATCAACCTGATTGCATCCATTTTCAATTTTTTTGATTATACCCATTTTATCATCAATGGAGAACGTTTTACGCTTACTGGTCGCCATAGTTAAATTTGAGCCACTAGTTTGCAGACTCTTTTTTATCTGAACTGAGAGCAAAAAGGAGTTGAAATGAGGGCCTTATCAACACACATTAGTGTGTTGATTAGTGTGTGATAAGGGTGATAACCCTTTGACCAACAATGAATAATTACTCAGTCCCTCTGACAGAAAATGCATATTGATCCCACTGACACCTTACAGGTTTGTTTAGGGATAGGAGAGTCACATAAAAGAAGCAAACAAGAAAAATGGCTTATCGCTACAATCCCCTCTATAGATAGTTTTAAACTTCGGTATATGTATTTATTTTGAAGTGGAAATTTCAAAATTATTACAAAAAAATGAAGGAAAAAAATCAGTCAAAGACAGAAAAAAGTTCATCATATCCAACTTTCTCACTTTTTTGGTTCACTATATCCACAAAAAAATAATATTATACGTGTATAGCAAGTCACGGGACCGAACAATTTGTTCACTATATCCGGGAGTTCACTATAAACCGTGTTCATAGCGGGATTTGACTATATATATATATATATATATATATATATATATATATATATATATATATATATATATATATATATATATATATATATATATATATATGTAATACAAAAATTATAATACTTTTGTATTAATAAAAGAATTAAATCTCTTTCGTTTTAATAAAATGTCTTTGTTAAAGAATAAGCGTAGAGAGATTCTATTTTGGGAAGTCAAGGCTGATAAACATACGATTGAGTTATTTATAGAATCTCTCCCCCTTTCACTTCCATAAGGAAGCATGAAATGATTTTCCTTAATGCGTAAGGATACAAGTATTTCAAAGACTGTGCCTTTTTACAACAAAATGTGTTAGTATAAAAGCGAGAGCAAGGCTTTTCGCATGGCTTTTTCATCATGTTCTGTTCCTGATAAATTGTTCCGGAATTGTCCAAAGTTTTGTCCACCCCCTCCCTTGCGGAGTGTGGATGTGAAGTGTTATCGATACCAGCCTACTACCATTAATAAAGATTTTTTGAGTGTAACATGGCTTACGACTGCATTATTAAAGCTAAATACACCACTGATAACAGGGATGAAGCTCTGTTATTATAAGACGCCAGGATGGTTACTTGCTGAGGAAACCATTGTTATCTATTTTCCGGCTGACTACAACGTTGATAAAACCTCATCCCGGGGGACGAAGGACGAATGAAAGAAGTGCCTAGTCCGCGGTGAAAAACGATGAAGAATTTTCAAACAAATTACAAGAAATTTGTAATACTTTCAATTTTTCGGAATTAGTTAAAATTTCAGACATTTTAAATATTTCCAGTGAAGGAAATAAAGATGAAATTGCAAAGCACATTTTAACTTGTTTATGTGATTTTGATAAATTAAAAAATTCGATAGTAATGGAAAATCCCTCTGAAGATGAGGATGAAACTAATCAGTTTCAATGTAAGCAAACTCAAACTGATTTTGAATCACATTTACCAATTAAAACTTGTGTAAGTCAATTTACGCAAGTTAGTTTAAATACTAAAATATATGTTGATAAAGAAATACAAACTCATGTTTATACTGATAAAGATATGGCATCATATAGTCAAAATTCTAGCAAGGATATAAAGAATAGAGAAACAGAAACTAAATTAATAGTAAATTTTTCGGATATTGAAGCAGTTACTCCTATGTTTAAAGGAAAAAAACACGAAAATATTAGTTCTTGGTTTGAAAATTTTGAAACTCATGCCAATTTATTTAAATTATCTGATATGCAAAAATTTTTATTTGCGAAAAGATGTTTAAAGGGTAATGCCTTAACATTTATAAGAAGTGAAAGTTGTTTAAATTCATATGAAAAATTAAAAAATCTTTTGCTTGAAGAGTTTGGATTTGATTGTAATAGTGCAGAAATACATGCAATGTTGCAAAAAAGAAAGCAAAGATATAATGAAACTCTTCAAGAGTATTTCCTTAAAATGAAAGAAATTGCCACTCAAAGTGATATTGATGACTTAGCTCTAATCACTTACATGATTCAAGGAATACCAGACCAAACAAATAATAAATCAATTCTTTATGGAGCCAATAATCTTTTTGAAGTTTAAGATGTTTCAATAAAAGTAAACATTTTGAAAAAAATAGAAGTTTAAGATGTTTCAATAAAGGTAAACATTTTGAAAAAATAAAAGTTAAAGATGTTTCAGTAAAAGTAAACATTGAAAAAGATAATGTTAAGGATAACAAAAATAAAAAGAAAAGGAAAATTAGGAAAAAGAAAGAAGGTCCAAAAATTTCAAATGATTCGAAGATAGTACTAGGTAATGTGTGCACACATTATCAGTTCAATATCGACGAAAGAATAAAAAATGAGAACAAAATACAAAATGAGGACTTAAAAGAAATTTTAAAAAGTTATGATGATATTTTTGCAAAACATAAACACGACGTGGGAGAAATCAGAATGGAACCACAAAGAGTCAGGTTAACCTCAGATTTACCTATATCTCTAAGGCCGTACAAAACATCCCCAAAACAACAACAGGAAATTGATTTACAAATAGAGGAATTGTTAAAAAATAACATTATAAAAGAAAGTTCATCCCCTTATGCTGCCCCTGTAACTTTAGTCTTTAAAAAAGATGAAAATAAAAAGAGTCGTTTATGTATTGACTTTAGGAAATTAAACCAAATTACAAAAACAGATTCTGAACCTCTACCCTTAATACAGTCTTTAATTGAAAAATTGTCTAATAGTAGTTATTTTTCTAAAATAGATTTATCACAGGGATATCATCATGTTCGTATTCATCCTGATGACACTGAGAAATTAGCATTCGCTACTCACAACGGTCTATTTGAATACTTAAGATTACCTTTTGGCTGGAAGAATGCACCAAGCATTTTTCAACGTACAATTCGTAGAATTTTAAATAAACATAAAATTAAATTTGCTACGAACTATTTTGATGATATTATTATATTTTCTAATTCTTATGATGAACATTTAACCCATCTTAAAAAGATTTTCGATATTTGTAAACAAGAAAACTTGAAATTAAAACTTTCAAAATGTTCATTTTTGCAAAAACAAATAGAATTTTTAGGATATGAAATAAGCAATGGGATTGTATCATCCGATAACCATAATATTGAGGTGATTAAAAAATTAATGCCCCCTAAAAATGTAAAATCATTGCAAAGATTTCTTGGATCAATAAATGTTTACAATAAATTTATTGATGGTTATGCAAATATTCGACATCCTTTAAACAACTTGTTAAAGAAAGATGTAAAATGGGTGTGGTCAGAAAAATGTCAACAATCTTTTGAACTGTTAAAAAATGCTATTATTTGTAAACCAATTTTGAAAATTTTTAATCCTATTCATGAATGTCATCTTTTTGTTGATGCATCGTTAATTGGAATTGGAGCTGTGTTAAAACAGACAGATGAATGTGGTGTATTGCATCCTGTAGCTTTTCATTCTCGCTCCTTAAGAGACTATGAAAAAAATTATGCAATTACAGAACTTGAATGTCTTGCTATAGTCGATTCTCTAAATAAATTCCATCATTACCTGTTTGGCCAGAAATTCACCATACATACTGACCATGCTGCTTTAGTTTGGCTAAAAAATGTTAAAAATTTAAAAGGTAGATTGTTTAGATGGTCATTATTGTTAAGTATGTATGAATATGATATTAAATACACAAAAGGTTCTACTAATTTTGAAGCAGATTGGCTTTCAAGAGATGTAACACATTCACTTGTCAAATGTAATAGTAAAAATAATGTTCAGGTTTCACATTTGTTAAAATTGAATGAAATAATTGAAGCTCAAAGGAAAGATAACTTACAAGGTAATTTTGTTGATATCAATGATGTTTTATGTATACGTAAGAAAAATTTTACTAAAATAGTTGTTCCATTTTCGTTGAGATTAAAACTTCTGCAAATTACTCATGATAAATTTAACCATCCAGGAGTGCAGAAAATGATTAACTTAATAACCCCTGTTTATTATTGGAATAACATAACATCAGATATAACAAAATTTTGTAAACATTGTCATACGTGCCAATTAAATAAAAAACCGCGACAAAAAAGATTTGGATTATTACAATCCTTACCCCCTGTGAATCAGTCTTTTGACTTAATAGCAATAGATAGTGTTGGTGGATTGAATTATTATAATTCAACAAAAAAATATTTAACTTTAATTATTGACCACCTAACAAGATACATTTGGGCTTTTGCGTCAAAATCCATTAGTTCAGAAACGTATACTAATTTTTTACATCAAATTTTTCAAAATCAAATACCTAAATCCTTGTTGAGTGATCGAAACGCCGCCTTTACGTCTTCTCATTTTAAAAAATTTTTGAAGCATAATAAGATTCAACAATTATTGACAACTGCACATCATCCGCAGTCAAATGGCAAGGTAGAACGCCTTGGTCAAACAATAATTACACGTTTAAAGTGTAAAATCAATGAGAAGCCTACTAAAACTCCATGGCCTACTTTGTTAAAAGATATAGTCAATACTTATAACTTAACTCCCCATTCTGTGACAAAATTTCCACCTGCATACCTCATGCATGGTAGACTCCCCTATGAAAATCCTTTAAATGAAGTAATCTATCCACCTGTTGAGGAAGCTAAAAAAATAGCAATTCAAAGAACTAAAGAATATCATGAAAGAAATAAAATTTACTATGATGCTAGATTTTTAGATATTGACTTTAAAACTGACGAATTAGTTATGTTTGAAGAATTTACTTATCCTAATACGAGGAAGTTGTCACCTCCTTTTAGTGGACCGTATAAAATTCTTCAAAAAATTTCAGAAGCTAATTACAAAATAAATAAAAAGAATTGTTTAAGTAAACAAAATTTTGAAATAGTACATGTATCAAATCTTAGGAAATATAACAACCCACAAATGTTGAAATTAAATCATGAATAGTGTACAAAACAAAACAAAATATGTTACTTTCTTCAATGGAAGAAGTACACCCTATATTTTTTTGGGAGATCCGAATCGCGTGTGGAGATTTACCTCAACATCAGTTGGATGTGAGGGCGATGAAAGTTGAACTTTTTTTTTCTCAACAAGTTGAGAAAAGTATTATAAAATATTTTTGGATTGACCCGTCTGGATCTCTCAATATCACTGTGCTTCATGAAATTCTGTTTTCCTCCATTTTAACGGGGAATGCAAATTTTCATAAAGTAAATAACCCCTTTAACCATACAGAATCTTAAATTCTGATTAAAGACACTTGTTGTCCAGTTCGTTTCCATAAAAATTATGTATATTTTTGTGTGAAAATTTTTTGAAATATTTAGTAGATTAGTTATAAAAATATGTTTCATTTTTCTTTCTGTTTAGTTGCCTAAACAGATAAAGTGTATTATCATGTTTTTGTTATTGTCATTGTATATAGTTGTTTTTTTTTTTTTTTTTTTACAGATAATTGAAAAAATGTTATTTGTAGTAGTGAAAAGGAACAGTCGTACCAACATAAATTTTAAAAGTTCAGAGAATTCTAAATTTTATCATGATTTCTTTTTGGCTTGCCAAAAATCTTTTTTGGGGGGGATGTAATACAAAAATTATAATACTTTTGTATTAATAAAAGAATTAAATCTCTTTCGTTTTAATAAAATGTCTTTGTTAAAGAATAAGCGTAGAGAGATTCTATTTTGGGAAGTCAAGGCTGATAAACATACGATTGAGTTATTTATAGAATCTCTCCCCCTTTCACTTCCATAAGGAAGCATGAAATGATTTTCCTTAATGCGTAAGGATACAAGTATTTCAAAGACTGTGCCTTTTTACAACAAAATGTGTTAGTATAAAAGCGAGAGCAAGGCTTTTCGCATGACTTTTTCATCATGTTCTGTTCCTGATAAATTGTTCCGGAATTGTCCAAAGTTTTGTCCACCCCCTCCCTTGCGGAGTGTGGATGTGAAGTGTTATCGATACCAGCCTACTACCATTAATAAAGATTTTTTGAGTGTAACATGGCTTACGACTGCATTATTAAAGCTAAATACACCACTGATAATAGAGATGAAGCTCTGTTATTACATATATATATATATATATATATATATATATATATATATATATATATATATTAAACTATTAAACTTGTTTACTTAATGTGAGAAAGTATAAGTTCAACTTTTTTAGAACATGCGTTAGAATCGGAGAAGCATCATCTGTTATCAGTACTTTCGATTGCCTAACAAGATGATCCTTTCTTTACTTAGAAACTTGACAGTATGATTTGATTTATTGTTTTTAGTAGTCTTTTCAATGTTAATTTAAACTAAAATCTAACTATTCTCATTATTAAATAAAACTATTCCCTTTTAAAACTTTCCCTATATTCAGTAATTGTATTTTCTCAGTGCCCTTCAATAATTTAGTAAATTTATATGGTGATTATTTAAATATAAAGGAAACAAATCTTGGTTTTACATAAGCAAATTATATTAAAAAAAAAAATAGAAGCGCTAAATTAATGAAATATATCACAGAGCAGATGATAAATCACTCAGTTTACGATCGCTTTATTTTAAGTTTAGGGACAAACGTTATCAATATGAAATACATTATGCCATAAATATGAAACACCTTTCGAAACAACTTGAATTGATGTTGACATCTCAATAAATATTAGTGTAGAACTTCTGTAACACTCAATGCTAATAAGCAATAGCATCAACGCCCATTCATTGATTTTTAATAAAGGCATGACAACGAAATAAGCTATTCTCTCAGTTTCGATTCGGAAACTGCGACACACCTGATTGATCACAAGATTTGTGTTAAGTGGGAGTATCGCGAATTTCTTTTCTTTTTTATCGTCTGCATAATTTACACGTGAAATATCGTCTGTCTTTTGTTCGAATGCTGATTTCATGAAAGCGATTAAGGTTCTAATAATTCTTTCTTGCACGTAGGAAGAAAATTAAGGTTTATTTTATGGTTTGAACTAAAAAATCATACACGTGTTTTGAATTTTAAAAAGTTTTTTTTCTCATCATTTTGTAGATTTTTTATTTTATATCACAAGCCAATTCGCCAATCGAATTGAATTTTAGTATATAAATTATTTCAAGAAAATACTCTTTACACGGAAAAGAGATATGTTCTAATTTATTCCATATATGGTAATATTAGAAATAAAAAATTAAATACAACTAATAAGGAATAATTATTTGTCGTTTAAACATGGTGTTAATGTGAGTATGCAATGATTTGGAATAAATTTTTTCTGGTATTGATCAAATAAATTTAAAGTAAGTACTGTAAGTACTATACCAATAAAAGTAAAATTCAGGTTTAAGTAAATTAACTAAACTTACTACTAATTAAAACTAATTCGAAGTAAAATTCACTTAATATCATACTAAAGAAGTCCAAAAAATAGAATTTTGGTAAAATAGAATTTTGGTAAAAATAGAATTTTGGTAAAAATAGAAGTAAGTTTTTAAGAGTTAAATTAAATGTTGGAATGTTATATTCATGTGATATCCTAATTTCAAGCCCAAATTTTAAATTCAATATAAAGTGTAAACTTAAATTCAATCGTAAAAATTTCTTTCTTAAGAAATACGATAATCTTTAAGCATGCAAGTTGGTGCGTACGGAACACGACACGTAACGAGTAGCAAGAAATTGTGTTTTACGTGTCGCAAAAAGCCATATATTAAATTTCAACGAAGCACAACAAAAGAAAAAGGAAAGAATCAAATAACGGAATGATTTTTTTTATTTGTGCTGAAAATGGAACACTCCGAGCCAAATCGGATAACAAAAACTAACAAACAGTGTTATTTTCAACAGTTCCAAGCTCTGAATTCCAAAATTACCATCTGAACATTTTACTCCTTATGCCTTCTTGTGGGCCAAGATGGTGGAGTGGTGAACGGAATGATGGGCTACTACTGGTGCGTGGAGCAGAGGGGCGGCGTGGACAATTGGTGCAGCGTGGTGGAATACTGGGGCTGCGTGTACAATGGGTGCGTGCAATAATGGGGCAGCATGAACAACTGGAGCATGTACAACTGGAGCAGCATGATGGACAACACTCTTGTGGGCATAGGATACAACTGGTGCGTGGTGCACTGCGGGGACCACGTAGCTGACTGGTTTATGTTCCCATTCGACTTTGGTTACTTTAGCAGCAGAGTGTGGAGCCACATAGTGGAGAGCTGGATGAAGAATAGCTGTTGCTGAGCAGACAGCCAAGATAGTTGCGAAGATTGCCTGGAGAAAAAAAAAAAAAACGAACTGTAAGTAACGTTTTAATCAAAACGATTGATAAATTTTTTTTTAGGAAGACAATTTCAATGGTGGACTGAAACTTTACGAACAAAACTTAGTGACCTAAAGATGCAGAAAGTGGTGACGAACAAAAAGCGGCAATCCTTCATAAAAGTTTAAAACTAGCAAAATTTTCTTATTATTTACTTTATTATTAAAGGGGGATGTTCAAATTATTTTCGATTAAAATACATATTCATGATAATTTTAGTATATAGTAGAAGTAAGGAATGATTAGTTAACTTGATAAATTCGCTAATAATGAACACAATTTCTATCCTTTTTTTTTTTTTTGTTTTTTTTTTTTTGTAACTTTTCTTGGTGCATTCTCCATCAATTACGAAAATATTTCTTGATACTCAATACAAGACAAATAAATTAATCTAATGATTTCTAACAAACATTTGAAATGTTCCTACAAATGTTTTTTGAACTGTAGACCGTGCTAAAGGTAGTTGTAAAAATATTGTTCAAATAGTTTTAAGCAAACTGTAACTATATTAAATTGAAAAATTAAAATTTTATTTTTTTACGAATTTTTTTTTTCTTTACGAAATTTATTTTTCGAATTTACCACGAACAATTTCATTCTATTTTTTCAGTCGTCGTTCATTCTATATTTTCAACTCTGTAATGTTAATATTTTCAACTCTGTAATGTTCATTCTTAAATAATGAAAAACTTTTTATTTAATATATGCAATTTATAAAATAAAAGCTTAATATTAAATATGAATAGTTTGAATTAATGATATTGTTGATAACTTCTTTAAAATTTTTTATATTCTTAACAAGTTGTAAATAACCGAAAAAAACGACGAAAAGAAAAAAAACTCAGTCCAATTTTCAGCTTCTTTGCTGAATTCAAATTGTATTCTTTGGAATTTAATGCATATTTTAAATTAAGTTTTAGAGGTTGATCATAAATATTTTAATATAAAAATAATACACCTTATAATTTTGTGTACTGAAGTTATGCTCTGAAAATTGCGATTTTTCTAAAAATTTAATCAAAAAATGAAATAATTTATAAACAAAATACATAAAATGTTTAGAAACGCAAGACACTTTCATAACACATACAAACTTTCTTACCTATTTTTCATGATTTAAACTCAGTAAATTAATAAAACAGATAATTTTTAAATTGGTTATTTCAATTAATATATTAATATCGATTCATTTCTGGCATGTAACATCATTAAAATCTTCTCGAAGTACCATTTAAAATTTTTAATAAGTGCATATCTAAAATTAAGGACTGTTGTTTTGTATAAAAAAAATTTCCATTTATTTTGATTAAGATGGAAAATATACACAACTACGAACAAATATTCGATGTAATAGTACATATTAATCAAATATGCTTTGCGTAATTTTATAAAACTAGGCAGATTTGTATAATTTATCAACTCAACAAGTTTATGTACTGGTCATTTTTTTCTTCTTAAAGACTATTTTAAATAATCAAATGATTATTTGAAGACATTTTACTCAATTTTTAAAATTGTTTTCAATTTTTTTTATACATAGAATAAAAAGATATAAAGGCACTTTTAGGAGGACGTGCTATTCTAGAGTATGAAATTGTAAGTCATTGAAAATTGCGTGATAGTTTTATTTCTCGACGAAAATACAAATATTGGGTTTACCTATATTTTAATATTAATAAACCAGATATGTTTTAATATTTTTAGTATTTATCTCGATCTTTTTAATTTGAAAAAGAGAAAACCAAAGAATGGTCATAAAATTGCTTTTAAATAAAAGTGTTTTTAATTGTAACCCAAGTAAGGTGTTAAAATAAAAAAATGAATCGTAAAAATTAAGAATATATAAATTTAATTCAAATGGAAAATGTTAAATTTAAAGTATAAAAGTATTCTACGAGTATAATGTAATCTTCCGCATTTACTTATAGCTAAGTCACAGTAAAATTTTAAAGGAAAAATAGTCAAGCATCAGCTTATTTTTTTGCATATAAATTTAAAATTAGTCTTATTTTATTAATTTATATTCCCTTTACAAAAAATTACCTATGAATTTAAAATGCAAAACAAGATAAATATACAAATAGTCTATATACAAGATAAATATACAAATATACAAATGTAAGTCTTAGTCTTAAATATATTAGTAGACATTTAACTGAATAATTCTTAATTTTCCGTAGGATAATTGGAAAAAAATATTAAATTTTGGCACATTTGTTTTACATTTTAAATTGAATTGAAAAATGTACTAATATTACAAAAAAAAAAAAAAAAAAAAAAAAAAAAACAATAAGACTTGAATAAAATTACTTGATTGATTTTTTTATAGTCAAATTAATTTTTATCCCTACAACTATGTGATATTTTTTAGTTTTTAAAGTAAATCTAATCATATATCTAATACATTTAAGCAGTTCACAGTTTTAGCTTTATTCCTACCAGTTGAAAATACATTGTATATTAGCACAGTTGTTTAAAGAAGTAATGAAATAATGTTCTCACCAATTTGTACATGTTGAGGTTTGTAAGACAAGTCTTAAGACGGGAAAATGATTAAGATTGAGAAGCTGGAGTGAGCTGTGTCTGTGATCGTGGTTTGATCCCCTTATATAGTCGAACCCCGCAGATGAAGATACAGCCCTGGGGCTGACCAATGTATAATCCGTCCCATCTACACGAAGGTCAAATTTGCAGGGCGTTGAATTTGTTGGAGATGTGAGACATTAAAATTAGACGTAAAGATGTAATGCAAGGACGTTAAGAAGAATGAGGTCAAGTACACGATTAAGGTGGGGAAGTGAAAAATGCTTGTGTTTAGAAAACCCCCTTACCTTTCCCTCTCGCTATTGGTCATTATTATTTGTTCTTTTTTACTCTCACTTATCTTCGAGATTGAACGGGTTTTTCCCAACTATTTCCAATCCGACAGTTTCAACATTTCACTCTTGTTTTCTGTTTTTTTCTTTTCATAGTGCATCATTTTTTTTTTATTTATTTATTTTTTTTTTTAGTTTAAAAAAAAAATTACCTTTTATTAATTTTGCTTATCTTGGTACGTATCGAAATTGTACACTGTTAGAAATTTTTCTAAGGAAAGAACCATAATATCGTTCAAATTAGTTGCAACATTAATATGTCACTAGGTTGGATCATGTTATCGTACTCATTAAAACTTGAACGGCAATATGACACCTTAATAAGGTTGTTGAAACCTTAATTTGCCACTTTCGCAGATTTTACTACAGCTTTAACCTATCACTAAATTTGCTACTGCTTTAACCTTTGCTGCAGCTTTAACCTATTATCAAATTTCCTTAACTTTAATGCACGATGCTAAAGGTTCAACTTAACACTTAAGGTTAAGGTTGAGGTTCAACTTAACACGAAAACATCGTTCAAATTAACACCTTATTAAGGTTGATGAAACCTTAATTTGCCACATTGGCCAGTTTTGCTGCAAACGATTATAGCAACAAACAACTTACGGCATGTTTTAAAATCAAAATATTCTGATTTGTTAACTTATTTCGTACGTTATGTCGTTTTTCTTTATCATTTAATTTTATATGTAAAGTACGATCTTTTGGCATCAAATTTTTGAAAATTCGATTCCACTTGAAAAACTAGATCGCACCAAATGCATAGAAATACTAAAAAATGGCAGAAATATTTAAAGTATCTTGCATGTTATGCCTATGGCTGGCGAAGTATTATGGTTTGTTTTTTTAAAAAATTTTTTTTTTAATACGTGGTACTAACTACCTACTACGTGATTCAATTTAAGCGAAAAAATGATTCAAATCTGTACCTTATTAAGATGGCTAAAACCTTACTTTGCCACTTTCGCCAAATTTCCAGCAGCCTTAACCTTAAATTATCATACTTAAACTTTAATATATATGGAGAAAAAAATTCTGGTAAAATTACCATATTTTATAAATGACATTTCTGGCCGAAAAAAAAAAAAAAAAAAAAAAAAAAAAAAGAAGAAGAAAAAAACAATTTTCGTTAATGAAAGCAAAATATAGGGTATTTAAATCATTCATTTGATAATTTTTCCGTTCAAAATTTGGTTTTTGAAATTATAGTTCTCATTATCTCTTATTTAGTAAAAAATACAAAAGTAAAAAGTAAATTTCACCGAATGAATGATTTCTAAGCCATGCTCAAATGCATTGGTTTCCATTTTCTTTCTGCTATGGAACCCTGAATGACCAAACTTCTTTCTTCGAATTCTTACCCCGACTTCATAAATAAAATTTATTGGCAACTTAAAATGAAGTGACCAAAAAGAGACTACTAATTATTTTGGAAATAGTTAATGTGAAGAAGGAAATATTTTCATCCTTTTATCAATAATAGTCTTATATTATTATTTGGTTTTACATCAGGCAGTTAAATTTGTAGGTCTAGAGCGGCATTTGAATTTGTTTTTGTTGTATGTAAGATGCAAAAATGGTAGAAATAAACTGACATAACAAATGTTGAGAATGGTTATCAGAGAAAAGTAATTTTTTATTCTTAAATTTGGCTATTTTATTTTAAGTTAAATATTTCGATGAGATATACTGATTAAATTGTTTATAAAGGCATACCCTATTTATAATTTATTTTCTATAATGTTATTAATTTTTTTTTAATTTTGCTATTTCTTATTTCATTTGAATTGTACTAAAATTATTTCTTAAAATTAAAAGAAATATTAAATTATGCTCTGTTTATTGGATATAAATATAATAACAGATTAAAAAAATCATTACCGTTTAAAAAAATTTTAATTCTCGGTATCCCAGTTATTCTTTCTCGGAACCCTAGGGTTCCATGGAACACATTTTGGTATCCACTGCTTTAAGGTATTATGATTAAATTACCAAAATTTACCGCATTTTTCAAATTTTATTACGTATTATAAAAACCATATTTCATTGTTGATTTTACCAAAATTATTACCAAAACGCTTCGATAAAAATTTTTGAGCTTTTTGGTATACCCATCGAGCTAGAAACACGGTAAATTTTACCATATTCTGGTAGTTTTTAGAATGCTTTTTTCTAAGTATTCTAGTTTAATTCCAAGAAGATACTTATTTACAAAGTTTATTATTCTCCGTATTGTCATTTCGTTTATGTTTTTTCGTTGTATGAGTTTTTTCTTCTTGCAATCATATTTTATGAATCAGACAAAACAACATTACACTTTTATTGCAATTTGTTGAATTATTCAGTGTATTATGAAAATCATGTAAAAAATTTAAGAAACTTTTGAAGCATATCCCAGAATTATTAAAAGAAAGAAAAACCAGAAAAATATTCATAAATATTTGGTATCATTACAAAAACTTGAATTCTAAACTACTGTCCTGTAAAAATTGCTTTAATCTCATTGCGATATCCGTTATTTCTAAATATAAATTTTTTAACAATTTTCTTTTTTATAACAGATATGCGATCTACATAAACATCTATATTTTTCTCGAATGCAGGGAAAAAAACTTTTTCTTCTAACTTGATCACTTTTGGCATGCATTTTTTGCATACAAAACACGAAGTACTTTAGAAAATGGAATACTTAATACCATCTAATTAAGATCCAACGGCTACTTAGAAATAAATCTTCACTGAAACAAGCTTTGAGAGGGAAAAAAATACAACCGAAACACTTTTTTGGGATATAGATTAATTTTCCCCATTTGTTTCTGTGCTTGTAATAGATTCTAAAAGTTTTAAAAAAAAATCTAAAAGAAAAAAATGCGAATTTGACATTGGCTAAAACCCCACTTTAAAGAACATTTTAATATTAATATATTTTTATTTAGATTTATTTATTCATTAATATTTTTGAAAAGAAAGAGTTTTTATTCTCGAGTGGATAATTTTTTTCAATTAATGATCCGTGAACAGTTTTTTAATTAAACCCTTTCTTTCTGATGTAAAGCGCTCAAAATTAAAATAAAAAAGAACCACCCTAAATAACTTTTGATCTAATAATCGGATCTTCACGTTCTAGGACTCAATCTTAATGATTCGAAGGGGTAACCTCAAATATGCTAAGTAATTTATTCAGACGATATTTTAAGTTTAGAACTCAGCCACAAAAAAGTTCTTTCTCTGAATAAACATACCTTTTATTCGACGGATTTGGATTTCTGACTCCAAAAATGCAGGGGGTTGCCGCATGTTCCTTTAATAACGGTCCATTTATTTTTTTGGACTCAGTATTCTAATCTCTTGAATTTTTGCACCGATGTGATATAGTCTAGAAGAAAAGACTAAATTTGGAATTGTTGATTTTTATATATTGCTTTTTTAATGATAACTTGACTTGAAACTTATACAGGATGTTTTTTAACGACCACCTTTAAGTTATATTTTTAGAATCCTAGTCAAATGTGAAGTTGAATTCACTAACTTCAAACTAACTGTAATTAAAATTAAAATAAAATTAAAATTAAAACAAAAACGTTATAAAGATCTGTCAAATTACTAGTGATAGTGGCGGAGAAAAATGAAACAAAACAAGCTTTGTTGCCTAAAAAAACTTATAATTTGAAAACTAAAAACTTATAAGATGTTCTTATAATCGCTTTTCAATAACTTTTCGCTTCATCCATTAGTCAAACAGATTTTGATAATTTCAGTTCCACCTTTCTCTATAGTGATTCGCCAGATTTCGATAAAATTTTGTTTTTCTTCTTTTTAAATATGTATTTGAAGCCTTTTATGCGCATTCTTTTCTTTTTCTTTTTTATAAAATCACAAATATTTTGCACAGAAATTATAAATAAGAAACGCATATAAATGTACAAAACGTACAATGACGTCTAAATATACAATAATTTAAAAGTTTGTACTATAATTATAAATTTCTTTTTGACCAATAGTTTTTAAGAATTTTCTATCTTGTATTCATTTGTTACAACTTTTAAAAGATATAATGTGTTAAAAAGGCTTCAGATTTCAGTAATATTTATATTTTTATATTTAGAAAATTAAAATGTTTATCCTTTTATGTTTTTAAAATGAATTATTCGCAAACAAAGAAAGATCTATTCTCAATTTCAAGCAATGCATTTTATTAACTTTAATTCTCAAAGGGAAAGATGCTTATTGACGAAATGAAACTATTTAAAAAATTCTAACTTTCATGGGAAATTTTAGAATTATTTCTTTAAAAACGTTTAGACATATGCCATACTACTGAATTTTTTTTAGGGTCTTATAAATAAGTTAGGAATGCTTCCATTCATTTAGTTTATAATGGAAGAAATACGTTTTTAATGGAAGATGTACAAAAAACACCAAAAACACGAATTTAAATAACTGAAACCTTTTAATTCCCACATCATTTATATTTTTAAGTTTGTATTGTTTTTATCATATTATTTGCATTTCTTATTATTAACATTAAAATAAATGTTTATTAACCAAAAATATCAAATATTCCAAAATCTAGCAAAATTTTAACACCCTGAATAATTATAAAAATCACTTATTAAAATAGTGGGCGTAGTCTTCATTAACAAAATTAAACTTTGTTTTCAATGTATTTTTTTATGAAAAAATCATAGATTAAGAAAAATTAAAAAATAAATTAATTTAATGTTATGTACAGATTAATATTTAAGAGGCAAAATGATATACATTTTTAAGGTAGTATTATTTCCTTTTTGATCCCTTCTACAACTAACCAATAGTTCAGAAATAAAATATTTTATCCACGCATTTGCTTTTTTCTTCTGGGAAATTTTTGTCTGTTTTCCGTTTGATTCTTCAGAAAATTTCTATACTCTCAACCGTGAATAGAACCTGTTCTCAAATTCAATGTAAGATGAGATTCATAAAATCGCGTAAAAAACCTTTTTCTTAGAATCTATAAGTATTCAAAGAAACTGAAAGAAAACCAATCTATATGAAGGAAAGGAATATTTTAAAACTAAAATTCTAGAAGAAACGGGATAAATTCCGATAGAAGAGATAATGGAATTGAACCATTTTTTAACGATTTATTTTTTCAGAAAATATGCATTTATCCTCCATATTATAAGAATTTTTGAGATATTTTCTCAATTTTTTAAAAACGAAACATTATGAACTCTTAGCAATGTTTAAACCAGCAGAACTTCGTGTGTGCTTATTGGCGAACTTCATAAACTTACTTGGAAATGTCTACAGTAAAATTATTTTATTAATGCTAATATTTATTTAAATAGGGGAAATAATGTAGTTAAACTTGGCAAAAATATATTATAAGTTTGAAAATATGTATTTATAGTTGGAAAAAAACGCAGTGTTTTTTTTTTCTCCAGAATATTCAGAAAAAAAATTCTTTTTATTTTTATTGAAACATAAATTTTTTTGCAGTGATTTCGAAACTATATTTATATCACTGAAACGAAACTAATTTGAGGAAAAGAGATGAGTAGATTTAAAAACTTCAATAATTGAAAACTTTACCAAAAAAATAATTAGGGTTAAATTTTAAAATATTTTTTAAGATCTATTTTTTACAATAGTCCGTCATATTACGTCATCATTTGTGAAATTTCAGCGCAGAATTTTTAAAAAAAGCTTTTTTTTTTAGTATTTTACGCGGAGAAAAAAATTCTGATAAAATTGCCGTACTGTAGGGGAGAGTGGGGTCAATTGTAACATTTTTTACTTAACTATTTTTAACTAACAAAAAATCCAATATATTATTAGTATTAATTGACAGACGAGTAAAGTAGACTATCCTCTACTCGAAAAAAAAAATAAATGCCTTATTTTCAATGTTATTATATTAGTTATTAACAATTTTTGAGAGTCGTGCACTTGTTACAACTGTCCCCACTTACGGGATCAATTGTAACAGTTCATAAATTCAATTAAAACATAGTTAATTATACATATTATCATAGTTGTTATATATTTTTTTAGTGATCAAAATAGTAGTGATATTTTAGGAGTAAAAATAATAATGAGCAGAGACCTAATGGGTTAAACTTTTAACTTTAAGGGGTTAAAAATTCTAATTTATGCTGTGAAAGGTGACAAATAAAATAATGCACATGCAACATAATATAAATGATATAGGAAACTATTGGTGGTTCTTAAAGAGTTAAGTAATGGTTTGTAAACAAAAGAAATGGGACCTAAAGGGTTAAACAATTGCTACATAAGAAATTAAATTTTGTTTTCAGCTGTTACAATCGTCCCCAAGACGCCATTTCAGCTTCATTTGTTAAAAATAATGCTAGTTTATTAACAAAACTAATATTTTTTTTTGAAATGTGAAATTACAATAATGAAGGTGTTCACTTACATATTCGTAATACATATATATAATTTTTATTTGTTTAAACAAAACTACTTTGTTATAATATAATATTCTAATACCAAAAAAAGTACTTACGTAGCGTGAAAATATCTTTTGTGATGTAACTCTTTCAAAAGTACATAAAAATGGTTGCCAGCAGGGGTGTACATGTAGATTTATTAAATACACATTGTGCACCACCTAGGAACCAAATCTAGAACCCGACACTCGAAATTTATGCTCTGTTACAATCGTACCCTGTTACAATTGACCCCACTCTCCCCTATTGTTACGACATTTCTGGTAAGAAGAAAAACTTAAACCAAAATATACTGTTCTTAAACGATTCATTTGTCAATTTTCCGTTAAAAATTACTGTATTTTTTTGGTGTTCCCATAGAGCCAGAAGCATGGTAACTCATATAATATTCCGGTAGTTTTGACCATACTTTTTTCTCAGTGCAGGATTGATCTATGCATCATACGATTAATTATATTGAAAACCGTGAAAAAATTTTTATCCCCATATAATGAAAATATACATTAGTTTAACGCAGAAAAATTCTCTAAAACCCTCTCTTTTTTTTTCCTCTTTTCTCTATTCTCTCTTTTTTTAAAATTTATTTATTCGTTATATTTTATTTTACAACCATCGATGAACAGCCAACCTAATTTTTGGGTTTAAGACAACTAATGTTCAACTCCGTGGCCTTGTAATTTTGAACCCAATCCAGAAGACAAGGGAACTTCTGGATCAAGTATTGAGGAAAAATTTTCATGGAAAGTTTTTCGTGGAGAACTTTTTGATGGAACTAACCCGCATTTGCGTTACATGGAGAAGAAGACCACGAGAACCTTCCACGGTTAGCCTCACGGTCAAGGGAACCCCGGTTCACCTCATTGGACAGCGAGCGCTCTATCCCTTGAGCCATCGCTGCTCTTCAAAAATTTATTCAGAAAATTTTTTAAATTTATTTAGAATTTAATTTGTTTTCTGCGTCATGTTTAAGTCTACAAAGCTGATCAGACAATTGTTATGATTTCACATCGATTAAATAGATACGCCAATGTCCGATAGCAAAATAACTATATAAAATATAGTTCGAGTAGCGGCAAAGCATTTTCCACTGTCAAACAAAAAACAAAATTTATTTTTTTGTAATCTAAAATCCAAATTTATGTTTTATTTTTTAGTAAAGCATTAACTATTATTGAAGTATTATAAAATCTACTGTAACTAATTATTGAAGTATTATAAAATCTTCAAAACACTAAATAAATAAAATTATTCTTATTTCCACTTTTAAGTAAATTAGTTGATTAAAAACCGTAATGGCGTGCCTGTGATTTGAGAAACCTGTGTCAAACAGAGCATTATCTACCTTTTTAAATTTCTAAATGCAATATAAAAAATTTTGGGGCCACGACCATTCTTTATATTGTGGTAAACTAAATGCATTTTTAAATACAGAACTGTAGTTATCATACAAAAGCCTACATAAAACTGACATAATAATTGTTTGAAAAAATTAGAGCGAATATAGATCAAAAAGTGCTTGTTTCTTAAACGAAATGCTTCTGTAATTAAGTCATTAAATTAATTCTAATGCGCGTGGAAATATGTGTTGAATAAGCAAACGAAAATTGAATGAAAGCATAAATGAAACTATAACATTGAAAAGCAAATAAAAAAATTGACAACGTTAAAATGCTTTGTAAAATTTTTTAGTTTACCCCAACACCAAAAATGGGGCAACTATACACTAAAATTTTTACAGAGTATGAAACAGACTAAAATTTGATAACAGAAGGCTACACGTATTACTCTTAAAATTGTACAAATTTAAAAATATATAACATTTGAAGAAATATTACCACTGTTATAATTCAAAAATGACAATACTTTTCAATTTCCTCAATCTAAAACTTTAATCAACTTAAATGAACTATTAAATTTAACGAATTTTTTGTGGTTCTAAAATTTAGAGGCCTTGGGCGACCACCTAGTTTACCACTCCTTGAACACAGGCCTTAAATAGTAAACAAAATAATCCTTTTCTTCATAATATCGAAGAAAAATAATATAATACTTTTAATCGAAAAAACTAGCACGCTTTCCAATTTAAAAAAATATTGTACATTGTGAACTAAACAACTATGCTTTTATGAATTGAAAATAAGGAATGTTTAAGTAATTTGTGTTAAATTACTGTAGATAAAATAATTATTGTGAGCTTATGTTGTACTTTCAGTACCGTCTCTTATTATCCACCGTAGGCATTATTAGGTATGAAAAAAACTAATGCCTTTAATAAAATAAGGTGGAAAAAATTCATAAAGAATATCACGGAATTGATCCGAAAAAAAAAAAACATTTAACGATACTAAACCACAACTCAAAAGGAAGTATTTATTTTTTATTTAAAACATGATAACTGATGAAAAATTATAACAAATTTTTTTTTTTAATATGATTAAATTATCTTAACCTTCCAAGTACGCTCATTGCAAGAATTAGGGAAAGTTTTCATTACTCATTTAGAGCATCATAACTTATATCACAGCACAAAGTATCAATAACTTAGTAACGGAAAATAATTTAATTGTTTTCTTAAATTAATATTTTCTCGAAATGTAGGAAGCTGAAATAATTAATTTAGCGAATTCAATTTCAGTTTCGCAAACACTTCTAGCAAATCTGCTGAAAAGTAAAAAATAAAATAACAATAATAATAAGCAAATAAAGCATTTCCTAAATTATTTCGAGCGTTAAAATTTCAGTTAGATTCGAATGCCGTTTTTAATTACCATAATAAATTAAAAGCGTTCATGAAAAGTTTTTTTAACTGCTCGGAAAATTTAGTGTTTCGTTTCATAACTTAGCTTCTTTCATTTCAATTAATTTCACTAAACTTGAATTTTTTATTCCAACCGAAATTATAATTTATAAGGATATTAATTTGGACTTTAATAGGAAATAAGTTCAATTAAATGTTATGGAAGATGAATGGAGTAAAGTTCGAACACAACTTATCGAAGAGAACTCAGAAGCTATCGCCTACCTATGAAATGGCCTAATCGGAAATTAAATTTTCAAGCGCCTGAAATTTTTTAAATTAGTTTGATTATATTGCAATAAACTTTTTTTACAAGCGATACTTCAGAAATTTAGATTTTATTTTCCATTTTCAATTAGATTTGCACGACTCCTTTTTTTCGTATTCAAAAAAAGGATGCATAAAAATAATTTAGGAAAAAAACATAACATATTATAAAGTGAAATTAGTTAAAGCGAAAGAACTTTTCTTCCCGAAATTATACTTATCCATTATTCTTTTCTAATTAATGAAAAATAAAAAGTAAGTGGTTTAGAATTAAAGTTGAGGAAGCTGAAAAACTTTTAGAATGCCTCATGCGAGTCTTTCTATATTAAATCATAAGCTTAAAAAATAAATTTCTCTTATTAATTTTAAGACGTAAAAATCGTTCTTTCTCAAAAATCTATAAAAATTCAAGATGCTAATTAAAAGATCATTTTCTGAAGTTAATAGGTAATAATTCTTAGAAAAATACTCGTTTAGGAAATCCCAAAAATTTCCTATCGTCTGAACAGCGTTATGTCTTGGAACATATCAAAATCTCTAAATTTTCCAGTTTGAATGACGAAGTTAAGAATATTCATACAACCAATTACTTTTCAGAATCCCTGTTTAAATAGCGGGAACTATCAAAAATACGTGGCTTTTTCATGATGTGTTTATGAAATTAAGAAATTAGGTTGCAATTCAATTTTTTTCAATATGTATCGCACTTTTTTAAAATAGAATTATAAATAACATGCAGATTTACGTGCTTAAATGCGTATTCTATTTAAATGAAGAAATTTTTTTTTTAATAATGACCATTCAATGAATATATTTTGTATTTGGTTTCTTCGATTTGTAAAAATTAATCGAGTTAGTTTTAAAACCAAAAAAGTAATGTGATATTTAATAGCTTATTTGAATTTTTCATATTTTTAAATATAAATCAAATTTTTCAAATGAAGAAATCTCTCAAATCACTAAACGTGTAATTTTAGTTTCAGAAATATTTTTAAATTAAAAAATCCCATAAGAAAGGCTTTCCGAAAAGTTTTTCGGGTGTAATTTTTTTATTATAAATAAACTGTAAAAAATTCCGGTATAAAGTACTAGCATTTTTGGTGCAACATCCGTAAAATACATTTTTACCGTAAAATATTATACAGTAATTTTTACAGTAATATATATTTATTTAGAGTGATTTTACAGTAATTAGTATCACAAAATTTAGGATACGCCAGATTCTTTGTTTCCTAACATGTTCCGGTAAAAATGAATTTTACTGTAAAAAGTACCGACGCTGTGAGTGATGGTAGTCTTGATCGTAGTTTGATCTGGAATTTTATACAATGTACAACGTGTCTTTTAATTTAAAAAAATAATATTCTGTTTGAAAGATGTTTTTTTAAACATTTCAGAAAATATTTTTGATGCTTCATAAAGATTCAAAAACAGTTTCAGAAATAGCATATATAGTTGCTTTGAGAAGAAAAATTTAAACTGTTTCTGTCGTTTCTAACGTAACGGAGTTTTTACGTTTTCTAACGTAACGGAAATTAATTTTTGTTACTCTTTTGAAACCCTTCGCAGCCAAAACTAAAGTTTTGTGTCACCAACAATTGAGATCAAAATTCTTTTTATCATTCCCGCCCAGAAATGAAATAAAAAATTTAATAATTACTTTAAATTCCCCCTTTTCCCGATATAGATACATAAAGAGAGTCAATGTTACAGCAAATGAGAAACCATTTTGTTCGCATATGCAAAACAGTTGTTTTAACCTTGGTGGATAACGATGTAAAATTTACTATGACAGCACTCAAATGGCGGAGGGTTAAAAATACCTGCAAAACGCTCTTTAAGTAAAAGTTATCAATCAGGTTAACGTTTATTGGATAGATCCGACGGCCTTTATCCGCTTTCTTTTAGAATATGACCTTTAGAATGTAGACAATACATGTATCGCATTGAAGGATGATAGAAAAAGGGCGTACATACCTATAAGAAATTGGTTTAAATATTACAATTAAACAAATAAGAATAATTACTGGTTTTTATTATCGGATAGATTTATAGCCTTTGTCTGACAAGTTTTTCGGATATTTTGATAACGGTAAATAATGGACGCGTGAAGTGATCAACTTTCTAAATTATCATTTGTCTACCAAACATATAATCAACTTGTTTACCGTTAAGCGTAGTTGGAAAGATTATATATAATTGAATTTACTAATGATGTTGCGCTAATTATTAATCCATTATGATGCATATTCGAAATTATTGTTCGAAATGGCGACACTTTTATGCGGAATAATGGCGGCATGGGGACGAAATTATTTCTTTTAAATGAAGTACGGCAAATTTTATTGAGGTTTCTAAGAATTTATCGGTAGTTTTAAATATTTGAATTATATAATGATTAAGATATGGAAATTAAATAAATTAAGAAACTGATTTGGTTGCCGATAAATAAACCAATTTTTATTTACTTCTAAATTAAAATAAATAATAATTACAATTAAAATAATGAAAAATTTATTTTTTAAATGAAAAGTTATCTAAACTCATTTTTAATGTCTTTTGAGGCATTTAAGACACAATTTAGAAGATGCTGAGTAGCGAGAAGATGTTGTTTCATTAGCTACATATAGGAATTAACAAAAAAATATTATTTAAAACTATATTATAAAAAATATGCATGATTTTTTAAACAAAAAGATTTTTTAATTATTATAAAGTTTTTATTCTGATAAAAATCTTTTTAAAATGTTGTATCTTGCATAAAATTTTATTGCAACGCATAAAAAATAAAATTTCTGGATTTCAAAAGTTTCACCAGTTTCAGAAAAAATAAAACATTTGTAGCCTTTTTTTAATAATATATTCAAGTAGTAGCTTAAGAAATTACATTTAAATTAAATTATTTTATTCCTACATTAAAATGTGATAAAAATTTTTTTTACAGTTTAGCTAAAACAAACTAAGATACTTTTGAATTTTTTTTTAAATAGTTTGATTAAATTAATTTGTTCTTTATTAAATTAGAAGTGAATCCACTATCAAACATTTTTTTTTCAAAACGCCTGATGAACGCGCTTTCGTTTAGTATTCCTTTTCTTATAAAAATGGAACTTTTTATTTATATAACTTTGAATATGCAATTCCTTTTTTATCTCCTTTTAAAAGATTACCAGAAACGTAGTATTTGGGGAAATTTAAATAATAGTAGAAGATGTATATTTTTAAAATTGTAATTATCATTTAAAGAAATTAATATTTGATGGAAAAATGCAATTTTAAATTTTTTTCAGTAAACTATCAATGTACAGTACGCAAAAAAAAACAAAAAAAAAAAAAACGGACCATCCAGGATAATTTTTGATATCATGATCGGATCTTCACGTTCGGATTCAATCTTAATGGTTCGAGGAGGTAACCTCAATTATGCTAATTACTTAGCGCAGACGATATTTTAAGTTACGAAATCAGACACAAAGTACTTTCTCTAAATAAATATACCTTTTTTTCCGCCGGATTCGGATTTCCGATTACCAGAATATAGTTGCTAATCACAATCAGAGAAATATGCTCCCAATAGTTAGGCCAGGAGAGCGGTCCAAAGCCTGGATCCCATAATGTTAATTTTACTTTTTGCGTATTTCTCCATAACTCGAAAACTTTTTAAGCGAAATGGAAAATTTTTGCACACAATTATAAAATAAATTTATCCAAAGCTAATTCCACGCAGAAAATAAATTTCAGTGAATATTTATTATTTTTTATTATTTTATTTCATAATAGTCGAAACATAATTGTTAGGCGCAAAATTTTTTACATGACAAAATACAAAATGGAAATTGATTGAATAGTTTCTAAGTAATCAAGTTTTAAAAAAGTCAAGCATATAAAATTCAATTTTTTCAGGAACCATTCAACCGACTTGGCTCGCATTTTGGATTTTGCCACGCAAAATTAAATAAAATTGTCTTTAAAATTATGTAAAAAATTGTATACCTTACAATTCAAAATTTTTTCGAGTAATATTAAATAAAATAATAAAAAATAATAAATATTTACTAAAATTTTATTTTCTTTTTGCGTAGAATTATCTTTGGATAAACGTATTTCATAATTGTGTGCAAAATTTTTCATTTCTTTTGAAAAGTTCTCGTGATATGGCGAAATACGCATTAAGTAAAACTAACATAAAGGGGCCCAAACTTTGGATCACTCTCCTGTCCAAACTATGGGGACCATATTTCTCAAATGCGACTATCCCCCATATTTTGGGTGCCAGAAACTCAAATCCGTTTTTAAAAAAAAAGGTATGTTTATTCGGAGAGGTACGCTTTTGTGTTTAATTTCGTAACTTGCGACTATATAGTAAACGTCAACCATTCATCCAACTATAACCAACTTTATAAAATATAGCTAAAATCCAAACATAGCAAACTACTCAAATATAAAAAATATCATATTTAAATTTTTAGAATTCTGTTCATCACATGGAATATTATTATGAGTCATTATGATAAAGTTCATTATTTAAGAGTAAGTTTCATTAATTTTCATTTTGTTGCCATTAGTGAAGGGCATTTTTTAAAAAAATTATCTAACGGACAAGTTTAGAAATAAAACAGTTTAGTTTCCTCGTTTTTATGACCATAATTATAGAGCTTTTTGGAAGAAGATATTAAGCGACACTTTAGTGAATTTAGAAAATATAGCAACTTTTAGAAAATATATCAACAGCAGGAATTTATTTACAAGAGGTGTTGTTTTCTCCCTAGAAACCTTCTAATTTAAAAACCTGGCAGAAAAATTTGAGTTCTACACACGGCTGACCGCTACGTGTTAAACCTAAAATATCAAGTTTTTACAGAATGTTTTTTGTGCTCGTCAAAAAGATTCTGGTATAATTACCGTACTTTTATAATAATAACTTTTCTACTAAAAACCATAATTCTTCTAATAAAATCGAAATAAACGATATTCAAACCATTTATTTTGTAATTTTTCCATTCGTATAGGGCAGTGTTTCCCAACCTTATGACTTTAGTGTACCCTTTCTAAATTTTTCTTAACGCTGTGTACCACTAATAAAAAACTGAATGTATTTTTTACAATAAAAAAATTGCACAAAAGGTAAAAATCACAACTGTCAGTTGACGCCACTAATTATTAACTATTAACTCTTCAAAAAATAGCCAATAGAAGAATACGTAATCGTAAATTTTCATGGCTAGCTTTGTTTTTAGATAAATTGTTTTGACATTTTTGTTGGTTGCAAGATATTTCGCATAAGAACGCGTACCCCCGCTAAACTGTTCCGGTACCCCTGAGGGTACGCGTACCACACTTTGGGAAACACTGGTATAGGGTAACGGTTTACCAAAAATCCTGGTTTTCGAAATTATAATTCTTATTGCCAAATTTAGTAAAAAAATACTTACTGAAAAGAAAATTTAACCAAACAAATAGTTTACATCCCATACGCTAAAGTATCATGATAAAATTACCAAATTTTACCACATTTACTAAATTTCGACACAGATTATTATAATATATTATTTTGCTGTTAATTTTACCACAATCATTACCAAAGCGCTTCATTAAAAATTACCAAGCTTATGGTTGTCCTTATAGAAGCCATATTACCAGAAAAACGGTAAATTGGCAATTTTGATCTTTTTTTTTTCTTTCCTAAATGCAGTTTCAGTAAACAATTAATCAAAACCTTTTCCAAAATACTATTGCGCACGGTTAAACAGTTTCTATTTTCTTTTTTTTTAATTGATTATTTTGATTTTCTTAGTTAGAAATTAAAAAAAGAGATAAACTAATTTAAATTAGTTTTCTTATTTTTTCTTATAATAGGTTTTGCTTACTGTTAAAAATTTTTCAGTTAAAAAATTTATTGAAACTTTATTAATTATTACTTCATTTTAGAAAGCAAAGAATATTTTTTCAAACAGTTTTCTTCTCTTATATATTTTCTAATGTTTCAATAGCATATATTCGCATAAGTATGCAGAGTTAATATTGAACACGAGTGAAATAATGGAATTAATCAAATTTAAGAAAAAATTTAAGTATTCACGTTTTCGAAATGAAGTTAAATTTCTCTTAATTTAAATGGAAAATTAGAGTAAAATAAATATTTTTATAATGCCTTTTTATTTTAGTTTAGTTAGTGACCAACAGAAATATTCTTTAAACATGTCAGTAATGTTTAAGTATATACTTTATTGTAAGAATTTTTCAGTTTATCGTTTTTTTAATATTTTTTGAACAAACTTTTCGAACTTTCAAAAACTTATACTTGTTTGAAAATCGAAGTTTTTATCTTCCCGAAAGAAACATTTTTCACCATTTGAGTTTCATTGACGATTGGATAAGATATATATATATAAAAGCAAACTACTTAGTTTTTTCGTGGCACGTCCAAAATATTCTCAAAAATAAATCATTCTTCATTGACGTCATCTTAGATTCTTTTGACACGCTCCTTTTTAAGACAACAACCCAAAAGTTTACTGACCGAGTAAAAATGTTGTCTTAAAAAATTTCATATCCAACCTGTTCTTTTTCTTCCCCCGAAGATTATAAAAAATAGCAAGGTTTTTTTTAGCGAAGATCAGAAGGTAAACAAAAACTGAACTCAGCAAAGATAGAAGATATAAAAAATAATTATTATTATGTTTTCATGAAGGACACGTGAGCAGTTATTACTTCACAATCATTAATGAAACATTCCACTTTATATTTCTACAACGCCATTTTTTTTTATTTTTAACCCTAGTTCCCCTTCAAAGTCAACCGAGGTGCAAAATCTTTTATGAAATATAAAATGTTTTTAAGGCTTTTTACAACTAAGGCGTAAAATGATTTTTGAGGGAGTCGGAAAGTTCAATGAAAAGTGTTTGCTTTTTGCAAGAGTGGCTACTTGTGAAGAGTGATTTGACAGAAGGGAAAGTGGTTGGCTACCATGGCGCAATATTGATTTGTTCTCATTTTTGTGAGGAAGCAGTTTAGTAGGTGAATCAACTCATCTTTTTGAGTGGTGTTTCTGGATTTCCGGAGATAAACCAGATGATATTAAAGTGTCATTTAAAAAATAGTTCAAGAAATTCTTTATAAATGTTCCAAACCAGTTGGAGTAAGTTTAAGACTACGTATAGAGTATATCAAACTAAACTAAATTATTCTTTCTTTTTTTTTTTTTTTAAATTCGCAAACCAAGGACTCGACAACAATTTATTTTTTCTTTAAAATGGAAGATTTTTATTATGATTTCAATTATTTTTTATGCAATTTGCTCAAAAAAGGTTAATAACACTAAAGAACTTTTTTTTATGCATGAAATTTATTTTACGGATCTTGGATATTTTCAAGTCACCGATTTCAAATCGGCAATTACTTTTCCCCCCCAACTTACAGTGTTTTTTAAATCTCATTTTTTGTTTTATCAAAATAACCAAGTTTAAAAACACTATGTATAACAGGGGGTTGCGTGAATGTTGCAACAAAATTCTGGGAGAGTTAGGGTACTTTATCAGGATCGAAATTGCATAGGAACTCATAAGTGGAAATGTTGTCGTACTCATCTTAGGGAGTCTTTTAATTATGACCTGTTCAGAAGCATGTGAAGAAACAGCTCATAATAGTGAAAGCGCCCTTAGAGGCGTATGACGACATTTCCGAGTTTGTTGTTCCCCAGTGTAATTATTCTATTTGAACGACCTCTGATATTTTTAAATTTTCAATCATTAAATTATCGAAATAAAATGACTTAATTAAAATTTGTAACAAATTATACGTTAAAAGTATTGAGTTTTTAGGTTTTTGAATAGTTTTTTATTTATTTGCGTTGTTCACAATAAGAGAAATTTTTGAAAACATCTAAATCGATTTCTCTTTGCAATCTAAACATTTAAAATTTTGAAATTATATTTTTACCATGATGAAAAATCCTCGAAAATTCTGCAAGCACCGTTTCAAATATTTACAACTATTCGGAAATGGTGTAATTAATATTAATTAATTTTGCCACAGTTAGTAACAGCAGATTTTTATTAAATATTTTTTTTTGTACAACAGCGTTTATCATCGTTCCTATTGCAACAAAAAAATAGGAAATTTATCTGTATTAAATCTTATCAGTAAAAACAAAGAAATGCAACACTTATCCTGATTAGGAAAATGCTTAGTTTAAAACAATATCTTTAACACGTGTGTTGTTTCTATTACAAGGAATGACAAACAAAGGCAAAATTTGTAGTTTTTTATATAAAATGATAAATAAGTAAATTTTATCAAAATCATTATTTTATCAAATAATGTGCACTTTTAAATTATCTTTAATACTTCTATTTTTGGATTAACATTCCAATTTATCATTATTTATAAATATTTATAACTACTATGTTCTTCGTGCGAAATATACATAAATGTTAAAATTGTGAATAATATAAACGCATGTTTTTATGAAAGAAACCAGTTAATGACAAATAAAAGCTATGAGCGATTTTAAATGAATAATGTAGTTCTTTAGCCAAAAACTGTCATGCTCTTCTATTTTATTTTATCTCGTTTAATTAATTATAATCATGCTCGCGTAAAATCAAAAGTCAAAACAAACTACAGTTATTAAAATTTTAATTTAAAAAAAAATAAGGCTTGACTTTCTGCAATAGGACGAAGCTTTTAGAACAAAAAATATTAAAATTATCAAAATAATTAAAAATCAACTTTTTGGCTAATGAATAAGCTTAATTCGTAAAAAGTTGTTTCCCGAAAATAAACGCTGATTTCAGAATGTTCTTCGAAATTTTAACGGTTGAATAAACTTTATAAACTTAATTGAAAATAAGCGCATAAACAGGAGTATAAAAGCAAAAGTTCGTATGCTTGAAAAGTTTTAAATAACATATTCAGAAATTTTTTTATTTTTGAAATTCAAGGAAACAGCTGTCAATTTTTAAAGGAATATAGATTTTAGATATTTAAATGGTTTACTTCATTCTATTTTTAAATTAAATTAAAGTTGTTAGATTTAGAAAATTTAAAACATTTCAAAAAAAGTAAAACTTTATGATCTTGACTTACGTATCCATTTTTTTTTTCAAATGAAAAACTCTCGCAGATCACAAAACAACTGATCTAACTTACATAAATCTTATAAGAAATAAATTCAAAAAATGATAAGTATGAAATAAAAGCTAAATAAATAAATAAAAAGTAAATGAAATAGAAGTAAATAATTAAATAATAAAAATAAAAGGTAATTCTAAAAATATAAAAATATAAAAAAATTAACATCTGTGTGAAACATTTTATTTCATAAATCACGAAAATGTTTTCTGACGTTTCAAAGTTGCCGAATTGATTAAGATGCTCTAAGGAGTTTAAAAAAAAGGTTTCTTGAACAAATTTTAAGCTTTTTGTCAAAACGTAACGTAATAACTATTATTAATATAACCATTTATGACATTATTTTTTAATATTGAATTTTAATTATTAGCTTTTGAATTAATTGTAAACTGATTAAATAAAAATTTTGCGTAACAAAAAGTGTTAAACTGCCAACATCTTTCTCATGCTTATAAACTTCAACGTATACTTTTAATCATACATAGATGTTTTCGAAAATGTGAATTTTTTTTCGACCGCGTTAAAACAATTAATAAAAACACCGGTTTAAAAAAAAACTTGTTTTGGAAAACATATTGGGCATTACGTGGCCTATTCTGGAAATATTTTCACAAAACTGAGGTAAAAATCAATAGTTGTACTGAGAAAATATTCTGCTATTGTATTATTTCCAAGTATTTTTGTTTAATTTAAATATTGATCCACTAAGTTTAAGGAGGTCATGCTACAAGGCGGAAAAACGGAAGAAGGAGGGAGACTTATTTCCACTGATTTTTAAAAATATTAAAAGCCCCGTCATTAGGTGGCACTGCCTACAAAGAAAAATTATGAAACTAATTTTTAAAAAAATGTGGCATGATCTGAGAACAAAAACAAACATGCTCATATCACAGATTAAATGATCTGGCATGTATCAGAAAACTTAGTTCTATAATTTTAAAGTTCCATCTGTCGAAGAATTTTGTTACTAAATTTGACAGTTTGTGAGAATTAGTTAACTAATTTCCTAAGCAGAACGCAGTAAGCCATGCACTTTTCTCTTTCATGTCTATTTAATTGAACGTTGAAATCGTAGGTAATTTTTTCGAGATACGGTGCCTAATTCTTCGTTACCCACGCTACATAATTTTAATAAATGCCAATTTAATATTTATGTTCAATGGTTTGGTCGTCAGCTCCTTAAGTGTGACTAGTAGAAAGAAAGAAAGTTGCCTAAGTAAGTTAATATCGATAGTTTAAAGCATTATAGCTTTTGTCCTGTATTATGAATTTCCAAAACTTGTTTGTACTTGGTTGATTGATAATTTTTTTGGGGGGTATTGTTACAATTGTAAAGTGAATTGAAAATTTGATGTTTGAACTATCATTAACATAGAAACTAAACGTATACCTGAAATCATAGACAAAAGTAAATAAACAAAAGTAATTGGAATTGCTTTAGACAGCAAACTGAGAATGCTGTGAACAATGGAACATTTACAGAAGATTTAGAACAGGAGTGGCATAATTTTAAAATGATGATACTACATGCTTCCCACCAATCTATCCCTAGAGGTAATTTCAAACATCTAAAATCTTTCTTTCTGCATAGGGATCCTGGACTGCGAAACCTTATTCTCAGAAGAAATGCACTGCACAAGAAATTCTCACAATCTGGTGATGTGGATGATAGAATAGAGCTCAATAGACTCAATGCAGACATCAAACAATCATATATTAACCTAAAGAGAAGCACTTGGGAAAACCTTTGTAGTAACATTGATGCCAGAACTCCTAACACCAAGCCATGGCGCCTTGCGTGGACACTCAGTAATTGCCAACCACAAAGTGTGACTTGCAACACCGTTCTTGCCTCTGATGATGAGGTCGCACATGATGACAAGACGGCGGCTAACTTATTGGGAGAGTGTTACAAGAATATAAGCAAGTTGGATTTCAACCAAAATGATTTAGCGATCAAGCACAAATCTAAAAGACTAATACATAATTGTAGCACTTCACATTCCGGTGAATCTTACTTTAACAAAGAATTCTCCTTGGGGGAGCTTTATTTCGTAATAAGAGCTATGGATATTCGTAAAAGTCTAGGCCCTGATGGCACTCATGGTTCCATGATTGGTCACCTTGGACCTCTGGGTATGCAGAGACTCAATCCAGCATATCTCTAATTGGGATATTATCGGAGATCAGACCAGCCTTGATATTTTAGACCTAATTGACAGGCTTTCATCCAACCATTGTGTACACTTCCAGTGTATTCCGTCACATGTTGGGGTCAATGGGAATGAGAGGGCTGATTTCCTAGCCAAATCCGCTGCCGAAGAAGACACTGATCGTTGTGGGAAGCTTACCTTTAGTGAAATTTCTTCCCTGGCAAAAATGAAATTAAACAAGACCATAAGAACTCCTCCCAACCACTCTTGGTAGTTTGCAAGAAAACCGGGAGAATCTTTCAATCTTAGACCGAGAGCCCATCAAACTGCCTTTCCACGATTCTTGAGTGGCCACATTAGATCCCTTACTTTGAACCGGGGCTAAAAAAACTTATCCTGAATGTCATTGGTGCTCGACAGACATGGCCTCCCCTGCGCATATTCTGACTTGTTTGGGGTTCGGTAAAGATGAGCTACTGCAAAACTCCAGTCTTTTTATGGACTTTTTGGAGGTGTTCGGATTCATGGGAGTCGTCTAGCGCTGCTAGACGATTTCGAGATTAGCAACATAGTCAAAAGTTTATGAAATAGCTTTCTTCTTGGTTAAGCTTCAACAATTTGTTTTGTCATTACATTCATTATGTAGTAAATAAAGAAATGCATTTCCAAAGAAAATTCCATTTTTAGCTTTATGAAAAAGTATCTTTTATTTTAAAATGAATAAAATAAAAATAAATAATTTTAAAGCAAGTTAAGCTAATAAAAAAAATTATTTTATAAAAAATACTGTAGATTTGATTGCAATATAAACTAAAAAAACTAATTTTTTTTTTGTTTGCTAAATAATAGTTTTGGTTGCTTTTAATTCCCACGTTTTAAAACGGTCTTATTTAATTAAATGTCTATTCCACAAAGAGGACTACTTTGGTTTTGTTGTTTTCCAAAAAAAAAACTTTAAAAAGTAAGATCCTAATTAAATTTTCCAATTTGTCGCCTAAACTGTCCAACTTTAAGAAGGAAAAAAACGAACTAATTACTTTAAAATAAGAAATGGCAAAATAATGAATACTGCAAGCTGCTTCTGATGTTTTTTCTTATGACGCAGGACTAAAGTATCTTTATCAAAATAAGGGGATTTTTAAAAATAAATTAACTAATTTCTTTTAATAAAGTTCAAAATAGTTCTTAGTTTCACCATTGGGATTGTTTATATAATCAAGTATATTCAAATTTCATAATAGTCTGAAACTGCGAAATGTTGATGGAATTTTAGGTTGGTAAAATTTAAGAACTATTCTTTTAATCGCTATTTTATGCTCAGTAACCAATTTATTTTAAAACTTGAACTACATATTAGCTACAATTTATTTAAAATACAATACCAATTTATTTTAAAACTTGAGTTACATCATATAATTAGCTAGTTTCATGCAACGGAAAACCATATAATATTTTAAAGAAACTCATGTGGAAATATTTACAAAGTATGTTGCAAATTTTGCAAAGTATAAGGATTTAAAATCCAATAAGATCTTGCTTTGTTTCTGAGAGATATTATAATTGAAAAAAAGTTGTTTTTTTAGTTACGTACTGTGCGCAAGAAAAAAAAAAGGCAACTTGAATAACTTTTGATCTATTGATCGGATCTTCACGTTCTAGGACTCAATCTTATTGGTTCTTGGGGGTGACCTCGAATATGCTAATTAATTAGTGCAGAACATATCTTAAAATTCGGAAACAGACACAAACGTGCCTTCTCTGAATAAACATGTCTCTTTTTATAGTTGATGGATTTGTATTTCTGATCCCCAAAATGTAGGGGATAGTCGCAATTTTCGAAAATTTTTTCCCTATTGTTAGGTCAAGAGAGCGGACCAAAGTTTGGACTCCATAATGTTAATTTTACTTTTTGCGTATTTCGCAATGTCTCGAGAACTTTTTAAGCGAATCAACAAAAAATTTTCATAGAATTATACAATTTGTTTACTTAAAGATAAATCAATGCTAAAAATATTTTTTGATAATTTATAATGTTATTAAATTTTTTTTTATATATAATTTTAAAAATTCTAATTTTATATAGCGAAATACAAAAATTTGATCAAAATAGGTCGAATAGCTCCTAAAAAATTGAATTTCAAAAAAGTCGTACCCTGAATGACAGTCGTTATTTAGAATAGTCGTATTTATTTATTTTTTGCTCACTGTACATTAGTTTCTAACTAAGTTTTTAAAAAATATATGCAATACAAAACAACCTGTAATTTCTAAACTATTGGACCTTTTGATTTGGATTAAGTGATTCATTGATGGAGGTCTCATTGTATTAAATTCGCAGCAATAAAAACGAAAGAAACAATACTTCACTTGACTAGATAGTAAAGCGTAAGTTCCTTCCCCCCTAAATCTCTCAGTAAACTCAATATGGCGACTAATGCTCTCCTCAAGGCAGGATGCAAATTTCAGCTATCTATATCTGGTTTAAACCATAATTTTTAAAACAATTACCAGCTTTCTTCTGATTATTTCCCTATTCAACAACTTAGAAATTGGCGTAATTCATAAAAATAGCGTCTTTATTCAGAGGGAATTCCTTTCTGTTTTGACTTAGGTGTGCTAGTTAATACTTAAAATGTTTACATCAAAGATAAGTTTACAAAGAAAGAAATTCTTGTAAAATTACCGTACTTTCAAAAACAAGAACACGTCTTAATTCGTTATTGTATATGTTTTTTTTAAACAAAAATTACGAATGTTTAACTAATTTTTTACAATCTTTTCTAGTCAGCTGTTAGCTTTAACAAAAAATATTCAGTTGAATTCTTATGCTGATTTTTTTTTATAAAGCACTCATTTAATAGATTATTTCCTTCTCTCTCTCTCTCCCACCAATGGAGAATTTATTTTTAAAAATTTATATTGTTTTTAAACTCATTTTGCTGCCATCTTAATATGTACAGATCTTAAACATTATTTTATGCACTACGTTGAATAAACCATCTTACACAAACAGTTGTGTGATAAATGTTTTTTCATTACACACTGATAGATAAAATCGTTCGAATCAGAAACAAATGATAGATGATAGGAAAACGAAAACTTTTATGGATTATCTTTAATGACTCTTCTACAAAGTGTAGATAAAATCAGTAAATTTGTCAAGAAGAGCTGGATTAAATATCGACATTTTGTCAATAGTGATTTACCCAATTCCTTAAAATCTAAATTAGCTCATTCCTAATCGAGATTCAATTGAATAAAGGAGATCAAAGTCTTTATTCTGGTTCTGAGTATAAAAGATTGCAGTTTTGTTTAAGTAAAAAAATTAGAATTGTTCTCTATTCTTTTAGTTTAGGATTAATTTATTAATATATGAAGTCAAATCTTTAGAAAATAAAATAATTAGCCATCGTAACTTAGGTTTTATTTTTTGAGAAAAACTGGATTAACAATCGACAGCTTGTCAAAAGCGATTTTCCAATTCTTTAGAATCTAAATCAGCAAATTCCTAAACGAGATTCAATTGAACAAAAGAAATCTAAAGTTTTATCCTTGTTATGTAAAGTAAAAGAATGTAGTTTTGTTTTAAGTAAAAAATTACAATTATTCTTTAATCCTTTAGTTTAAGACTAATTTATTTGAATAAAAGTAAGACAAGTTAAAAAAAAATCAGTTATCATTCATTACTTGGATTTTATTTTTCGAGAAGAGCTGGATTAACAATCGACAAATTGTCAATCGAGATTCAATTAAACGGAAGCGATCGAAGCCTTTATTCTAGTTAGTTTTACTTGAAGAAAAAAAATAGAATTATTCTTTAATCTTTTAGTTAAGGACTAGATTATTTGTATATAAATTAAGACAGCTTCTTAAAAACTAAAATAATCATTATAACTCGGATATTATTTTTCGAGAACAGTTGGCTTAACTATCGGCAGCTTGTCAATATCGATTTTCCCGATTCTTTAAAATATAAATTGTCAAATTCCAAATCGATATTCAACTGAACAAAAGAGATCAAAACAATCATTCTACTTCTGTGCATATAAATGCAACTTTAAATAAAAAATTTCAAATTGTTTTTTAATCTTTTAGTATAAGACCAATTTATTGGTACATAAAGTAAGACACGTTTTTAAAAAATGAAATAATCAGTCATCATAACTTAGGATATATTTTAAGAGAAGAACAGGATTAACTGTCGACAACCTGTCTAAAGCAATTTTATAATTCTTTAGAATTTAAATTAAGAAATTCCTAAACGAGATTCAACAGAGCAAAAGAAATCGAAAACTTTATTCAAGTTCTATGGCTAAAAGAAATTAGTTTGATTTTAAATAAAGGCTTAGAATTATTCATCGAATTACACAGCAACTAATTTATTTGTATAAAAAGTAAGTCAAATATTTAAACACTAAAAAAAAACATTTATCATGATTTGAATTTTTTTTTCTCGAGAAGTGCTTTATTTTATACGGCAAGCGCATCAATAATGATTTACCAAACTTAAAAATCTGAAGCCTGAAGCAGCAAATCTCGAATCGTAATTTAATTAAACAAAAGAAATTAAAACTTTATTCTAGATCTATATAAAAAGAATACAGTTATTTTTAAGCTAAGGTTAAAAATTATTCATTAACTGAAACTGCGATTAATTTTTTTTTATAAAAAAAGAAAGTCAAACATTAAAAAATAAAATAATCAGTTAATCATTATTTTTCTCTAATCGTGTGCTTATCATTCATAAGTCTGACATTTTTATTATAACTTATAAGCATTTAAATTTTCCGAATTTTAAAAGTCGTTGTAAGTTTGAGTATAAGTTTCCAACTTAAAACTTAAACAAAAATTAAAATTGAGGCCCGATGTTTTCTTCTTTTTATTTACTTTCCTTTGTTTCTTTAAATTTTTTCAAAGTACCCATGAGAAAATATCACATACTGATGAAGCTCAAATAAATATTAAACTACTTAATACTTTATTTATTGTTGTAAGAATCGCTTTTCCACTCGTTCCAGTAGTCAAATTTGTTTTGATGTTTTTAGTCCGACTTCAACATAAATGATGCCGTATAATTTGATAAAGTTATTTTTTTTCCAGGCTTAAATATAATTTGCAACTCCTTATATGTATACCTTTTTTACTTCGTATTTGAGAAGGATAATAAAGATATACATTAAGGGTGATAATTATAGAATATCCTGCGTATGCACAACATAGTTATAGCTAAAGGGGCGAACACAAATTATAATCATGTTTGGAGGGGAGGGGAAAGATCGTAAATAACAAAAAATGTAACAATAAGGGAAAGATAATGTAATGTGGCAATAAATATTTTGGTTAAAATAAAACCATTTAAAATAAGCAGGTTAAATATTTTTTTACTAGCAACCTTTGGCGATTAGCTTAGGTACCTTTTAAAATTTTCTTACGAAGCATATTAACTTTATTTGTAACCAAACCGAATGCACAGCATAACTCTACTTAAATGTTCGAATTATTCAACTCTTCCTTCAATCCATCCTAACACCTTAATTACTTTTAAACAGTTCATTTACCCAAGTTTTTATTTCTATAAAAATTCAAACTTACTCCTTATAAAAACTTCACGTATAACCACAGAGAAATATATAAAGAGTTTCCATTCTAATACTAGAACATATAAAAAGACGACACGTTTTTTTATCGATGAATCGTTTAATCGTTTTTTATCGAAATTTTATCGTTTTTTTAATCGTAATTTTATCGTTTTTTTAATCGTAATTTAATCGCTTTTTTTTTTATCGAGTCTGTCCGAAACGGTTTTAGCTCAATGCTCAAAACGCTTACTAGTTTTTAGATTGATAGCTTGGTGAGCATCGTTTTCTTTTCTTGTTTTCAGTTGAAATAAAATAGTTCTTTTTAATCATTTGGTTTTATTTTAGTTCTACGAAATGCTTAGAGGCTAGTTCTTTAAGAATGTCGTATTTTAATAAACACAAAAGTACATTTCGTTAAGTAAGCTTCATATATTTTAATTCTCACCATTTTTCTCGTTTTATGTTTATTTTATTTATGTTGAATAAAATGCATATTTATATGGATACCATACACCATTAATCTTTTTAAACCTAGAGGAGAATAAATACGGAAAAGTGTTAATGTAGAATTTTTCTTTATTTAAAGTAGAATTTATCATATCACAAAATGAAATTAGCAAAACACCAAGAGTAAAAAAATAGTGCGTGGAGTCCCTCCGCGCGGAAGAAGTTAAACTTCGTAACCTGCGACGTTAATTATTAACATTGCTTACAATTTACAATTGATCGCATCATTTAATTATTATTTTCGAGTGGAGAAATATCAAAATCTATAAAATTTACAATGGGATTATGATAACTAAAGTAAGATACGAAATGTTTGAGTTCTATTTTTTCAATATTTCTTGCGAAAACTGCATCAATGGTAGTTCCCCCTTTGGTTGTTGGATCATTCCCACCATTTATCATTTCCAAACCAAATTTGTCTTTAAGGAAGGTTAATAATGTTTCTGCTTCAGGTAACGAGAAATTCATATTAAAATCTCCTGCAAGGATCACAGGCCGCTCACAATAATCAATTTCTTCACCAGTAATGTCTGCCAGAGCTTGTGAACCTGCAGTGGATAGTGGCAATAAATATTTTGCAATAAATAATTTAATATCCATCATGGCTGCATTTGATGAAATATAAATGGCAATTAGAAAAGAGAAAACCTAACAATCAATTGATATTCACAAGAGACATACCTTGGCATAACCTTAAATCCGTCGCATTGTCCGTGGGATTGTTTTCACCCATTTTTTACAATTGTTATCCACTAAGTTTGAAAATAAAAAATACTACCCTATTAAATTATATGTGTATCAAATCAAACTAAAATATTTATGGAAAAACAAAAGTTTTATGACTTTTATTATTTTTATGCTAGTGAGAACCAAAACAATATGGAAATGAATGAGGGAAAACTGGATCCTACCACGTGATTTCCTGGCCAATAAAAATGAAGCGTTAAACGTTTAACGCTTTCTTGTTGCAAGTCGCATAAGAAGTATAACTTCAATAAAAAATTGACAGCAGCTTTTACGAATAATGGAACTAAAATCTAAATTAAAAGATGTGGAATTGATTAGAAACTTTTATTCTTCTGTATAAATGCATAACGTGAAAACATTTAAAAAAACTAATATAACTCCACGTAAGCCAATCTTAATATTCAATAATTTTTATTGAAATGATGCATAAAACTCCACTCCAAAACAATAAATCGCAAAGAATAACTATCCGTTTAATCATGCACAAATATAATCGTACATAAATAAATAGAAATATGACAAAAACACTGCATGATATACCGTAGAGTGTCAACTATTCACTTTTACTGAATCAACTAACCGTTTCTGTTAAGTATTGCTAGAGGGCGCTGTAAGCAATTGGCCCAGGTAGGTACTTTATTTACGTCACACTAGAGCTGCACAATGGGCTATTGGCGACGGTCTGGGAAACATTCCTGATGATGATCCGAAAGATGATCCGCAATCGCAATTTTTGATCTTTTGCTAAGAGGATAGCTCCCCTGCTTTGGAAGCCCGGCGACCTGCGCGCGAAGTCGAACATTTTAAAGTAGAACAGTTAAACGAGCACCGATACCGCGCATCCTCAGTGTCTACGCAGGTTGATCAAAGTGGTCACCCACCTGCTTACTGACTACAGCCAGTGATGCTTGACTTCGGTGTTCTATAGGAAACAGTGTCTTTACGATCAGTCCTGGGGAACTCGGAAAGTTAAGGAATTCATGTATTGGCTATTAATTGATTAAATTCAATGCCAAGGCTCTTTTACTTAGCCTTACGCATTCAAATGAGTTAGCGAAAAAAAAAAAAGCGTGCGAAATAATAACGAATTTTATTGAATCCAAAACATTATCATCCATATAACGGTTTTCGAATTCTATGTTAATGTGTTAGGCCAGTGATTCTCAACCACTGTGCCACGGCACTTTTGTGTGCTGCCAAATTCTCAAAGTGGGCCGCCAAATTTTAGAAAAGTATATAGTAAAAATTATAATGCTTTTTTTTATTACGAGTAAAGTTTAAATGAAAGAAAAGTACTTATATATATATATATATATATATATATATATATATATATATATATATATATATATATATATATATATATATATATATATATATATATATATATATATATATATGAATATTGTATCGAAGATTTTTCATTTTCAAGATTTTATTAAAACTATTCATGAAATTGTTATTGACCATTTGACTACATTGGAGGAGAGAATTATTAATTATTTCCCAAATTTAGATATAAAAAAATTTGCGTTGGTTCGTAATCCATTTATGATAACGAATACTTCTGTATTTGAATTAACTTTGAATGAAGAGGAAGAACTAATTTTGCTTTCTAACAATCGAGATTTAATTTTAAAATATTCGGAAGAATTAATTAATTTATTTTGGATTAACATTAGATGCGATTATCCCATTATAGCCAAAAAAAAGCTTTAAAAATATTATTACAATTTTCTACATCTTATTTGTGTGAATTCGGATTTTCTGTATTAACCAACATAAAAACGAAAAAAAGTTCGAGACTGTTAAATGTAGAAGAAGATATGAGAGTAGCATTTTTACGACCAATTATAAAAGAAATTATCAAAAAGCTCAAATTTCTCATTAAAAGTATTATTATTATTCATTTGTAATAAATCCCTTAATAAACGTGTCTTTGTAGCACATATTATATTATTTTATTTTACATTCCAAGTTATTATCATAAACTATATTACACAGTGTAATTATAGGTAAGTAAACAACTTTTAAACTTATCTTTTACTTTTTGTGCCGCCAAATATTGAAATCGTTAAAAGTGTGCCGCGACTGAAAAAAAGGTTGAGGATCACTGTGTTAGGCAAATGTAGAGAGAATCTCTACAAATAGATTTTATGCTGCATTTAATTCTTGGTTCCGGTACTAAAAGATTACCGATTATTCCGATATATATTAACCGATTATTCCCGATTACCGATTATTCCGATATATATTATATTATACCGATTATATATTAAAGATTTTTATTATAAGAAATGCCTCCTGACTGAAACTGCTTCCTTTTCGTTCAAGATGTTTATTACATTTAGTTATTTTGCTCTAAAAGTAAAAAAAAAAAAATTTATTTATGAAAGCATTGTATTATAACAGATTTAATTAAGCGAAATTGAGCGAATTCTAATTTTATTTTATTTATTTATTTATTTTTTCATTATTCTTTTCTTAATCTTGAATTTATAAAAAAAAATTGTGGCAATCCTTACGAAAGGTTTTTGTAACATAAATACTAAATGCTACTTTAAGTACATTACTTGTAATTTTGCCAAATAGCACAAAAGAATACTTTCTTCTCATATCTTGACTTTTATTTTTTACACGTGAATTTATTTTTCTGTAATATAAAGGTTATAGTAATGATAAAAAAATTGGCAAGTATCTTCCTTTCTTCGACTTAAAGAAATTATAAAATGAAGAACTCAGAAATAGCATAAATTATTTTCCTTGTGTAGAATCAGGTTCCTTTTTTTCCTGAAAAAAAAATATACTGAAACGATAAAATTATAGAAAAGGCGGAGTATTTTATAAAAGCAGTTATTCTTAGCAAACAATTTTTCCGTACGCTTCTGGAATGAATTTATATGTTGTTGTTTTTTTTTTAAGTCAAAAATATTCTTTCCATAACTTTTTCATTTTTATGTTTCTTACAAAACACTATTTTCGATTCCTGTATTGCGTTACAATAGTTTTATAAAGAAACTTGAAAGGCAAAGTGTATCTTTTGAAATCGTAAGTAGAAAATATGTAAATAGAGACAGAATTTTGACTTCGAATTTCATGCACATTCAACTTACATAAAACGAGCGGGAAATTTTCAATGGAAATGTGAAAAAGTAACCAATATTTATTTACTCTAAAATGGATAATTTTATTTCCAAACTCGATCATATGAATTCTTTTTTTTTTTATGTATTTTTACTGAAATGATTTTTCGCACGTTTTTTCAGAAATAATATTAGCAAAATTGGATGATAAAGGGAAAAAATAGCAGAAATAAGTTTAGATTGTTTCAAATTATTAGACTATTTATTTCAAATAATAAAACAAAAATACATTTTCAAGAGGATTTTTAAAAAAAAAAAATATTTTTTCAACACCTAAAACAAAAAACTTGGGTGCATCACTTTCCAAAGATAAAAGGATAATTCCGAGTGGTGATAGAAGTTTTTATCGAAATCGATCCAACCTACATTTTTCGTTATTTGTGTGATTCTGCTTTTTCGTCTTCTTAAGAAACAGCGTTTTTAAAATTTTTATTTCTTTATTTTTTCTTATTTAGTTTTGTCTGTTAGCTTGTTTATTTCAGAAAATTGTTGACATTTTGATCAGCTATAAATTTTACACGCAACATTTAAAAAACAATTATAATTTATATTGTTCTCTGGCGTAGAGTTTTTATTGAAATGTGAGCACTCTGGTTAATCAGAAAGTGTTTAAAGTTTCAATTGACAGCAAATTTTATTCGAAGACAAGTTTTGCCATTATCGGCCAAGAAAAAGTTGAAACTTGTATTTTCACAGGCACTGAGGCGAAGTTGAGGATAGATCACTCTATCTAGCCGGAATGTAAATGAAACTTCGGTCGACGATAAATTCTACCTGGCGATAAATTTTCCTTGTAGAGGTCAGGAAGGGATAGAAACTTGTTTAGTCATGAAACACTGAATCCCGTTTGAGCACTGAAGAAAGTTGCGATTTGCTCAAAGTTTACTAAAAATACATATTTATGACAAATAATAATCTGAAAGTCTTGCTATTAATATTTTCTTTTTATTATTCTAAATTTGACGAAAACTGCGAAACAATAAGTCAAAGTAAGCCCTGGTTCATGATATTTCTTTCTTTTAAATTTTTTGACAGACAGATTCGCTTTGGTTTGTAGTGTTGCTGATTTTTAATTTTAAATCAAACTCGAAAATAGTTTCATACTATGTTAAGAATAAAAAATATTACTTTGTTAATTTTTTTTAAAATTTAATAATTAATCATTATAATACACTTGGTGGGAAGTAAACTTAAAATACTTTCGGACCGTTAAGGGTTATTTTTGCTTGTAAAGGAAGAAGCTACAATATTCAAAACCATCAGGCTATACATCTTTTAAAGTGAATTAACGCGTTAATTATTCCTCTCAGAATTACAAAATTACCTTGTTAAATTACTCAAAGCTTAACATATGTTGCACAAAATAATATTATTCCCGACCGAAAGAGAAGCTCATGTTTTCTCTCAGTCTTCAAAAACAACTTAATTAATCTTCTCATTCAAGATTTCTCGCAAGCACTCGCGCGAGCCAGTGCTCTTCCTATCCCAACCAATTCATTTTCCTAATTACTTTGTCGGGTAATACAAAATAGTAACAACTCAACTCGTCTTGAAAACAGAACTAACATGGCGCCAATTAAGTTGGAAAGTTAGAACAAAACTGAATTGCCAGTTAGTGAATGACGCTTTGAGAATGTATTAAACTATTTTCTATGCGTTGTTGTCGAAACTTCAGCGCATGCTTTACTCAATGATAAAAGGTTGGATAGAAAATGAGACAGCGAAAATAGAACTTGTCGGATACGTGGATTGGCGGCTATTTAGTTCCTTTCATGGTAATAAAGTAATTTTGTAGGTAACTAATAATTTAAAGAATTGATTAATAGATTTTTTTTTATTAAAGTATAATGTACCTCCGTCATTACTCCATTATTAATATTTTTAGAGTCCTTGTCAAAATTGTGAGTTTTAAATGGACATTCAATTGGACTATGAAATCAAAATCTGTGGAATTAAAACTTTTGAACTTACAAAACAAAGTTATTTTATAAAAAAGAAAAAAAATCTCTACCATAAAATTGGATTAATTAGATATTTAAACCACCACGGAACATATTTTATTTTATTTAATAACAGTCGTTGAACAGCCGACCCAATTTTTGGGTTTACGACTTTTAATGTTCAACTCCGTAGCCTAATAATTTTGATCCTAATCCAGAAGACAAGGGAACTCCTGGATAAAGTTGTGGGAGAAATTTGCCTTCGTGGAGGACTTGGGAACTAACCCGCATTTGCGTTACATGGTGAGAAAGACCACGAGAACCTCCCACGTTTAGACTGGCGGCAAAAAAACTCTAACCCATGATCCGTCTACCACTGAGGATTTTTTCACGTCAGCACTGTGGTCGGTGCAAGCCGGATGCGGATTCGTATTAACCAGCCATCGGTGGGATTCGAACCTGGTTCACCTCATTGCAAGGCAAACACTCTATCCTCTGAGCCATCGCGGCTCCACGGAACGTATTTGTGATGAATTAACTCTATTATTTATTTTCATTAGTAGAGAATATGGTATTATATAAATGAATCATTAATAAGTGCCACTTACTTGATCCCAATGATCTCATTTAATGGTATCATTTTTAAATGTACTGAATTTTTTTTTCTACTTTCTGAAATATTTAAGAAACATATATTTCTCATTACAGGGTGTTCCGTGAAGACCACCCATAATATGTATTTTTAGAATCCTCAAAAAAAAAATAAATACACATTGGGATCACATATTAATATTTAATCGTAGGGAAAAAAATACTGTCAGAGCACGTTATAAGAAGGTGGGAGTATTTAACAACAATGCAGGTTTAATAGTGGTTGAAAACAGATTGAAGTTGAAAGGCGACTATTAGATACACTTCAAGGTTCACCTTCCAATTTAATACGTTTTATTGTTCATAACATATGCCTTCCTCTATTGTAATTGGTCACATATAGAAAGCGTTTTAGTTTTTTCGTCAGAAAAATATTAATTTACATTCTTTATTGAGCAAAATTTTTTGTTTTCAGTTTTTGATAGGGATTCTAAGATTAAGGCTGTCTTTACGGAACTCACTGTATTTGATAATACTTATTTTTTGTTAATTACACGTTAAGTAAATCACTTTTAAATTCCATTTTAAAAACGCTTTCAGTCATATATTATAATTCCTTTTCTTAAACAGTATATTTTGTATAATTTTAGTATAAATAATGATCCGTTATTACCATCCTAAATGTTATTCAATGGAATAATGTGGTGCACAATGGGATAACATTAAGAAATATTCTCAGCATAATGGGATACTCTCAACTCGAGAGGAAGACCACTGATACACATCCACCTGATCTATGACCTCAGTGCCAGCTAGTTGCTTATAAACAAGATAGCGTGTTAATATTTTGGATATTGCTGATTAAGGTTGAGCAAAATTTCTTCCCATAATTAAAATGTTAATTAACGTTAAGTTAATTAAATGCAACGCCGTGTCAAATATCGAATTTTTTAAAAAATAATTCTTTTTTGCCTATTTCTTTTATTTAATCTAGATTTATTATTTTATTCATGTATTTTATTGTTTCCGAGATTGCTTTTGCTTTGTTGCATAATTTGTTTATGTTCTACTTGGCTTCGTGCCTGTCTCAGTCTCAAGTAAGAAATAAACCAAATCTTTTTTTGTGGAAGAACATAGAATATGTCACTTAAGAGTAGTCATATTTGAAGTTAATTCAACAACTAATGAGGATCCATGCCCATGATGACGTCATTTGTAGGTATCCGATTGCCGAAACAATACCTAATAGAGTTAAAAGCTAACGCTGCAATGATAATAAAGCACCTTTATCATTGAAGCTCTTGTGTTTCCCACTCACTATCTCTAATAACAAGTAAAAGACATAACAATGAGTTTATAATGAGAATAAGATTAGATAGGATGGCCAACCAATTGTGTTTGATTGATGTTATTTTAGACAAGTAAGTGCCAGAATTAAAGGTAGTTGTTTATATAAACTCATTTGTACTAAAAACCGTCATTTTTGTTAAGCTGTCTTATTGTTTTAATCAACAAGAGAAAAGGTTTAACGGAACATTTTAATATATTAGAATCTTTGTTAAAAATAAGGTTATAGCAAATCAATACTTTACGATGGGAAAAATTAAAACTAAATGTGCAAAGGATAAATCTAATAGGTATTCCCAATAAGTCAAATAGAAAGTTATTTAGAACAATTTTTTCTGAAAGTCAAACTGTTTTTTTTTTTTTTTTTTTTTCCTTTCTTTTTATATTTCCAAATTTCGTATCTTCGATCTCCTTATTGTAAAATTTAAGCCATGAAATTCCGCCATGCCTAATTCCATTGATACTTAATAAGAACACATGCTTAATATTCTGACTTAATACATCCACAAGTTTGTTTGTAAAAATTTTTAAACGTTATAGTATTGCAAATTAATATATCACGGTTTGAAAAAGGAAACATTAATGGGACGAAATAAATCTAATAGGTATTCCTAATGGGATCTTTGGAATATTTTGAAAGTTAAATTATTTAGAAGAACTTTAAATTGTTTCCGATAATTAAACTAGTTTTTTTCCTTAATAATTCCTGATTTTTGATCTTCGGTTTCATTATCGTAAGAATTGAAATTCAGCAAAGCCTAATTCCATCGATACTTAATAAGAACATATATTTAATATTTTGACTCACAAATTTGCTTTTAAAATTTTATTACATGCTCAAATGGTCATTAATATTTAGTTACTGAAACAGAACACACTATTTTCAGTTCTTAACGCATTTCCTATTTTGAGAACTTTCTAATTTTTCTACACTGAAACATTTTCTTTCTAGGAAAAACTTTTATACAAAATACAGAGCGCGCCTGTTAATAAACTCACTGGTTAGATCAAATTTCCAAAAATGGAACCCTTTATGTAGGACAATGTTGAAATATCATTGGTTATAAAACTCATGACTGCCGAATATTTGAATCAAAACTATTTCTTCACCAGTTAAAATATGCTAAAAAATTAAATAGAATATTTTGCATCTCTCTTCTATAATCGTGCATTCCAAAGTGCTGTATAACATTACTAGATCCATCTTTCCCTTTCAAGGGTCATTTGGCATTGGTAATCATTGGTAATCTTTGACTTTCAGTCTAAACTCATAAATATTAAAGATTTTTCACTCCCTTTTACAAGCATTTAGAAACGCGACCTTAACTTTTGTAACAGAAACCTCATTATTATTAAGTTAAAATAGTTTCTTTAACTCACTTTAGAATTCTAATTAAAATTTAAACTTCATAAATTGAAGTAGATTTGCCTTAATGAATCCTATTGTATATTTATACTCTTAATGCCACAAAAAAGAGAAAATAATTGACTCATTTTTTAAACGAAGTAGAAGTTAGCGAGCCGTTTATTGAAAATAGTGGTCAAATCTGTTTATTAGAATCAAAACCTTCAGAAATTCGGTAAGTAATTGACCTTTTTTTTGGGGGGGGGGGAATCAAAGTCTTCGGGTACCAATGAGATAACATCAATTAGTTAAAAGGTAAGCATTGTAAAAGACAGATATAATAAGAGCAAAGATATTTGCTATCCATACTAAATTCTACTAGTGTGAAAGATAGTATTTTACTTCATGATTTTATACAATTTTTCTTATTAATATTTTATATAAGTTCACTTAGTAAAGCTTCAAATAAAATCGAAACAGGACATTAAAAAAAAAAACTTTAGCGTAATTTTTTTAAAAAATAGTTTAAAATCACGAAATTAATAACATAAAGTACTGTTTTAAACTGAGCAATTTTCTTCTAAAAAAGTTCCAAAATAAAAAATTGGATTGAAATAGCAGGCTTAGAAATTTCAAAAAAGAAAAAAAAAAAAAAAAAAAATGAAATGGCGCATGAAATATATAGTTTGGCTACTGCATCAGACAAATCTGGGCATCTCAAAAATTTCGCTGCCAAAAGAACTTCTACATCTGAAGAAAAATAGAAAGAAGAAAAAAAAAACCAAAAATAGCACAATCTTTTCTGAAGTATCTTTCTGTCTTATCAATAAATGATCTGGAAACTTGGCAAAAATAGAATCTTCGAATAAAGTGTTCTGATTCCTTTCCATCTTCACAGTTTTGTTCGAAATCTAATTCTCCCCTTCTAACCATGCAGCCATGGACCTTCAGCGACATCAATTTTTTTTTTTTTTTAAGTTATCCTAACTGAAAGATATGTATATAAAAGTCATTCCCTCCCCTTCCAGATGGAAATTAAAGAATCGGGCGAAAATCATTACCATTCTACCAGAAAGACAGTTTTGGCAAGCAGGGGCATCAAACTTCCAGATACGAAAGCCACTTCAGAAGCCCCCTCTTGCCGGGGCGGCGCTCCCTCCCCGTGACCGGAGGGGTGGCGCTCTTAGACGCCAGGAAATCCCCTTCTATCGATCGAACATGCGGGTTCTTTATTGTTGTGCTTTTTTGGAAAAGTCTAACTCTAGTTATGGCACGCGAATGTGAGAGAATCCATGCACTTTCTCTTTAGCTGGCACCCGGAAATATGTGATTTTGGGAGATTTTCTTTCAAAGGATATGTTGCAAGTTTAAGAGGAAATGACAGAAGTTGCTTCAACCTTAAAGGTAGATATTTTACTTTTTAATGTCAAGTTTTAAATTTGTAATAAAAAAGGAGTGATATTATCTACTCATATCTGAGTCATCACCGAGTCACGCGCGAATCGTTATTCGCGCCGCTCCATGTTTCATTTATTTATTTTTAACAATATCTAAATTTGAAGTTAGCAATATTTGTTATCTGAAACTCGTGCGGTGGTTCTGTGATACTATGCGCAAACTGTTTTATGCTAGTGTGAACATACCTTTAATATTTTTTGTTTCTAACATTTTTTACGCTACTATTAAAATCAATTTGAAGCTATTTTATTCTTATTTCTTTTATAAATTTGTATTTTTAAATAAATATTTTTATAAGGATACATTTAAAATGTTTATGATTTGTTATGGAAACTATATAATAAAAAGAAAAAATTTCAATAAGTAATTTTTTAATAAAAAAATTCATGGATTTTGATATTGCTCTGGGAGAATATTAAATTTTTTAATTTGATCGACATTAATCTTTTTTGTAATTTTATTTATGATAGAAAGATATATGTTGATTAATAATAATAATAGATTTATTGTTCTATATAATTATAAGTTTGATTAAAATTGTTTAGAATAATTAATATTTAAGTTGAAACTGATTATATGATTTTCATTTGTTCTACGCAGCTCTTCCTGAAGAAATCTATTAACTATTAACATAGAATTTCATACATGATTTCATAATCAATTTCATAATAACATTACATGAAATTCTATTATCATAAAATTTCATAATGGTAAATAAATCTTAACTTATAACAAAATCTTACTTTATGACCTATAACATATATCATAATATTATTAAGTAAGAAAAATGCTTAGTTGAAGAAATCAGAGGAAAAATATTTTAAATTTACATCTTAGTGTATTAGAAAAACTCTGCATATGAGCATAAGGATGCTACTGCTAACAAAATAACTTAAACCAATGAAAACTGCCTCATTGAGAGACTAGAAAAAAAATTTTTAATTTTTGTATTTCCAACCAATCTTAACATTATTTATACTCAGAAATTTTATTTATTTTCAAAGAGGCACTTAATTTGCTTTAATTCGTATTCATTAATAACTTTCATAAAAAATGTTGCACCTATGAAATACAACAAATAAAATAAATTATTGAAGATCAGAAATGCAATTTCTTCAAAATGTACCTAAAAAAAAGATTCACGTAATTTTTTTTGTATTTTATCGAAGACTTGTACACGATCAAGTTTATTAAATTTCAATTACAAGACTTTTTTTAAAATTGTATATGGAACTCGATGTGAGGCTGGATCTCACCCGGAAAATTACGAAGTCAGCTATTTCTTCCGAGGCCCTACGGAGGATCGCTTTCCAGAACTTCTACAACCGTTAGTTCTTCTGATAACTGTTTACATATCTATACATATGGCTCGCTTTCTGACTTTCCAAAGAGCACTGGAGCTGGAATTTCCAGTAAACAGTTTCCTTTTTGCCTCCCGTATCAAATTTCATGACTCATTTTGATGGAGAATTGCAGTCAAATCTTGTAACAATCGAGCAACTTTACATAAGACGTGACTCTTATCAAAGAGCTGTTACCTTTACTGACTCAATTTCTGCTCTACAAGCTTCTATTTCCCCTAATAAAGAGGCCAAGAGCTTCCGTGTCCTGAGATGTAGGACTGCTTGAGAATTTCCATAATAAAGTGTCTGTGGATTCCTACCCAGCGTGGCATTGCGGGAAATGAGAAAGCTGACTACCTTGCCAAGAAGGGATCTATGGTTCCCCAGATACCTTCTAGGATCTTGGAATTCCATTGAACTATATCGGATATTGCTGAGATTTCCAAATGCTTTCTCCGTGAAACGGCTTTGCATCTTTTGAGGAGAAGAATTTAGAATGTACTCTTCTCTAAACAAACAGCTTGTTCCTGACTCCCATCCTTTTCGTTCAAACATTGTTGACTCTTCTATATGTTCTCTTTCTATACTGGTCAGGAATTGACTGCATTCATAGATATAAGGACAGCCTGCCAATATTAGTCTATATTGACGTACTTAATATATATAAAGTCTCGATTAGTCCCTGACTGATTTACATCTATGCGAGTGCTCTTAATGGTCGGAAGTAGCTCTCTACAAGTTTCGATTGTAAACGCTACTTTTTTTCGTAGTTTGCCGTGTAGTGTGCTACTTTTTTTCGTAGTTTGCCATGTAGTGTGCTACTTTTTTTCGTAGTTTGCCGTGTAGTGTGCTAAATTTTTTTTCGTAGTTTGCCGTGTAGTGTGCTACTTTTTTTCGTAGTTTGCCGTGTAGTGTGCTAAATTTTTTTCGTAGTTTGCCGTGTAGTGTGCTACTTTTTTTCGTAGTTTGCCGTGTAGTGTGCTACTTTTTTTCGTAGTTCGCCGTGTAAAGTGCTACGTTTTTTTAAGTGAGTAGTGCGATACAAAAAAAAAAACATTTTTTAGCGATTTTTGGCAACTGCTTTTAACGTTAGTTTAGAAGAGAAGCACTGTTCTAACGCAACTAATTTTTCGAATTTGATGGGTACAAATCTTCACTGGTTCGTCAGTGGATGCAATGAAAATGATCCTGTGACTTCAGCTAAGCTTTAACAGAAATTACGTATTTATTATCATGTGTAACTAATATTTAAGCTAACTAATTACAAAAAATAGATAATTAATCTCTTTGGTCACACTTCCACGTGCGAATGCACACTTGTTAGACATGAATGTTATTTCGAAGGAAGGGAAGGTATTTGTGATTACTTAATTTCTTAGAGGAAATAAAAGAGCATTAAACAATTAAGAAATAGCAAGTATTTGATAATTTCGCCTTTCTTAAATTAAATATTCGCTGTCGAAAAAGGTATAAAAAGGTGAAGATTTAATAAACAAATTCGAAAAAAAAAATATTTTGGAATAGCGAACTGGATCACGTCAACATGAATAAATATTTCTTAACTATTCCCTTATGTTTCATTTAAGCCAATTTCTTATTCAAAACCATTTTTAACATATGTGCAAAATTAAGTTGTACAGAAAAGTTCATCTCCTTAAAATTGTGAAGTGGTCACTAATTTCCAAAAAATACTAAAAATATTAACTTTATAAATCAATACCATACATAAATAAACTGGTATTAACAGACTGAACATTATAATCGTTAATAAATTATTTACGAAATGTAGAATAGAATTAAGAGAATCTACTCAAACAGTCAAGTACTTTTTTATAAAAATGGCACGAATAATTTAGTGTAAGTAATGCCTTATAACCGAATATTTAGTTAAAACTAAAACAAAAATATTTATGCTCATATTTTGTGAAGGAAAATAAGTGATACATTGCAGCAAGAAAAAGAATATTAAACGAACCATAAAATTCAAAACGTTTTGCTCGTAAAAAACTCGGCAACTGAATGGTTTATAACATTTTTAGAAACTGTTCATCTGGTATGATATATGTTTTCAGTTGAAAATGTCCGCTTTTTCATTGAATGCAATTCATCGAATAATATTTATTGAGTCATATTTTGTCTCCTTTACGCTAGAAGTATGTTATCAAAAATATCTAAACATCAGAAATGATTTCGCTTGAATATCTATTCAAACTAAACATACGAATTTCTGTTTTTTTTATTGGGTATCTAAAAAAAATATGCAATGTTTTGGGTATCTAAGAAAAATATACAATGTTTTATTCGTTTTATGAATGAAAAAGCTGCTTCTAAAATATAAATAGTTGAAAATTGAAGAACTTTTAATTTGTAATCAGACAATGATACATCATAAATTGTTTTGTTAATTTTACATATTTATTTAAATTGCAATTATATCATAACCATCCACGCATGGAAGGAAAAAGTGTGAACTGTGAGTAACGAAGTTAAGTCATTTTCATGAAAAATGTTCTCTTTAAATTTCGGTTAAGTGTTTGTACGACTCAGAAAAACGCGGAGGTAAATTACGCAATATATTTTTCTTTACATAACCCTGTACTATATATACTTTATGAATCAATAAAGGAAGTAACAAGTTTTCATGAAAACCTGGATTTTCTATCAAAATTACTTTTGGTACGGTATTCAACGCGTAACCCTATACTATATATCTTATAAATCAATAAAGGAAGTAACAATTTTTAATAAAAACTTTGGTATTCTATCAAAATTACTTTTGAAAATTAAGTATAAACCAGTAGAAACGTGGAGGCAGCTTTCCTCATATGGAATTCTATACATAATCGTAAACTGTTACTTTTTAAATCAATAAAGTAAGAATAAAGTAACAATTTGGTAAATAAGAACCTGGTTTTTTTTACCCAAATTATTTTTGCAAATTAAGTATAACCCAGCAAAACCACAGAAGTAATTTGCTCGATATGGTACTCTACATATAACCCTATACTATATACTTTCTGAATCAATAAAGAAAGCATGTAGTATAGGATTATGTGTAGTTACAACTTTTAATAAAAACTTGTGTTATCTATTAAAAAAAATTGTGTAAATTTCAGGATATCCAATAAAACCTATCCTGTAATTTTTTAAAATATTTTATTCAATCAAACTATTGAAAATCACATATGACAAAAAGAGTGCTTTAAAGCATTAATAGAATTCAAGTAAATAGAGACAAAAATATTGAACCAAAAAAGAATTCTTTTTTCTCTTCGTGATCTTACCAAAGAAAACTGAATCACACATAAAGCAATTTTTGATAGACATTGCGTGATTTAAGACAGTAAGTTAAAACACTCTGCACGCTCTTAACAGGAAAAAAAGACAGGAATACTTAATACTTAAGATGGACATTAATTATTCCCTTGAAAACTAAAACATACAGGCAAAATACATTCGTTTTACTTAAATAAACTATACGAGAAGATTTTAATTTTACTGTGTCATTTAACAGGAAAATTGATACTTATTTAATATTTATAACGTTGAAGATAAAATTACCTCTTAACTAAATGTTAGGTAATTAGCAGAATTTTACATGAATGACGAAGCATTTTACGAGACAAAAGCTGTCGCAATTTCTTCATGCTTAAGAAAATTTTGTAATAAAAGATATAATTTAAATTACAAAGAATAAAATTGCGATTATCTTTTAAGAGTCTCGTAAGTAAGTGAGTAGCTATTACTTCAGCTTTGCTTTCATTATATAAATTCATTGTTATGTATATTTTAAAAAAGAAAAAGTTCAAATATATTTTTTCGAAATAACAGCAATTTGAACATGAGTCGTTATACGTTTATACTGAAATATTTTTTTTACTGGCTTTGCTAATTGAAAAAAGTATTATACACTGTTGAGAAATCTTAAAATGGTCATTTTAATTACATTTAAGAACAATTTTTTCTTTAGATTGCATGAGAATTTTTTTAACATATCTTAGATACTTTCGAATCACTTATTTCAAAAATACAATCGGTTTCTTTCTCCAAGCTACACATTTTGTTTTTAAAAATCTCATTTTAGTCTGTAAGTAACGTAAACGTAACATGTTTAACGTAGCGTTTACGTGTTAAACGTAAGTACCAACGTTATATATAACAGGGGGTTGTGTAAATGTTACTATAAACTCCTAGACGCATATCATTCGGTTTAAAATTAAATATGATCTGCGCCTAGAAAAGTCGTTATACGCAGCTAGGGGCGCTTTCCGTAATATGAACTGTTTCATTGTGTGCTTCTAAATAGGGATACCCGCGAACGACGACATTTATTGGCATGGGTTTCTATGCAATTTTAATCCTGATGATGTGCCGTAACTCCCTTAGAAGTTTGTTACACCACTTACGCGACCTATGTTATGTATAAAATTTTTAAGCGTGTACATTTCCACAAAAAATGTAGATTTAGGAGAAAACTTTATGTCCGATTTGAAATCCCCCGATTTGAAATTAGACAAATTCAAGTATTTCTATAAATGCAACAAAAAATTAGTGTTTTCTCCAGTGTTATCTTTTACCAATAAAAATTCAAAAGAAACAAGCCGCAGTAATAAGCTATTATTTTAAACTTCAGTAAAATGAAAATTGCAATTTTCTAATATCTTTTTTAATCAATAATAGTTTTAATTATTTAAATGTTGATTTTTATAGTTAAATATACAGTATTTGAATGAAATTGAAAGAAGAAATGTAGATTCTTAATCAATTTTTCAGATGGTGAACATAAAAAAATCTTAAAAAATCATGGAAGGAAAACAAAGAGTTTAAAAAATTTTTTGAATGTCAAAACATTTTTATGACTAACAAACATAGAAAAAACTTAAACAAACTTTAAAAAATTTTTGTTAATAACACTAGGATACAATTTATTTATTTATTTATTTTTGACTTTTTTTTTTTTTTTTAATTTTCTTTTTTTTGCATGAGATCTTGTAACAAATCTTAGATACTTTCGTACCGCTGAAATCTGAAATCGGTTTCTCTTTCCAAGCTACAGATTTTTTGACGACATTTTCAGTCTATTTTTTGTCGAAATGTACCAGTTTAAAAAACGTTATACGTCTCATAAATATAGCGACAACCTTCTAGGGAAGTTAGAGCACATCATCAGGATTAAAATTGCATAGGAACCCATGTTCGAAAATGTCGTCATACGCCGCTTAATGCGCTTTACTATTATGAACAGCTTCTTTGGGTGCTTCTCAACAGGTCCTAACAGTGAAGCGCCCCTAGCCGTGAACGATGACATTTCCAGACATGTGTTCCGATGCACTTTTATTCTTTTTGATATGCTTTAACGCCTCCAGAAATTTATCACAACATTTACGCGACCCTTTGTTATATATAACGTTATAAACTTGCACATTTCGAAAAAAAAAATAACTGAAAATGTCATTTTGAAAAAAAATGTAGCTTTAAGAGCAAAACTATTTTCGCATTTGAAATCACCATACCCGAATTAGGCAAAATCAAGTATTTGTATAAATACGACAAACAATTATAACCAGTCTAATTAAGTATCAGTAATGCAATTTATTATTCATTACAGTAAAATTCTTTGTTATTTGATACATTGCTAAGAAAAATTTAGAAAAAAAAAATGCATTAGTTTTTTGTTTTAGTTTAATTTCTCATTGCAATTTTAAATACAATAGCTCTTAGTTTATGCATAACATATTGTTAAAAGTCATTATATTAAATGGTTTAAATTTTATTTTGAGAAAAATACATTTATTTAATCAGTGTGTCAAATACTAAAAGAATTTAAGTTTAAAAAGCTATTTAATCTGCTAAATTATGTAGTTCCGCTTTGAGGTGAAACATCCGTAATAATTTGTCTTTGTTCAGTGCAAGATTTTGGTGGAACAATTGCTTTCTCCGAATCGTATTATGTCATGTTGTGATTTATAGCAAAAGAGGTTTTGTATTCGTATCACAATTAGATTTGAATATGTTACACTTTATTTATGTCATTTCAGTTAATAATTATTCCTCATGTCATAAACCAATTACAGTTTCATTTCGCAGTGAGTTACATTAAAACTGACTTTTATCGAAAACTGATTTAGAATTTATGGAATTAATTTTTCATAATTATTCATGGTAAGGGAAGATTTTTGTCTTTTTAAAATTTAAATTCACTGATATAGAAACTCATTATGCTTGTTTTTAAATTTAAAAATAAAGGTTTATTTCAGCATTAAAAAAATAGTTATCGCCACTGAGTGTTTTTATGCTCCACAAATTTTAAAATGTTTAGAACGTTAATATTAAAGAGCAGTGTACTAATTTTGTAGTGTAGATCAGTGGTTCCCAAATGTATTTTCTCGGAACCCTGGGGTTCCGTGGAATAGTTGAAGGAGTTACGACAGTTGGAATTTTTTTTAAATCCGTAATGATTTTGGAAACCTGTATTGATACTTATATGCAATCAATAATCCATTATTTAATTAATATTTTATGAAATTATTTAATGCAAAATGTCAATAAAAAAGAATGACAATTTCTTTTTATAGGGCGAAAAAATTTCTGGTAAAATTACCGTACTATATGTTATAGACATTTTTTTTTTAAACAGATTTCTAGTAATAAGATCAAAGATTGCGGTGTGCAAACCAATAATTTGATAATTTTCCCGTTCATATAAAAACGGTTTACCGAAAATTCGAATATTCAAAATTACAGTTCTTATTACCACACAATTAGCGTAAAAAAAAACTGAAAAGTAAATTTAACCGAATAAATAGTTTTTATATCATAAGGCATTATGACAAAATTATCAAATTTTACCATATTTACAAAACTTTAACGCATATTATAAAACAATATTTTATTGATAATTTTACCAAAATCATTATCAAATAGCTTCGGTAAAAATTACTGTCACTTTTGGGGTTCTCATACAGCCATGTTTGTATATTCTGGTTGTTTTGACCATACTTTTTTTCCAATGTACTTTCCATTTCGAAAAAAACTATAATTCTGCTTATTTTATTCACTTTCAGCTTGATTTAAGATTAATGATGATAAAATTTCACTCTCTTCTCATTAAATATTTTCAAAATAAAGTTGTCTTTTATAGGTTACTCAAAATTGTTGTCTTTACATACTTTATTTATAAAGTCGGGTTTCCACCAAAAGAAAGTTGATCACGTATTGGTTCCATAGAAATGTATAAGTTGACGTCACTTCACTTACTTGTCCACTGGAAATCCATCAATGATCAATCAGTTACAGGTGCAACCAATAGGAATACTTTTCTATTGGGATAAAAGTACGAATTATCCAATAGGATAGGATTCATCCAATGGTAATTGATTGAATGATGGTGAAACACTGATCTAGTTCAGCCTCCAATTTGGTCTTCACTGTAACAAAAAAAAGGGAGAAAGGGGGGGACCACTAACCGAATTGAAATCTCAAAATAAAACTAGTTTAACTTAAAATATTCAAAATTATTTTTTTGTTTTTGTCTAAAAAACATTTCAGATCTATTGAGTTCATTTAGTATTCTAGATAAAATTATTTCTGTAATTAAGAGCATCATATCAAAAATATTATAAAAGTAACTTTAGAAATCCATTTACAATTCTTTTTCTTTTTATCTTAAAGTCAATACGAAGTATCATGTTTACAAAATGGACAACTTTCGGAAACGTAAAGCTAGATATTTTTTTATTTCTAACTATCTTCTGTCCAATTCAGTTTTATCTATCATTATGAACTATGACAAATAAAGTAATGTCGCGGTGATCAGAAGCGAAATCCTTTTATGGTTACCATGACAACCATGATATTCTTCCTGAGATTTTTCCGAAATCTCATTTTCCGCTTCCTCAACTCTTCCTCAATAACAAAACAAAATTTGTTGAAAGGAAATCTGCTTGCATTCAAAAACTTTTTTTCAAAAAGTTTTTTCAACAAAGCTTGAATAAACATATCTCGAAATACTTTCAAAATTATTATTTTAAAAAAAGAAGACTTTTTTTGTTTATCCCCGTATTTCAGCACTTTTGCTTTCCAAGTTTCAAAATAATTTATTAGAGATGTTTATGCCAGAGACTAAGCTATATTACTGAGTAAAATAAAGCAAAAGCCATAATTTTGTTGTTGTGAATTGCAATTAGTTGTTTGTACTATTCCTATTGGACGATTCGTGTAATCAATCGATTCATCTGTAACTGATTGATGATAGATGGTTTGCCATTGGACTTACTACAGGTAAATGAAGTGACGTCAGCTTTAACATTTCTATTATAAGAACATGAGAAATGATTATTTTCAAAAAATTAAGAAATTATTTTAAAGTTACAGTTTTAAATTAAATCTTCTTTGTTTTTTTTTCCCTTCAAAACACTGAGTAAATGTTTTTTTTTTTCTGTCGTATTGTCAACTTATTAAATAGCGTTTCTACCACGATAATTAAAAGATGAAGTCCTGAAAAAAAGAAACAAGATGCGTTGGTTGGTAGGTTGGTGTGCATTATACTCATATTTTATTAAATGCAATTGGATACCTACAAGTGACGTCATCGTAAGTAAATCTTGGTATTGTCGATTCAAAAATCAATCAGGTTCGAGACATACGTGCGACGTCACTTACAGATGTCCTTTTAAATCAGATTTAAATCATGTGGCTAGGCATAATCACTTCACTTCTCCTCGAGTTACAAGTACTCAATTGTAAAAATACTTTTTTTTTTTTTTTTTTTTTTTGAATTTTGCATCATTTTAAAATAACAGATTTTTTTTGGCATTATACATGTAAATTTTAAAGACTATTCATTTTTTTAAATAAACATTTTGAGACTGCATTTTATTATAATATTTTCAAAATGAACATAATTCGAAAAAAAAATTTGTATTGTGCATTGATGGGTTAAGAAAAAATCTCTGTGAAGTCAGGCAATTTTTAAAATTTATTTAAATACTCCTGCGTATTGATCCGGCTTACAAATAAGCAAAAAAAGTTTTGTTTTTATTATTTTGCTTAAAATTAATCGCATAAAACGTATCTCTCTTAAAAGTACTCTCAACATCCAAATTCCACTACCATTTGATTTTTTGAAATTTTATTTCTTTCATCAAATAAAGAATAAAGATTCATTTTGAAGAAAATGAGATGAAGTAAACTATCCGCATATATATATTTGTAATTATCTTTTTAAATGCACGATAATTAAAATATACGGAACTACATGTATCTGAAACAACATGTTTTCGGTTTTCAGACAATAAAATAACATGTAAAAGAAATGAACAGTTAGATAATTGTGTTAAGATAAAAATCAAAAAAATGGGAGGGGGAGGGGGAAATGGTTGATTTCATTGAGGAAGAAATATACACTTTTGTACAGATATCGTTTTTCGCAAAAGTTTTAAATATTAAAGAAAAAAATACTTTAAAGTAGCGTATGAAAAAAAAGCCAAAAATCTTTAGTTATAAGGCTATATTACTTTGGTTTTACATTTTCCTAATATGAAAAAAGTGCGTGACTTATGCTTCGCACGCATGTTTGTAAGGCAAATACGCAACTCAAAAACTTAAATGGTTTTGTATCGGCTAAAATCATGCAGCCTTACAGTCAAAACAAGTTTTTTAAAACGTTTGAAATGTTAAAAAATACTTTTTTTTTATCGAATTATCCGATTTCGATGTCTTTTTTTCCTCCTAATTAAAAAGAAATAGTTAGTTATAATTATCAATAATATTGTAAGGATTATAAATGTATATGCTGTTGCATTTTCTGTGGACAGTGAGCAAAAGAAAGAAAAAAAAGCGGAAATTCGAGCGCCTTACCTTAAATATACCAATTAATTCGCGCAAAAGACATTTTAAACTAGGAAATCAGACACAAAGTACTTTTCCTGAAAAAACATATTTTTCAACCGTTCGGGCATTTCACGCTCAAAATATGAGGGGCCACAATTTCGAAAATATGGTTTCATTAGGACACGGGGCCATAATAAGAAACGAGACCGGTATGGTCAGAGGAGCTTTCGAAATGTTTTTAAATCCTTTAAGCCTTTGGCGCAGAACTTTTATTAAACATATTTTTCCTATTTTTTTAAATTTGCGCTTATTTGTTGTCAATTAGATCTAAGAGAATTCAGCTATTCGTCATTGAAGGTTTTTAATTTATAAAATTAATTATTGATAAATTTTGAAAATTTTCAAACTATTAATTTCGGACTATATATTTTAGTACAAATATAACTTCGATAATCTAAAAGATTTTTTTAGTAACTATTAGACTGTTTTTTATAATTAAAAAAATACCAAAATATATTTTTGTTTGTAATTGGAGGGTCAGAAAAAAATATATAAAATCAAACCGGTGTCCCATGAGCATCAATGGGTCAATGTTAATTACACTTTTTGCGTATTTCATCATCTGAAAAAAGTCGTATTTTTAAAGTTTTATTTCTAATAAACTATTCGACATATATTCTTTTCATATTGTGGATTTTGGTACTTAAAATTGCATAGATTAGTTGATTTAAAAATTTGTTTACCTTAAATTTCAAATTTTTTTCTGCAATTGATAATTTAAAAAATTAAAAATAATAAGTATTTATAAAAAAAATAATTTTTCTTACGGAATTATCTTTAAATAAACAAGTTTAACAATTATACAAGTTTTATAGTTATATAAAACTTTTTCAGTTCGCTTCGTTAGTTTAAAATATACGCAAAAAAAGTAGCTAACAATAAAAAAATCTACAATATATATATATAGGCTATTCTTTGGAGGATTACGCCTCTTCCTCTCCGTGCAATGCAAATACGGATTAGTTCTATCAAAAAGTCCTCCACGAAAGCAAATTTCTCCCTGACCCAGGAGTACCTTTGTCTTCTGGATTGGGTTCAGAATTTTAAGACTACGGTGTTGAACATTGGTGGTGGTAAACTGAAAAATCAGGTCGGCTGTTCAACAAAGGTTATTAAATAAAATTAAAATATTAAGTTAAAATATTGTAAAATCTTATATAAAAAATAATATCCTTATTAAAATAAATAAGGAAAATGGATAAATAATTATGAAAAATTATTTTGACATAGAATTTTCTTTTAATAAACGAGTCTTACATTTGAGTACGAAACTTTTTAAATTTTCTTAAACAATTGTAACAATAAAATACGGTGAAAGTTAAACTAACATTTAGGGACCCAATCTTAATGCCGATAACTTGACCCAATTACCGATACTAGATTTTCCTAATTGCGGCAACCCTTTTTAGTATAATGTTCAAGAATGGGATACCTGCAAGTGACGTAGTGTAGATATCTCGATCCTGGTTGGTTGTTGAAACGGGACATTTATTGTTTACGTTAGCAACAGTTCTATCCATTCTATTTCAATTAAGCCAAACTCGTCAAATATCAATTCTCTTAAGTAACACATTCTATATTCTTTCGCGAGGATTCTTTCACAAAGATTTCAATTCTTTCGCTAGATATTTCTTACTCAACACGAAGACAGACACGAAACCGTGTAGAACATAAGCAAACTGATTGTGACTTGAAGTTGCTAGGTGCACAAAACAAAAATATATCACGGTTACAATAAAATACATAAACAAGTATTAAATGTAAGTTAAGTAAAAGACGTGGAAAAGGAACAATTAATTATAATTTTTCAAATTCGATACGCGTTGCGGCGTTGTATTTAATTGACTTCACGTTAATTAACATTCTAGCTTATGTGGAGAAACTTAGTTCGAGTTTAACATGCCATCTAGTTTATAAGCGATCAGCCGGAGCTGAACTCATTGATCACGTGTCTGTGTATTTGTGATCGTCTTCTTCTCGAGTTGCAAGTACCCAATTGAACTTTGGTGGGCGAGAAAGCTTGTTTATTCAGGAAACGTCCGTTTTTGTATCTGATTTCGTAACCTAAATTATCGTTTGCTCATATTAATTAGCTTATCTAAGGTTAGCCCATCGAATTATTAAGATTGCATCTTGTGCGCGTAAATCCAATCAATATATCTAAAGTTATTAATGTTTTCTTTTGTGCACTGCATAGATTAAAGTATTCTAAATATTAAACAAAGACGTTGTATTAAAGACAAACATTTTACGCACCGGATAATAAAATTTCCATCAAGGAATTTCTAATTAAAATTAAATCATTACCGATGTAATGATTCTAAAATTTGAAACAAGAATATTTCTGGAATTTTTCTGCTCTAAATAGATAAAGATAAAGCACAAAGTAACATAATTAAGGGATTTGTTCTGTGAGTGAATTTAATAATTTGTTTGCTATTTAAGTAAAATTGTTAAATACAATATTGATTTTTTTCATCTTCTCTTTTTCAGATTTCGAAGCAATACATTTGTGGATTATTTCAAGGAAAACGAAATTCATAAAATATTTTAAGCAAAATGTGTATCAAAAGAATTATTGATATCTATAAAATATGCAATTATTGTCATTGAAATTTCGATAATTCCCACTATTTTGGACAATTCTAAATCTTCTCGCTATAAATATTTTTTGAGAATTATGGTAACGTAATTTTCTCAAACATTTTGGCTATTTTGAATAATAGACATTTTCATGAGCTGGTAAAAGCAAAGACTATTTCGCCACACTTGGAATATATTCTCTATGAATTTGCGATATGATTGAGAAAAAATACTTCTTAGCACTTATAATATATACTCTATGAATTTGTGACATGATTTTGAAATATTGTTTCACCACACTTGGAATTTATATTGTATAAATTTGTGACATGAACTGGAAACAATGTTTCACCACGCTTGGAATTCATACTCTATGAATTCGTGACAAGATTTAGAAATGATGTTTCAGCACATTTAGAATATATACTCAATATATTTGTGACATGATTTAGAAATAATATACACTGAGTTATAAAATTTTTTCCTTCTATCGAAGCCAAAAGAACTTTTTAACAATGTGTTTGAAAACATAGAATTAAAGCTATGCCTCTCAGAAATTCTCACAGTCAAATTGAAGAACAAATAGACACCTTCATCCAGAACTTTAAAAGGAATAGTGCCGTGTTTGTAAGTAATTTCAATCTCGAGAATTATGGGGCGACACTGAGGCACACATTCAGTGCTGGACAACTTAGTCCTTCAAACCATAACAGAAGCAAGAGGTCTTCTTTTGTGTCCAACTGCTCATCTTCATCGAGAAGAACATCGACGGATGCATCGAATTTTTCTTTTTCTGACGGAGAATCATTTTACCATGGAGATGCAGACGATAGCGATAGCAGTAGTGGTAAGTAAAAAAAAAAATGTTGATCTTTCTTCTTTTCTTTTTAAATAAATAAATGAATAACAAACGAATGATTTAATTTATCAGGATTGAAAGCGTGATTAAAAAAAGCACCAGAACGCATTGTACAGTGCGCAAGAGCGAAAAATAAACACGAATGTCTTAAATAACTTTTGACCAAATGATCGGTCTTAATGGTTAAAGGGCCTAACCTCAAATATGCCAATTATATAATGCAGACCATATTATAAGTTTAACAATGAAAACGTAATTTCTCTGAATGCAAATACCTTTTCTTTTTCGAACGATTTAGATTCTTGACACTCAAAATATGGGCAGCCGCGATGCCGCAGGGGATAAAGCTTTCGCCTTCCAATGAGGAGACCCAGGTTCGAATCCTAGAGATGACTGATCGATACGAATTCCGCTTCCAGCATGCACCGACCACTGTACTGCCATGAAATATCCTCAGTGATAGACAGATCATGCTATCAAGTTAATCGTGAGAGGTTCTTGTGGTCTTCCTCTCCATGTAACGCAAATACGGGTTAGTTCCATCAAAAAGTCTTCCACGAAGGCGAATTTCTCCCAATACTTAATCCAGGTGTTTCCTTGCCTTCTGGAATGGATTCAAACTTACAAGGCTACGTAGTTGAACATTAGTAGTCGTAAACCAGAAAAATTGGGTTGGTTATTCAACGAAAGTTGTAAAATATAAAAATTATTAAATAAAATATGGGAGAATAGGAAAACCGCAAACTGAAAAATAAGGTTCCAGTAGTTTAGAAAACGGTCGACACTTTTTTTGGGAGGGGGGTGGGGCTTCTTAATTTTAATTTTATTTCTTTTTTATTTCGCCATCTCAAAGAAGTCATATTTTTAAGTTTTTATTTCTCCTTCTAGATAAACTATTCATAAAACTCTTCAAATTTCTGTTTTTGTTAGTTAAAATCATTAATGTATACTTAACGGGTAGTTATAAAAATTTCCCTTAAATCTTAATTTTGTGGTAGACTACTTTTTCATTCATTCATTGTCAAATAAGGGATATAATATGTGAAGCTTGGTGGTTAAAAGGAAATTTCTAAATTATTAAAATTAAAAATTCTACCGTCACATTGATTGTAACGAAATGCAATTATTTCGTCCTTCCCCCATTGAAACAGATTTTTTGTTAGGAATAAGATATGGGGAAAAGTTAAGCGGCCCTAACACACCAACAGTACAAATGTATCAGTCAAACAGTGTTATGAAGTAGATATCATCTAAAGTTAAAAGGCTCAAATGAAACATCCGAAACAAAGGAAAAGATAAAGGACCTTTCTTTTGAGTTGATTCGAAATTATGCGTTTATGAAATTCAACATTACGCTAAGAGCTGTATCAATATTGCTCAATGTGAATAAATAAAAAAAGTATTTATGCCTGGTGTGGGTTGCTTATTTAGATATTATACAGTAAACAACGAGCTAAAATATTAAATAAACTAATAAACATAAATAAAATTAAATAATGTGATATGCTTTATGATAGTACCTTAAGATCAGATTTTCAAGACCAAAATTAGAAAAAAAAATTTATTAGTTCGAAAGGTCTACATTAAATATACTTGCCGAGCAAAAAATATAAAAATCGCAACTTAGACGACAAAAAATTCAAAATTAAGATTTTTATACGTTTGGAATTTTTTATGGTAAGCTACTTATTGCGAAAAATATGTTCCAAAAATAAATTTTGTCTGGACAGTTTTTGGAAATTTTATTTTAGCGTTTATAGCATTAACAATGGAAAGAGGGCTCTGATGGTCCGGCTGGTTGGGCGTTAGGACAAAGTCCAAAAAGTCGTGAGTTCGATCTTCAAAAACGAAAGACGCTACCCGTATAATAAATGGTGACTGGTGCATGTTAAATCTGGGGGATCACGAAGTCTTCCTAGTTTCCAAAACAAATCAATATCTCTGGGGGGTACTGGATGGGAGATTGATCATTCTCTCAATCCTTTTCTAATTCAGGTCAAAATTACCATTTGTGGATGGATGAATGGTTCCGTCACTTTTAAAAACGGGCTGTGTATGGCTGATGGATATAAATGGCGCCACTCTAAAAACAGGAAACGCAACCTCTGCCTTAAATTCGCTTGGTTTCACCTAGCAGGATGCTGGTTAATTGGCGAGTAGCATTAGAAGCAACAACAACAATAGAAAGAAAATACTTGTCAAGCCTCTTTTCTCTCTGTATATATTGTGAAGCACTTACGTTGTTTTTACAACTGCACTGCCCAAAGTGAAACTCTCAGTAATGTTACTAGTCCGGACAGTTTTTATTGTTTACCTTTTCATTTACTTATTTATTACTTTTTTTTAATTTAACTTATTATTAATTTTTGATATTATCTGAATTTTGACATATGAAATACGATTCATATGAAACACAGTCTTGAAAACTGTTCCCCAAAAAGTTGAGACAGGAAACATAAAAATCTATCGAAGTTTTTGCTAATTTGTTATTTTGACTTATACACTTTTCACCATATCATTAGAACCAATTGCAAGCTTCAATTCATTTTTAAACTTAAAACTCAACATTTTTTAACTCACTCATAAGATCATTATTAAACAAAAAAAATTTAAAAAATTAATTATTATTATTATCTTATTAAATAGTGATTTATAGAATTCATGTTGTTTTTAAATTAGGAAATTTTAAATAACAATTATTTAAACAATTATCGCAAATTCAGTTAAAAAACTCCAGTAAAATTAAGTTAAAGAATACACATTTCTTTATGAAAGCTGATTTTCAATGTCTTTAAAATTTTAAAAAGGAATAATATTTCGGATTTTTATGAATAAGTTGGTCTTTAAGCAAATTTATAACTCATTTATGTAATTTTTACATTTAATAAATTTTTGATTCAAAAGAGCAAAACTTAAATCTTCTCTTTCATTTTAGTGCTGCCATCTATAATGTACTTTAAGAACTAAATGATCTTACGACTCAGAATTCTTTCGTAATTTTTTCGCATTCATAAACCACAAACACTTTTATATATCTGGAAAACATGTAACTAAAATTTAAAATTCAAGCTGTCCCAGCTTTTTACAATTCTTATGTCCACATATAATGCAATCATGAGAATTAATTGTTATGAAATTTGCTAACAGACTATTTGTAAAACTAACTGATAAGCAATGTTCTATTAATTTTCTAATAAGTGGACAATTATTATTAAGTTAAATAATAACAACATAACATAATAACAATGTTTATACAGCTGCTGCCCACCGTTACTGTATTATTTCTTTTTAATTATTAATATTGTACAGTTTGGTCAATGATGAATTTTATTCCTAAATTTTTTTAATAAAATTGAGGATAATTTTTGCTACACTAAAGTGTTTTGTGAGTCATATTTTTTTTTTTTTTTACTTAAAATTAAATAGATTGTTTTATTTATTCGAAATTTTTAGTTTTTACTCGTAAATTTTTATTTTTATGAAAACAAATACCACATTTAGTTTGTATGGCTGTAATTAACAGTTATACTTGTGTTGCCAAATAAAAGAGAGAGAAAAGCTCTAATAACAGATTTTGCAGGTTTTCTTTAATAAATCAATCAGTATTGATTCTAAATTTATTCTATTCATTTTAAATTTGCATAAATCTAAATCTGCGACACATGTTTTTATCCTACCAATAAGCACCTTAATAATTTTTCACTGACATTTTGACCCATTTTTTGGCATTAATTTATCTTATCTACACAAATAAAATAATATTATTAATTTTTAAAAAAAGTTCTCAAATTTCAAAACTAAGCCCTTTAGATAATAAATTTTCAATACTGCGTTTTGAGAAATATCCAAGTATTATTATTATCGTTTAAACTTTATTATAAATGACAACATTGGTGGCCTTAAAATTATAAATAAATTATAATATTAAATAAATTATCCCCCCCCCCGTCGTTACGACCTTTAATCAGGTAAGAACTTTTAAAAACTGAGAGGTGTACTTTTTTGTTTTTATAGAGTAGCTGCGTCGAACTTTTTTAGTTCAATAATCATATGAAAATGTATTTTATTAATATTTTATTTGTAGCAGCTTATTAAAATTTACCATTTGTTCAGCGAAAAAGCAATCATCAGAAAAGAGTTTAATCCTTAAAAACATGTTAGTTCAAGAATCCATGCCAAACGAATAAAGGCCATATGCACGTTAAATCTGCCGGGTCACAAAATCCTCCATGTTCCTTTAACAAATCATAACTCTAAGGTTACTGAATTGGAGATAGATCGTTCTCCGGTTCAGGTCAAAATTATGATCTGTGGATGAATGAATGGATGCATGAATGGATCCGCCTTATGAACGGGTTGTGACGTGTGTGGGTGGGCTGAAATCGTATTCTTAACCATATATGGTGCCACTGAGAAACCACCTGCTTTAAATTCGCTTGGTTTCAGCAAGAAGGCTAGCTGGTAAAGTGGCATTAGAAACAGCAACATAATGGCCATATGATTTATAGACCTAAATGAGTGATCCATAACCATTGGTGCGATAAAATGTGGCTGACAAACGAATCGGACGGTGAACGAATTCGAAACGGACATATTAGACGGCAGGACAGCGACAATTGTCTGTCGTTGATAATTTAAAATATAAGCATTACAAATATGAGTAACCTTGCTGAAAATGTTGAGCAACATTTTCAGCAGGGCTGGACCAACCCCGTCATCTCCGTTGCCCAAAGGCAAAGAAGAAGAAAAAAATCCCAGTCATATGCGTATATGTATAAATGTATACTAATTTGAATGAATCAGTACTGTAATTTAATAAGAAATAGAAAACTAAAAGAATAATTCGTAATAACGCAACTTGTTTTTAATGTTAGTGTATGTAAAAGTACAATTTAAAATAATTCATTAAAGAAGAAACTGCATTAAAGTTATTATCTGGTACCTGTTAGCCATTTTTGATAAATAATATGACCAGATAAATGCAAGAGCACATATTATAATCCGTAAAATAAAAAAATGAGAGAGAACTAATATTTGATTAAAAGAGTGGGGGGGGGGAAATTTAAAAGAAGTAAAGTATGAATGAATAATTAACTGCACCCCTTGAAGAGAAATTTGCAAACAATACTAATGGAAATTCTCTTTTCTTTAAATACTTATAAGTAAATCTAAAACTCGAATTTTTCATCTGTTTTTTTTTTTTGTTTTTTTTTTTTGTTTTTTTCCGTACGCTCTCTCATTTTAGATCCGACTCTATTGTTCAATCAATCGCTAGTCGTGTGATTTCCTCTTCTGGTATATAGAATAGTTGCCCAGATCATGCGATTTAACACCGTAGGACATATTTCTTTCTCATTTATTTATTAACTATAAGCTTTAGACCAACGGGCTCTTAAACTGCCAGACCTTGAAAAAAGACATTTAGTGCTGTATCAGTTAAATTCAAATTTAGGCAAAATAATCATTGAAAGTTACGACAAAGGAGTGTTACGATCCAGGAACACCCCATGAACCCTATACACAATTTGGTATTCCATTAGTTACCCAATTTTATAAAATTCATAAATCACTAAAAATTCGCAAATTTTAATTAAAAATCTGTGTTTTCTATCAACATTATTACTTGTGTGGATTTTGGATCACCCTGTGTATAACAAGTACTCTATAACTTTCGAATTTACACAGTTTATACACTTGACGAGAAATTGTCTTTGTGACATTTGACCCCTGTGACAACTGGCCTTAGTCTATCCAACTTTTTAATAGTAGGGGAGAGTGGGGTCAATTGTAACAGGGTACGATTGTAACAGAGCAAACATTTCGAGTGTCGGGTCCTAGATTTGGTTCCTAGGAGGCGCACAAGGTGTATTCAATAAATCTACATGTACACCCCTGCTGGCAACCATTTTTATGTACTTTTGAAAGAGTTACATCACAAAAGATATTTTCACGCTACGTAAGTACTTTTTTTGGTACTAGAATATTATATTGTAACAAAGTAATTTTGTTTAAACAAATAAAAATTAGTAACCGAATATGTAAGTGGACATTTTAATTAACATTTCAACAACAAAAAAGATTAGTTTTGTTAATTAACTAGCATTGTTTTTAACAAATGAAGCTGAAATGGTGTCTTGGGGACGATTGTAACAATAAGTAAAGGGAAGAATGTAACAGCTGAAAATAAATAATCTTATGTTTACAAACCATTACTTAACTCTTTAAGAACCACCAATAGTTTCCTATATCATTTATATTATGTCGCATGTGCATTATTTTATTTGTCACCTTTCACAGCATAAAATAAAATTTTTAACCCTTTAAAGTTATAAGTTTAACCCTTTAGGTCTCTGCTCACTATTATTTTTACTCCTAAAATATCTCTACTATTTTGATCACTAAAAAAATATATCACAACTATGATAATATGTATAATTTAAGTATGTTTTAGTTGAATATATGAACTGTTACAATTGACCCAGTAAGTGGGGACAATTGTAACAAGTGCACGACTGTCAAAAATTGTTAATAACTAATATAATAATATTTAAAATAAGGTATTTATTTTTTTTCTAGTAGAGGATAGTCTACTTTACTCGTCTGTCAATTAATACTAATAATATATTGGATTTTTTGTTAGTTAAAAATAGTTAAGTAAAAAATTTTACAATTGACCCCACTCTCCCCTACACATTAATCTCATGAATTTTTAGAATAATTAGTTTGTAGAAGAAGAGTTTATAAAAGCTCAACAGTTATAATAATTGTAATAATTGATTCAGCAAAATATCGTTCCAAGATGAAGAAAGAATTTTGTTTAATATAAACACAAAATGTTTTTGTTTTTTTATCATTTTGAATAAAACTGGTAATACATCACCATGTTTGCGGAACAATGAAATCTCAGAAAAGAAAAAAAAAATACAATGCTTTTTATTATTAAGTTGTTCGGTGAGTAAAATTAGAATATCAATATTATTCTACTTACTCAAGTTTCCTTTTATGTTTCTTTAATACTTAAACAAGTATAAAAATACTATGAAAGCATTCAAATGTATCGAAAAACAACTTATTGTCAACCTATAGCTCCTCAAAAAAATTACAACAAATTGTTATGTTGTTTTGTTGTAGTTTACTGAAGAGAGAACAAAAAAGAAAGGGTCATTTCACCATAACTTTTCCTTTAAATAGGGGCTGTATGACAGGGGGATATAAAAATACTTTTCTTGTAAATAAATTCGTAGTTTCGTCGTGACAATAATATCTCGTCGCAATTGAAATACGAGGCGTGCAACAGCTATAAGAGATAGTTTTTACCGACGCATTTTCACAATCAAGCATTAGTTTCTTAAAAAAAACGGTCAATAAAAGAATGTTCTCAAAAAACTTTTTCACACGTTTGCTTCATTCTTATACAAAATTTCTAAAATGTCTGCTCTCGGAAATTTTAAATTAAATGAGGACCATGTTATAGATTTTTTGCTGATGAATTATAATAGCAAACCTGTGTTACAAAGTGAAAAAAAAAGAGTCTATTATGCTTTCTTAATTTTAATACACTTATTTAAAAACTTTTAAGTCTCTTTTTAGTGCCAGTCATAAAAGCTTAAAATTTATATTTTGCCAAACGATTTGGATTTAGTTAATAAATAGTTGATTTAAAGTGCCAGATCATTTTAGAATTTTGAAATTTTTTTCCTTCTCAGATGCAAAATCGTGATATAAATTGCTTTAAATGAAGATATTTCACTAAAAATACGTGCCTGACGAAAATAATAAAAATATACCACTTTTATTTATTTTGAAAATACCTAAGGGCGTCGAATTCCACCCCTCGTGAGATTCACCTCAAGAAAAGTTGCACAGCCGCCATTTTATTTTTTATTTTTTATCGTTTTAGAAAAATTTATTTCTATTATTTACTAATTCTAGGCATTAATATAGGATTTCTTTCAGAATTTTGATTTATTCTACATGCTCTGGTCTGTACGTGGATTAAGTCAATCCATAAAAAAATTAAGAAATATCCAATGAACAAGGTAATTCGACTTATATAAGATGACAATCCTTCATAAAGAAAAGTAGTAAAACGATGATTTCCCCAAAAGATCCATTACAGCTTTAAAAAAAAGTATTTTATTCATTTATTCCAATTTTATGAGTTCTAGGTCTAACCTTCAAAAATTCAAAATTTTAATGTAATACTGTTATGTTTTGCAATAAGTATGACCATTAGCAATAACAGATGAAATAATTATAACGAAAATTAACAATCGGAGAAAGAAGCTTTCACTGTTAACAAATACACGTATTTAATGTTAAAATATCAATAAAGGTGCTAAACTTTTTGATGTCGTTGATTTCTTTTAATGTTGATTTATATAGAAAGTTATCAAGAAAAGAAAGAAATGGGAATGGTAAATGTGTAGTCGACAAAAGGCACTTTTTTTTTTTCTTTTAATGTGCCACAAGATTCTCAAAAATTGCATGTTTCTTCTTCTTATGTAAGGCGGAAAAAACTGACCGATGGTTGCCCATACAAGTTCGTTTTCCAACTTTCTATGTTGATGATACCAGAAATAAATTTAACTTCCATTTCACTTCTTTTTTTTTTTTTGTAAAATATTACTCGCTTAAACAGTAGAAAAATGCACTTCCCAAAATTAAGTAGGAAAAAAATTGCCGCATGAGATAAAGTCAAGTAATTTTTTAAACTAACATACAATTTTTGTATCCTTAATATTAGTATTCTAACTATGGTTTAGAAATTTGCCGTAATAATGGACTTTTCGTTATATGCAGTTCTCATTTATATCCTCTATTTGTTGTTTTCAGAACTTACTGAAAATGTTTTACCTGCCTTCATGAAATATTTTTCTAAATTTTTATTACGAAATAAAAAGGAACGAAACAAAATCATTTATGTTTAGTTTCATAGAAAGAAACCAATCCAATCATTCCATTGCTTTCTTAAATCAAGAAAGAAAGTTTTGGAAATCTAACAGAACTTATCACCAAAAAAAACATTGAAATTATTGTCCACTGAGGCAGAAAACTGCTACATACTTTATTTATTTATTATTTTATTTATTTATTATTTTATTTATTTATTATTTTATTTATTTATTATTTTAGTTCTTTGCTCAGTATATGCATTTATTAAAATGAAGCAGATAAAACAAATAAAATAACCTGAATATTTTAGAAATGATTATTCCGTTCAATATTTTATTTTTTTATCTAACTTAACTAAATAAAAGTAAATATTTGAGATATTCGGATAGCGAGTATGAACATTTGTTGTGTATTAGTATTCGTCGCTGTATTTTTCTTGGATGTTGTACGTTATTCAGTGATACAAAAAGGAAAATAACTTCTCTTTTACACAGTAACTTATGTTAGTAAATTACAAATGTTACATAATACGGAAAAGAATTTGCTTTCTCATTCATAAGATTTCGAAATCAAAAATTAGTAAAACAGTTTCATTGCATATACATTCCCTTACAATTTAACACAGAGAAAACACAAGAAAAAAATTAGATTTGCTATTTCCTACTTTTACAATATACTAAAAAGTATTAAAAAAATAATCTCAAGAAACGGTAAGATATTACTTGGTCAAAAATTTTATTCGCTTCAAAAATATAGAACTTTGAAATAAGAGTCGAGATGTTTCAAGCGTTCGAAAAGAGGCGCACATTTTCAAGATTATTTCATTTATTTCATTTTATTCATATGATGCTGATTCCGTTGTTAACAACATTAGTTCCTCACCACCTATCCATAGCATGTAGAAATGTATTTTATCCTGATTTATTCCTTTTGGCCACTGTGGTTTTTTCTTGTTCTCTTTTTCTTTTTTTTTCTTTTTTCTTTCTTTTTTTTTTTTTTTTTTTTCTTTCTCTTTCGGCAACTGTGGTTTTTCTAGTTTTGTTTCTCACCTTTATTTTTCAATTTTTCACCTATATCTTCTGACACTACAAAACTGGTGGGCATTTATTCTTTGGGAAAATGGGAATTTTCCTTCCTGGACATTTGGTTTCTTTCATGTACAGCAAAGAAAATAAAGAAAGAAATAAAATAAAAAAAATAGATCATTCAGAATAACTTTTGATCCTAATGATCGGATTTTCACATTCTATGACTCAATCCTAGTGGCTCGAGGAGGTAATCTCAAATATGCTAATTAATAAGCGCAGACGATATTTTAAGTTACAAAATCAGACACAAAAACGTTCTTTCTCTGAATAAACATACATTTTTTTGACGGTTTCGGATTTCTGATCCCCGAAATATAGGGGGTAACAGTAATCTGTGAAACATGGTCCCAATAGTTTCGTCAGAGAAGCTCTCCAAAGTTTGAACTCCTGAATGTTAATTTTACTTTTTGCGTATTTCTCTATATCTCAAGAACTTTTTTAAAAATGTTCACTCAATTATAAAAAACGTTTATCCAAAGATAACTACGTGCAAAAAATAACTTATAGGAAATATTTATTATTTATTATTAGCATTATTAATATTTATTTATAATGCTAATATTAATTTTTGTCCGCTTTTATTTTTTGCGCACTGTACATTATTTACATTTTCAAAGGTTCATTTAAATGTTAAATATCTGAATACTTCCTTTCAGAACAAAATTATTTCTGTTTAGAGTTGTTTCTTTAAAGTTCTCTACATCCTCTGAGTCATCGCAGCTTTATTTAAATAATATTATTTCATATTATTACAGTCGCTGAACAGCTGACGCAAATTCCAGTTTACTACTACCCTGTCAAATTCCGTAGCTTTGTAATTTTGAACCCAATTGAGAAGACAAGGGAACTCCTGGATCAATCAAGTATTTGGTGAAATTTGCCTTCGTGGAGGACTTTTTGAGGGAACTAACCCGCATTTGCGTTACATGAAAAAACTCCCATGGTTAGCTTGAGGGACGATGACTCTAACACATGATCTTTTTACCACTGAGGATATTTTACATCTGCACTGTGTGAGCAAGCCGGGTGAGGAATTCGTATCGACCAGCCATCGCTGGGATTCGAACCCGGGGTACTTCATTTTGAGGCAAGCACCCTATCCCCTGAGCCTCCACGGCTCTATTTAAATAATTGTAAAGTCAACGGTAACTGAATTTTAAAAAAATAAGCTTATTTACTATAGTGGAAATTGATGAGGAAAATTGTTTAAATGTATAACCCGCCATTAAAAAAAATACTTAATCGTTTAAATTATGATTATCACATGTTTTGGCCGTGATCGATAGCAATATTTTCTGTACCGAATAATACAGAATATACTTATTACTACCTAGAATTATTTTCCTAGATGAGTTAAACTTTAAAAAACATGTTTTTTTTAAAAAATCTAATAATGTAGAATCACAGGAAAAAAGGCGAGAAATAATAAGCAAAAGAAATGAAATTATTTTAATTTTCTAATTGTGTCGTTATATGCTTTACAGTTTTGTGCATACATAATTACATAATGTTAGCTAATACCTAATCATAATTTCCTTTACGAAACTCCATATGAAAACCGGGTTTTCTGATAGTAATATAAAAAACTCGGAAATATAATTTTTGAGTTGTTTGAAAGTGAAGGAAATCAAAATATTTCACAAGCAAATGATTTAGCATAGAAAAAAAATGGTAATGCTCCTTCTTTATTGTGGCTTATTAAATTTAAAAAAGAAAATGTTTTCATATTCTTTCTTATACAAGCGAATACAAAGTGGAATCGGTTTTTTTTTTATTTTTAGAACAGGAACATCCAAAGTAGATTGGAAAAATATTTGTATATAAACAGAAAAAAAATATGTATCTTATCTTCTTATTAGAGTTAAAACCTAATGCCTGCGAAATCGCTATAATAATTTTAATGATCTAATATGAAAGGTCTATTTAAACTTTATATTCCATACTTTTCAGAATCATATTACTTCAAACATTAAAATATGCAAAAAGTATACAGAAGCACATAATGTTATATCATTTAATTTTACAAGAAAAGTTTTTTGACAACAATTTTTGTCAAAAAAAATTTGAAAGTTTCAATAAAAAAATCATTATTTATAAACTAAAAAACGCTAAATAAAGAATGCTTACGATAAAAAAAAGCAAACCTAAAATTTCCTCATATTGAAATAAAAAAATTTACATATTGTTTTTCTTTTGGTCCTAAAGTTCTTAAGTAGACGAAGAAAATAATTTTGTAGAGTACTATCATCAAATTGGAAAAAAAAAAAATATTTACAAGAAAATTCTTTATTATAAAAATTATAACACTTCATAAATCCGGAGAATTCCAAAATAAAATGTTCTTTGTTTGAAAATTTTGTTCTCAAATAATATGTCCATAGGTTATCATTTTATTACTCTAAGATGACATACCACACAATAAAATTTTATTATTGCAAGATCTCGATATGAATTTCAATGTGTATTTGAATACGTATATGAATTTTATGTATTGATATGAATTTTAACTTAAAAACACAATCATTTAAAATTAAAAAATGCGTAACACGAAAACGATAAAAATTTATTCATAATCAACACAAATGATACTATTTCAAATAATTCGGATGATTCTTTATAGTTGTTTTCCGAATTATATAGATTCAGAAATATATACAATTCTATAAGTAAGAAGAATATTCTATAACTATTACAGCTCTGTACATTCTGAAATCACATTTATTCATTTGTATGAAGTAAGCAGTGTGGACTTTAACAACTTCACTTTAATTCATAATGAATTGAAGATTTGAAAAAAATGCATTTTGCCGTAATACACACAACTGTTAAGTATGCTTTGTGTAGTATGCGGTCAAGAAATCAGAAGTTATCGGTTGCAAGTTTGTTGATAACAGAAAGGAACAAAATTATTGAGAAATTGTTCTTCAAATATTTCAGAATGATTCACCAAAGTACTGGGTCGTCTTTTCAAGTTCTTCTGCCTTTTCGTTTGGAAAATTTTGCTTCTTATTTGCTGTTTAAAAAAAAGCGTCCTACTTTACCAATGATTCTGATAGAGCTAAACGAAAACTTAATAAATAGTAGCCTGAAAATATCCACCCCGCTAGAGGGCGTATTCAAGCTTTGCGATCGTTACCAAACTCCATGATTGCTTCGCAGTTATAGTTGTATCTCGTTATGAAACAGAATTTAGATTGAAAAACAAAATTTATTCCATTTTGTATGTTTTATTTTACTGTTACCAATGACGTAATAACGTTCACTTCCTTATTTTTGTAATTTTAAATTATTGAACACAAAAAACATCGCCTGACAAAGAATCATCTTTGAGTAGTACTTTTTGAGTGAAATTAACAAGTTTAGAAAACATAGAGGTAAGACAGAAGAAAACTTCTTGAGTTTACCTAACAATGACGGTACTATAACCTTTGATTCAAATATCACGACAAATTATTTTTTCTAGCTTCGGTGATTTCTTCAGGCAAATTCAAAGTAAATACTTGTAGAGTTTATAAAGAATTCGTTCACTGCTTGCTCTTTCCACCTCAATTATTTGCGTTGGGATTTGAATGATAATAATTATTAAACATTTTTCTAGTATATTTAGCGAAATTATATGAAAAATAGCAATTATGGTAAGCTTTGACGATAATATGGCTCTCTATTATTATTTATTTTCATTTGCTTTCAACCTCAAAAAAGTCAAACTTACAAAATAAAAATATCGAGAGAGAATTTTTTTTTTTTTTTTTTTTTTATATCTTTACAACAAAGGATATATAATCGTAGCTTAATTTAAAAAAATGGGAAAAAATACGCAGAAAAAAAATAAGTTTTGAAACTCATGAAAACTTGAGAACAAAATCATCAAAAAATATGGCTGTTTTAACACGCTTTGAGCCAATTCTGAATTTGCATTTTTCTGTGCTGCAGATTGGTCCCCGAGGTATTTTTTTAATATAAGTTTAACGTATAATAATTTCCAAAAATTTTATCAAATGTTGATGTTTTTTTTTTTCATTTTTTTTTCATCGCAATTCTTGTAAATTTTTTCTGTACACCATCTTGTAGATTTTTCTGTAAAGTTTAGCTAACACGCAGGTAAACAAAATATAAAGTAAAATTACCCACTCCAAATATCGGCGATTCTTATGGTATTTTTATATAGAAAGAAATGTGGAGAGAAGAAATTTCTGGGGGTCAATCAGCTCTACAAACGTTGATGTTTATGATGTTTATTAAATCCTAATTACTTTTTTTTTACGTATTTATGTTGAATATATATTGATATCAGCATAATTTACGAACTACAAAAAGGGTGAACTAAATTTTCTTAAGTATAAACTCCTAAACATGTAATGAAAGTAGAATATTTTTCTTGTTTCGATATATTTGCCTATAACACTTATACAGCCCCAGGAAAATTATTACTTTTTTTAAATTTTTAATTTCAATTTAGTTTATTTTCATACTTAAATTTGATTATCTTTTTTTACAATCAAGTAGTACGAAACTCAAATGGAACTTATGATTAGATCATATGCTATTGAGTTGTTCCGTTTTTTATTTTACTCACTGTAGTACATAAAATGAAGTCTAATATTTAAATTGTCATTGAAAAAAGAAAAAGATTTAGAAAATGAAAATATAATTATTTCAGTAATTGAAAAGTTGAAAAAAATTATTTCTGATATACTATCAATGGGGAACACTTAATTTCAATCCAATCCAACTGATCCTTTTGTGTTTCTTTTTTTCTTTCTTAAAAAGAAGGGTGGGGGAAATTCAAATTAAAATATCTACCAATTTATTTATATATTTTTTCCCCATATTCATATTTTTTGGAGTTTTCTTTACTTTTAGTCTTTCGCTTGATCTAATATAGTTTACAATACGACCACACACATATAAAAAGAAAAGAAAAGAAAAAACATGAGCTGTTTCTAATAACGATTTTAGGATCGATCGTATTTTAGAAGTCGGGGGAGGGGGGATTCAGTGCTTACAGACCAAAAAAATTGACCCCCCTTACCTCTTTTTCGAAAATATAAAATGAGAATATGCTGTTTTTCTTCCCTAACATATAATTTAAAATCATTTTATCATTTTAACATGTTTATTTTTTCAGAATGTTTTTGAAATGATAAAATCTTTTGTTACTCGTAGAGTTAAAAGAAAAATAATGTTTTTTTTCTCAATTTTTTCTTTTTTTTTTAGGTATTTGAACTCTAACTTTCTTTATCTTTTTTTAATAATATTAAATTTCAAACGCTAATACCATGCTTGAGAAAAAGTGGAAAAAAGCAGTTCTTCTAACCAATGAATGGAAAATAATAGTAACCGTGAAATAGTAATTTCATCTCAATTTACTTACGCATAAAAGATGAAAATAAGAGAATAAAAAAAGGTAGGGCAACTTCATCAAAATTTTTTTATTTAACGAGGTAATATAAGATGAATGGAACTTGTGAAAGGTTAAGAAAAAGTGATGAATTAGACTAAAAAATATAATATTTTCGAAGAATATACATCTCCCTCCAGAAAAAAGGAAAAAAAAAAAAAAAAAAAAAAAAGATATATTATCTTTATTTAATAAAATTAAGGAAACCCTTCCCGAAAAATGCATGGTTAGGGAAGTTAAATCAATTTGTTTTTTTTTTTTTTTTTTCTTCTTGGGTAGATTTTAAAATACGCTGTTGCTTTGAGAGGTTTCGATGTTTTTAGTCTCACTCTTCACTGTTAATACTAAATAATCCGCAGTCTCCGTATGTTCTGTAGAAATATGCTTAAGTTTTGGCAGGCAATTAGAAATATTTAGATGTTTTTAGTCTTACTCTTCTCTGTTAATACTAAATAATCCGTAGTCTCCGTATGTTCTGTAGAAATATGCTTAAGTTTTGACAGGCAATTAGAAATATTTTGATGTTTTTAGTCTCACTCTTCCCTGTTAATACTAAATAATCCGTAGTCTCCGTATGTTCTCTAGAAATATGCTTAAATTTTGACAGGCAATTAGAAATATTTAGATGTTTTTAGTCTTACTCTTCTCTGTTAATACTAAATAATCCGTAGTCTCCGTATGTTCTGTAGAAATATGCTTAAGTTTTGACAGGCAATTAGAAATATTTAGATGTTTTTAATTTCACTTTTCACAGTTTATACTAAACGCTCCGTAATCTCCGTATGTTCTGTAGAAATATGCTGAAGTTTTGACAGGCAATTAGAAATATTTAGATGCTTTTATTCTCACTTTTCACTGTTAATACTAAATAATCCGTAGTCTCCGTATGTTCTGTAGAAATTGAAATATCCTTAAGTTTTGACAGGCAATTAGAAATATTTAGATGTTTTTAATTTCACTTTTCACAGTTTATACTAAATGCTCCGTTACGGATATAGTCTCCGTATGATTTGTAGAAATACATTTAAGTTTTGATAGGCAATTAGAATGATTTCGATGTTTTTAATTTCACTTTTGTCAGTTTATACTAGATGTGTCGAAGTCTCCGTATGTTCTATAGAAATATATGCTTCAGTTTTGAGAGGAAATTAGAATAATTTCGATGTTTTTAATCGCACTTTGTTTTTAATGATCCACTTAAATATATTAAACTTCAAAAATCTTATTTTTGTTCATTTTTAACTTATTTATTTTATAATTACAGTTGTCTGTCTGATGTGCGTGGTTTCGAAGAGGATTTAAACATTTTCTACAATAAAATATATAAATAAAACATCAGAAAGCTTAATACTTTTGAAGAAAAAAAACAACACTATTTTCTTTTATTTTTATCAATTAAAATGTCTTTAATATTTTCAATTAAGTTTTTTTTTTTTTTTTTTTTTTTTTTTTTTTTTTTTTTTTAATCTACTATGTACCTTTTTGGGGAAAACAAGTTTAAAAAAAGTCATTTAATTATTTTCCTAATTAACAAAATTTATAATTTTTTTCCCCTTTAGGAAGGAATCGTGTCTTCACCTAAAGATACCCTCACTTAAATTTGTTTTTATTTTGAACAAATAAAACTTTTATTTATTTTTTTTTTTTTTTTCACTTTCTTCAAATTGTTTAGTTGTTAGATTATTTTTTAGAAAATGCAGATGTTTTGTTATGGAAATAAATTTATTTATGAAAAAATTACAACGATAAATATTTAAATATTATTTATTTTAAAATATGTATATTTTACAAACTCGTTATCATTAAGACTGACAAGAAAAAGAAAAACCGATTTATAAGATTTAAAAATGAAAATGAGAGTAATCGACAGGATACACTTTATCAACATTTTATTACATCATTTTTGTAGCACTTTTCTTTCATTTTATTGGTAATGATTTCTTTAAACAAAAATAATTTGTTATTTCTCCATTTTAAATTAATTGAATTTCATGGAATATCAAAATTGTTTGTTTCTCTTTTGAAAAATTGTATTTTTCATTTAAGTTTATATTCAGAAAACACAAAATATTATTCTAAATTCCCCAAATCGATTGCAATCGATACTCGTTTTCAGTAATCTACCTCGAATAAAACAAGAGATAATTCAAGACGTTTTCTTTTTTTCTTTTTTTTTATTCTTTGCAACGAAACTGAGACTGAGATGCCCAATGCACTCAGAGCTAATAACGATTTCTTGGCGAAACCCTTGGCATTATTTTAACAGACACAGAGGAGTAGAGCTACATGGTACTTTCTACTGTAGTTATAAACGATGGAGTAAGAAAACTGTAACCCGGACATTGGCGATCGTTGGCGCTTCTCCGCTGTCATCTGTTATGCCAGTGTTAAATTTTGGAGAGGAAATAATCGTCCTCTGTACATCGTAGTGGTTAGTGTTATCTGTTTATGGATTTTACTACTCGAAGATCGAATAATATAGAAATAATCAAATGAATTCATACAAGTGAATCATGTGCAATGTGTAATTTATGTCTGTAAATGTGTTATATTGTTGAATTGCTTTAAAGTATCATGTTTACATTGTGACCCTTCGTCGTCGCTATGATAAGCCGTGCGGGTTATTTTTGGTGTCCATTTAACAGGTACTTATTTCGTTAATAGTTCTATTTATCAATGTGTAATTCTTTAGTACTTAATTTAGATGTATATTAAGATGTATAAATTGTGAGAAAATCTATGAAATACTTGTTAATTATGTATAAGCACCGGTTTTCTGTTAGTCGTTTTTTCACCTGTGTGAAATTGTAGCAGCTAATGTATTGTATTTGTACATGTTTTCGCCTCTAGTGTTGTAAATTGATTAAAAATTTAAATTTTTGATTCTTAAAAAAGATTAAATGAGATTCTTTAGATTAAATGAAACAGTATGATGTTTAAAATTTAGAATAAATGTGCTATTATATTATTTAAGAATTAAATCTTTTCAAAAACAAAGCTAGTGCGGCTAAAAAAAACGAATTTAGTTTGTTTTTAAACCTTGCACATTGTGCCTTGTTTGTTTACGTTTTAAAAAATTAAAATCATACTAACAACGTTTAACATTTACGCGTAATATTTTTCTATGTGTAGATTTGTTTAGCTGTATTTATTATTATACTTTTAAACATAGTACTAAATGATTATTACTCTTATTGCAGTATATTTTTTTGACTTTTTAATGTTAATTTATTTTAACTGTGAATTACATTGATTAGTGTTAAACTTTGTTTTATTTTATTTTTGTCATCAATTTTGCACTTGAAAATTGATAAGGAATAAGTTTACAATTTTCAATGAACAATCTCATTAAAACTTGAGATTTCTTTGTTTAGTTATTTTGAATACTTATTTCATTGATATTTTTTATCTTAGCGAATTATGACTCAACATGTTTAGAATTAATTTTGATACTGTATGTTGTTTTTGTTTAAAGTAAAGATTTTAGGTTTTTTTTTTCTTCCAAATTAAACTACTGTAATTGTTGAAATAATTATAGTTAGGAACAAATAAGTTGTCCAGTGTATATCTGAAACATTTTTTAGAAAATATTAAGTAATTTTGTGATATATTTGTATATTCCCTTGTAAATTTCATTTATTTTTAAAGTCAATAGTTTTGTTTGCATGTTATGGTCACTCTAAAACTAGACTACTGGGTAACCAGCAATATTCTTGGATTGAACCTCAATAATGATTCAAAGATAATTTCAACACATGCAAACTATACCATAATTTAGATTGGAGGGCATATGGTGGTAGTAATCACCCTGCCTAAGTACCATGCTTTCTAACCGTAACCGTGGTCTGGGCACTGGTCATTCGGCTACCAAAGCAGGGGAGCCGTCGCCTCTGCAGAGGATCAAAATTCTGATTTCATGTCTTCGCATCATCGTCAGGGATGTTTCCCAGACCGTCGTCAATAGCCCATTGTGCAACTCTAGTTATGACATAAATAAAATACCTACCTACCTATCTAACCGTGGTTGAATTCTTATAACTCTGAATTCTGAAACTGCTGGAAGCTTTACTTTTTTGGATTTGAAGCCTCGAATACAACCGGATAAAGTGAAGTCGATCATACACATGGTCATTAGCTTGAATGATTGAATTTCTGCCCAGATAGAGATGAAGATGATAGGTAGATGAAGACTCTACTCAATGAACCAATGAAGATAAGAAATGCAATATTTCTTTTAAATATCATTCTTACTTTAGGAACCTTGCTGACATTGTTATTCTTACCTTGTTGAAAATTTTGTTTATTATCTTCAATTCCCTTTAATTATTATAGAGATAACTACACTTAATAAAGCATAATTTAAATATTGAAATATAAAGTTGTTCTGCTGGTTGTCACAAGAAACAAAAAACTGCTGGATAAGAGCATAATTTTTTTTATTATTAATTCCTGTTATTAAAAGATAACACTTTATAACATTCAATACTAATTAAGACTAACTATACAATATAGAAACTATTAAATCTTCATCATGGACTATGGCTATTTTTTAAAACTTTAATACAGGCTATTTTTGCTGGAAATAATGATGCTGAAGCTTTCATCTTAGTTTCTCTATAACATTGTTTTTATAATTTATGCGTTAGATATACCAATGGAGCAAAATCTGTCTTAAACACACGAGTTACGCTTATTTACCCCATTCAAATTCCTCCCTTGATAATATGACATCTGTTATTCTTGTTTAGGAAAATTTAAACTTGTGGGCTGTATTTTAATAAGAGCAGGGTTAGATTAAGGCCTGAGACTGATGTCTAACTTGGGGTCCTATTCATACTAAATTAACCAAAATTTAACCATATTCCAAAATATGGAAACTTTTTATGAAATTCAATTCCAGTTAAACATGTTTTGCAAAAAATAAAAATATATATATATTTTTTTAAAAGTAATTACACTAAACCATAAAATACAGATAAATGTCAATGTTCGCAAAAATTTTGTATGGAATTATAAATATTAAGTAGTAGTAAAATCTATCAAACATTCAATTTTTTTTAAAAGAAAAAAAAAAAGAATTTTTAAATTTTCCTAAACTTGTTATACAGGAAAGATTAAATCTTTCAAAGCTGGTTACAGAAAACAAGTCATAAAGTTACAGAAATCAAAGAATTGTGGCTTGAAACCAAATAAGACAATAGTTTAAATAAGAGAGTTAAGTGAGAGATATTGAAGGCAACAACGCAATCAAATATCATTTTCCCCTCCATTTTCTGAAATTCACACTAAAAAGTACATAATACATTTTTAATGATTTTAAGGACAAATTGTAAAATTTTATGTTTGAAAATGTTTAAAAATTATTTTCCAAAGTTACACAAATCAATTTATCTAGCCCTTAGTTAGAGTAATACTAATTACCATGGAACACTAAAATGCTATAGTAGGAGTGATATAAAAAACTGCGGTACATACTTGTACTAAAATTGATTGTAAACTTGTTTTAGTATTTCAAATCATTGCTGGTTTGCAATCAGTTATAATGGTCGTAAACTAATTTAATTCTATTACATCATGTTTGATCAAATTTGTATTGTAGCTATCATAGGTGATCAAAATCTGTTATGCAGAAAAATGTTCTAATGTTCGAACAAATAATTATTCAACCCATAATTTAGTAGTTTCGAGCACAACTTAGAGACCAAAAAACATCTGAGTCAAGCATAGATAATTATACTTTCATATACGAGTCTCTTCTGTATACAGGTTTGTCGCTGTTAAGGTTTAAGGTATGGCAAATACTCCTAACTACAAATATATAATAATTTTTCTTAAGAACTTGTTTGAATTCAATTTACATAAAAAAAGTCACATAAATTAGTTCCCTGACACCATAAGGATTAGGAGTCTTCTTAGCCTTATAGACTGATATTAACCATTTAGTGACCAGTGCAGCGTTACATGCACCTTATTATCATGATAAATATAGAGCTGGGTATTTCAAGTTAACCCCAAAAAAAAAAGATTAAAAATTTTAGCGACAAAATATAATTTCTTATCAATTGTACTTAAATGATATTATATAATTTTCCTTTTAATATGTTAAACCACAATTCTATATATTTATTTCAAATTTTTAATTGATCGTTAATAATGATATTATTGGGAGGACAGGGGTTCTATAAAATTACCCCAAGTGTATGAGGAATCCAAATTTACAAATAAATAAACGGATGACAAAGATGTGTATTAACAGTAGCAAACGAGGTCTGTTTGATTGTTTTATGTGGTTTATATAGTAAAATTTATTTCTGATTCAAATAATTTATGAATTATCTATTCATGTAATAATTGTATAGATAAAGTACCTAATTCATGTAATGCTATGCAATAGCAATTGTATGGAATTCGATTGAGTAAAAATAATATTACTTTTGACACTTTAGTCTCGTTTAGAGTTCGATCGATTTTTATGATAAAACTTATTTCTGTGGAAAAGTTCTAAAAGATCATATTTTTAATGATGCACATAAGCAACTTGTTTGACATCAACAACAATAAAAAAATCGTCAATTATGATATTATTATGATTTAGTAAATTATTTGTATTATTATATTGGTTGTTATTACATGTTAATTTATGGTTTGTTGTATAATGAGGTACTTAAACCCTTCTGTTCCTCATTAGCTTTTGATTTCTATTTTCGATACTGACTAAAAATTCTGTCTTTAGTTTACGAAAAATTTGTGTCATATAAATCTCATCCTCCATGCTCTTCTATTAAGGCTTTTTCTGGTATAAAATGTATAAAGTTACAAAGATGTGATTTTTCTCTTCTTTTTTTTCTTTTTTTTTTTCTGTTGCATATTTTTATTAGAATATATATAATTCACTCCAAAAGTGCAATATGCACAAATACGTATTCCCAAGTTAAAAGAAATTATGTTCGTAAAAGAAATATAAATTTAAAATTCTCACTTCAAAATAAATGAAAACGGTTTAAAGATAAACCTAATTTTTATATTTTTTAAATTTAGTGCAATTTGAACCTTCGTGTTGTTCATACGATTTGATTGGAGCGTACAAAAAATTGTTTCATTGGATTGGTGTGTTTAAATGAAATTAGAAGCCCTGTTTGTTGCGAATGCGAGGTGTTTACCTTCCTAAAGATATCGTTTGCAAGGCAACCTGCTTATCAAGAATAAAATCGATATTTGAAACAAACATTTCGTTCTACGAACGGGAAGTCTGCGGAAAAGATAAAATGCAAATTTCCTTAAATTGTGAGGAAATTTTATATATTTGTTCGGAAGAATGACATTCTTGTTTTTATTAATCTCTGTTTGAATAATATTTAAATACGAATGTTTGACTGGGAAAATGACCTTCCTTTGCAGGTGTGTGTGTTTTTTTTTTAACGATTTCGATTTCCTTGACCTTTTGTGACCAGGTAAAGCCCACGATGTTCCATCATTTTCCGTAAAAAATAAGAGTGTTTTTGAAAATGAAACATAAGTATTTATAGGATTCATAGATTATACTTAAACAAAAATTCTTGGCTGTTTTTGGTTAAGGGTATACGAATGAAATGGGTATGTGCAAAGTTTGCATAAGACTTTAAAGTTACGCTTGACATCTCCTTATTTTCAAAAAATAAAAAAAGAAATAAAATGCAAGAAGAAAAACACAGCTAAAAAGGTTGAAAAAGATTGGAAAATTTTCAAATTTGAAATAAAAGCTAAATTTGGGAGGGGGGGGGGGGAGTTGGAAAAAAAAATATTTTCTCTAAAGTGTTTTAAAGGTCTAAAGTATTGACCAAAAAAATGGATTCCTAAAGAATATTTTACTTAAAATTTTATTACATGAATTAAAACGTATACTTTTATGCAGAGTTACATTTTTTATTTGAATTGAATCCTTAAAATTAGATTTCTACTGTTAAAGTCAAAGCAAAACGCAACAGCGTGTGTTTTTACTTTCTTATGTAAGGATTGGAGGAGGCTTGTGAGTTGCTTATTTTCTTTGACAGGGTGGCGAGGGGATCTAAAATTACCAGAAACATGCTTACATAATTTTTGAAAGGCAATGAGATTTTTTTTTCTCTCTTTTCAAATTGTTAAAACATATGCATGCGTGCATATATATGCCTCTCAGGAATCTGATTTTTAAGGAGGATGAAATTTAACTAACCCATTAAAATAGTTCTCAAAACTACATACACGAAGAAAAGAATTAAAAAATTTTTTTCATCTATTTAATATCGGCAAACGGCAAAATGATTAATTTTTTAAAAAAATTTCTTAACCAGTTTTAGTTTACCTATTTTTTAATCGATGATGATTCGTGATATATTTTCTGGAATATTATACACTTTTTGTGACAATTAATATTTGAGGGGGATCCTAATCCTCCGTGCCAACGGTGCTCTTACATGCACAAAATTGTTTGAAGTTGTACGCTATAGCACCAATATTGTTTACTTTTATTTTAATTAAATATAAGTCATTATTCATTTATTATAATTCATAATTACATTTCATTTGGATTCAAAAGTATCATATGAACATAATCAGGGGTCTGTTTAGAAGAAATTTGATCCCGTTAACGCAGTGTTCCCCAACCACCGGTCCGCGAATCAAATGGTACCGGGCCGCCCATTTCATTGAAACTGAATTTAAATTCCTAGGTTTATACCCCAAATTAAAAATATCTGTGTTCCATTAAAATTTTATTTATTTAAAAAAAGGGAAGCCCGGAAGGTAGTAACATGTAATGTATCATTGTCTCCGATTACCCCCAGTTGGAACCGTCTCATTGCAAAGAAACAAGGTTAGGGTTCTCATTAATTTAATGTTTTAGTAAGTTAAATCACTTTATACTTATTTTTTTGGTGTAACTGTATTTTATTTTGAAGGCATGTTTAAATACAATTAAATCAAATTAATAAATCAAAATAATCTAAAATATAAACAATCAACGTCTTCTACCCCCCCCCCCCCCAGCGGGCCGCGGTAAAATTAGCAAGCATTGACAGGTCCGCGGTGAAAAAAAGGTTGGAGAACACTGCGTTAACGGACCCTTCACAAAATATCTTTTCATAAAAACGGACCCTTCACAAAATATTTTAACTTAAAAACGGACCCTTCACAAAATAATTTATATTTTAATCGGACCCTTCACAAATTTGTTTATCTTCATTATTGTTTTGTTAATCGAATAAACCCTTCCCAGGAAGGGGGGGGGGGATAAAGACAGATGTAGACAAACTAAAATTTGTCTTCGGCAGACGCATCTTCCTTTACCCGTCCGAAATGACTATTATGCGTTCAGCAGTATAGGCTAAATACCAAATATTTGTATGTTGCATCTCTAATTTAGTAGCTGCAATTGTTGTTTATTTTTTAAAATTTAATTTTTTTAATTATAATTTTACAGTGTTGAGCATAATCTTGTTACGTCTTTACAATTTAAAAACTCCTTGAAAAAGTTTTTTTGCAATAACGGACCCTATTTGCACAAATTCATAAAAGCGGACCCTGGTTGAAAGAATGTGACTTAACGTTTATTTTATATTCACAAATTACGAGTAATTTTTTTACATTTTTACAAAAACGGACCTTTCACAAAATGTCTGGACAGACCCCTGATAATAAATGACAGTGATAAACACTATGTAGCAATACGAAATTTTGAATGAAACGTTTAAAGTTGTAAAAAAATTTTGTACTTTTTCGTTGTTCTTTGTACTTTTGGAATAACTGTTTTACTTTTTGGTATTGCATTTTTAATACAGGATAAAATGTTGAGGAAATATCTCGTTAAATGCGAGATCGTTGTAAATGTGTTTCTTCTATATGGATTTAATTCTTATAACTTGTTTCTCAGATTCTGTAATATAAATATAAATGGTAGTAATTTACTTTCCATTTTTGGATCTTTCTGTTTATAAAACAATCTATGTCTCTTAAACAAAAGGCACGATGATAATGAAGTATAAGTTATATTTAAATATTCAAATAAGACTTATCAGTTCCTAAATCATTACTGTTGAATTATTTGTAATATATTGTTTGTAAAACATTTTCCTTAACTGCAGTACTTTATTTAATCAATCTTGAATCTCGTTAAATGCGAGATCGTTGTAATTGTCTTACTTCTATATAAGCTTAATACTTGAAATTTGTTTCTCAGATTCTGTAATAAATGTTAGTAGTGATTTGCCTGCCATTTTTGGATCTTTCCGTTTATCGAACATTCTATGACTCTTTATCAAAAGTTACAATGAGAAACAAGTATAAGTTATATTTAAATATTCTAATAAGATTAATCAGTTCCTAAATCATTACTGTTGAGTTATTTGTAACATATTGTCTGTGAAACATTTTCCTTAACTGCCATACTTTTTTATTTCCTTTTTAGAATCTATTTCTCGCTTCATCAAGCCCAAATGATTATTAACTGGATGAGTTACTTATTCTTTTGTATTCCATGAATATATTCCAAGTTCTTGACCTTAAATACTCTCACTAAAAGTGTTCGGAATATCTGATCATTATAGTTCTTTTCAAGCGTCGGCCATGCGTTGTTTCTGCCGCATAAAACAAAGGTCGACGATAGTCATACTTCGCATTGTTGTATGCTTTTTCTTTTAATAAATCGCGAGTGATCAGCCTTGCATGCTAAGATGCTCAACGAGTTGTAGAGATAGGTCAATTGATAGAGCTTTATTCACTTTCTGTTGCTGGAAGTAGAAAAAAAAAATTGATAATTTACGTAATAATTACGGGTTCAGCGATGCTCGCTTTTGTATTGTTGAGCTGGACTGATGGCCAAACTATTAGTTGCTTGTTAACATTGCATTAGAAAACGCGGCGTATTTTCATTTTTTTTTAAATTGCCTTTATTAAACAACATACCCGACTTTTTGTGCAAATTTTTTTCATGTTTTAGTGAAAATAGGATCCTAATTAAAGAAAAAGATTTTAAAAAAATTAGAAATTTTATAAAACGCACCTTTTATGAAAAATCTGTTCAGACTTTTTATGAAAGATCCGTTTCTGTTTGGATGCAAAGAATTAACTCATTTTCATAATTTTGTGAATGTGGAAAAATAAGACCCACAAAAACCATGTTCAAAGAAATTAAGTTTTAAAATTATTAATTGAATTATGAATTTTTTTATTAAATTATGAAATTGAATTCTGAATTGAAGACGTTATGGGCTTCGTTTTTCAAAATAGTCTGTTATAATATTTAGTTTTGAGAAGAGCCCGTTAGCGTAATTAAATTGCGTAATCTGAAAAAAATCACTTGTGTTCTATTTTTTCTCCTAAGATTTTGTGTGCAATGGATAGTTAGCTCCTGATTGGTAATATAAATAAATTGAAGGTAATTATTAATTATTTAATAGATCACTAATCATTAATTATGTTATTAATAATTTTAATTAAATAAGAAAAGCAATCAGTAGAGTTAACTATTGAAGTTATTTAATTACATGACAAAAACCAGCAATCAGAAAAAAAAAAGGAAAGAAACTTAAACGACTTTCGATCTTATGATCGGATTTTTATATCCTAGATAGCAGTCTTCATGTTTGGAAGATTGGTTTGAGAAATAGGAAACGAAAATATATTTTCTGTGAGTGTTATGAAAATAAGACGCCCGGTGGCTGAGTCGTAGCGCTTCGCTCTCCCGTGCCACAGGTCCTGGGTTCGATCCTCGGGTCGGGCAAAGTTGACTCAGCCTTTCATCCCTTCAGTGGGTCGATAAATGAGTACCAAGCTTGCTTTGGGAACTAAACACTGGGGGTTTCGTGTTCGGTTTACCACCTAACCGGAACATGTGCTCCTGCACCCCAGAGCCCAAGATCAAGAAAACTGAGATGGGCACAGTAGGCCTTGGCCCTCTATGGGCTGTCGTGCTACTGAGTTTAGTTTAGTTATGAAAATAATACAGCATGCATGAATTCAAAATTTAAAATCGGTTGAGTAGTAAAATAAATAAGTTTATAAAAATTAAATATAAAAAGTGCTATGACTATACAAGTATAGTATGGTAATTATAAACGTTTACTAGGCTTATCCATGGCCAACTAGAAGGGCCCCTTCTTGTTGGCCATGGCTTATCCCGGGCTCTTACTTACGGCGCGATTTAATAGCCGGATAGATTTTAAATTATTGCTAAAATTCAATACATTAAGAACTTTGACATTCTCGCGGACATCTCTTGAAAATGTTTAAAATTGAAATAAAATTACTCACACGTGGTCAATAGCTAGACAGTGAAAAAATTTGGTTAATATATTGTTTAAAACTAATTAAGGTGATAGGGTTGAAAAAAGGAGTTGAAGATTTAGAATATTCAAATACAGAGTTGTGTTGTGCGTTCAGCTTGGTTACCAGTAAATTCACATGTTGTACAAGATAATTTTTAAGGTAACAAAAGCGGGTCGTCAAAGGTGGCAAGTTTTAAGAAAATTCTTCAATTTTCAATCACGAATTTTTAAATAACTATTCTAGCAATCCTCTGTTGTTCTTGTAAAAACATTGTTAATGTACAAAAGAGAAAAAAAAAATTTCTTGTATGAAATAAAAAATAAAAATAAATGAACTGCTATTTTCAAAAATGTGCAAATTGACATTTATTTCAGCTCTTCATTGTAATGCTATATGATAAATCATCTTCATATAAAAATTAAATCCTTGAAACTAAACTTGTCTCAAAATTTAATTATCGAATCCCTTCCTTCCTTCTTTTTGATTAGATCATGAATAATAATAGAAGTACAATGCATGCGTAGATTTCGTCTTTATAATGCATATAAAAGAATAAACGTGTTTTATATTTTTGTTTCACATTTTTATTGATACAATTATCCGTTCATTGTCAAACCTGGAAGTTAAAAACATCAGAACTGAATTTTATTCAAGCCATAAAAATGCAAATAATATTCCCATTGTGGTTTATTTTATTTTGCTCGCTGGCCTTTTAGGTACAAATCTGTGGTAAATCCGATCTCGATTCAGTTTTTAAAATGGTGATTACTATTTCCTGCTAAATAGTATATAATATTCTTTTGTGCTAAAGATTATAATTATTTGACCGATTTCCATTATTGGAAAATTATTTAAAATTAGGTCAGCCAATCTTTAACTTTTGAAAACAGCAGTTTGTAGTCGATCTTAATTGTTTGATCGTATTTAAGTAGAGTAAAATCAGGTTTTTATACAGTTGACGCCTGATAAATCTTCTTTCGTTCAAATGAAAATGACGATAAAGGTGTGGTAAATATTTATTCGCAACTGAAAAGTATTACACTCACAGATGTCAACCAGAAAATGCTAGCTGTTCGTAAAATTTAAATTGGTAGCGAAGTAACTATAAATTAATCTTAATTTTTTGAATTTTGACAGCACTTAGAAGATTTTCAGATCTTGTATATTTGTTTAAATTGATTACGTTAAGTTTTGGTCAAAATCCAAGTAAAGCAACTTAATTCGATCAAAAATAAAATTATAAATCGCCAACTTTATTATCACACAAAAGATTTTTTTAAAAAATAATTTTTTTTTTTCCGTTTTAATAGAGGTTAGCATGTATGTACACTTGACAATCCAGGATCTAAACCTAGGCCTATTGACGACCTAGATCTCCCTTCTTCCGAAATGAAAATCAAGACATTTAATGTGCTTCATAGTAAGAAATAGTGAGTTAAATAATTTCTTTGAAATTTTTTTTTCTAAATCAAATGATATGACTTAGTGTTAGTTAAAATATGTCTTTGAAAATGTTAGAAACTTTTTTTCGAAATGATATTTATGAGAAGAATGGTACTAAATTTCGTTTTGTTAATTTTATTTATATATTTTTTTATTGGAATTAACTCTTTGACGATGTCCCTTTTGTATATATTTCTCTCCTGACTGCTCTAAATAAAAGTAAAAGGCATTTTTAAATTATAAAAAATAGTCCATGTATTATATTTGTTATATTTGTTCTAAAATATAAAATACAAAAAAAAAAAAAAAAAAAAAAAGAATTCAAATATATATCAATGTGTGATTTTGTAAATTAAAGAATTTTCAGTGATGAATAACTGTTTCACTTAGATTTAAATAACTGCGAATAAGTGCAATTTTGAAAAATTATTGTCAGGAAGATTTTACCTTTAACGCTGGAAAGAGACTCCAGTGTTTCATGCTGTATTTCATAATCATGAATTAATAAAATGCTAAATATATTTTTCACATATTTTGACCTAAATTAATACAAAATAATGAAAAAAAATGTTTATTAAAAATTCTGCGTTAAAGGACTAACGGTTCAACGTTGAAATAAGACAAAATATACTTGTAAAATAGGCGTTTATATAATTATGACTATAGATAGATGTGCTCCAACTTCAAAGTACAGTTGGTTTTTCATCCTTTATTTTCCCCATAGGATACAGATGATGCTGTCTTAGTTAAGGAAAAAAGAAAAGAAAAAATGGTTTTTAAATAATGTAAATACCAAGAAGCGCATAATTATCTTAAATAAAATAAAATTTATTTGTTTTTGTAAAGAAAAATGATTTCAATAGAAATTATATTTATGAATTGATTATTTGTACAATTCAGCTTGTCATATACATCATATGGTCTTGCTTCTTCAATGCCAAAAGCTCTAAAAAAAAAGAAAAAAATTGCTAACTCAATTAAGAATTATTTTTATTTTATAGCATAATAAAGAATAAGCTGTCAAGGATCTTAATTTTATTTAGTGCCTTTTTTTTTAAAACTTATAATCGTTTTTTAATAGCATCACAAGTTCCATATGAAACTCGATTTTATTATACTTAATATAGGATCAAGGTCCTAATTAAAATGAAAATAGTCTTGGACCTATGACTAAGCATTACTTGACAGATGAACATAGTGGCATTTTCGACTTCTGAGAGTTGATTTAAAATTTACAAAGGTTTGGTTTGTGTCTTACATGTTGTCTGATAGCAAGGTCATTACTAAAAATGAAGTTCTGTGTGAAATTTATGCAATTGTGTTTGAAGAAAAAGTATTTTGTATTCGAATGTTTTAAGTTATGACTAATATGAAAGTTCAAATCGTTTATTTTGTCATCGAACAATGATTATAATCATTAATTTCTGATTATTTTTTTAATACAGAGTTTGCGACTGAAACTAAAATATTGCTTGTTATTCTTAGCTGTATTTTTTTAATAGTAGTAGTCGTTTTTTTTTTTTAATTTATAAGAAACGGGTTAAATAATTTTGCGCGTAAAGATGCCAAACTTAAACATTATTAAAAATGTCCGCTCAACTGTAACCGGCTTTTAAATGTTAAACAAAGCGTGCCTTTGTTGATGAGCTACTTTAAACAAGAGTGCTCTTGTTAATTGTAATTTCCTCATAAAAAAAAAAAAAACTGTTAATTAGCCTTTTAAACAGGCTTTCTTCTGTTCGAGATATCAGATGAATTGTATGAAATTCAAAACAATGAATCTAATCCAGTCCACTTTATTCCTATTTTCCTTTATCATAGGAATAATTTTGCTGTTATAAAGATTTTGTTGTGTAAAGGTTATATTATTTAAATGCTAAAGTAAAAAAAATATTTGTATTTCATTTGTAAAAGATAATTCATTTGTGCTTAAAGGACAGCTATAGTTTATCAACTTTAAATTTTAAAATTACAAACTATTGTAAAGGTAAATGTTTCAACAAGGGGGGAGGCGTTACCAACTGCAATCATTTCGTGTGGTTAGCCTCATTTATATTTCCTTCTTTCTTTAGCTCGTTGTACTGTACTGTACAGCAGGCGTATCAGACATTTGGGTTTTGAAAAAGATAAGTTTATGTGAATTAATCTCATACTTATTTCTCATTTCTACTTTTTTACTCAGTAAAATTGTAAAATCGTATTATATATTAAATCGTATTATATATTTTTGTTTTAACTTAAATAAAGTTTTAAAATTCTGTATTGAATTAAATTGAGATGAATATTGTAACTACATATTGTGTGTTAGAAACCCGAAAAATGTTAATAAATAAAATTTGTACGGAATTATAAATAAGAATTTTTATTTATTAAATTTTTTTTTTCAATGTAAAAAAGAATTTTTCTAATGGGGAAATTAATCCTTTTTGGGAAATCTGTTTTGTAAAAGGTGCTTGAAAAAGGATTAAAAAAAAAAAGGATTTAAAACCTTTTTTTTTTTTTTTTTTTTTTTTTTTTAACCCCCATGAGCGTCGGAGGGGACCCATTTTTGAAGGAGAAAAAAATTAAAATGAAGTTTCAATAGTTCTCTAAGTTTTAAGCATAGGAGAAAAAAATTATTAAATGTGCTAAATATCTGCAAAAAGGTAAATTATATATATATATATTTTTTTTTTATCTATTTATTGTTTTTAATACTTTGATAAATAGTTGATAATTCATGAAAATGTTCTATATTTGTCTGAAATATTAAGGGGGACTTTTAAAGATTTCTAATTATTTAGAGGGACATTTACTGCTGTATAACTTTCAGTTCTAGAATTATTATGTTACAATAGCTTGCGCAGTTCATTTGAACTTTGTTTCAAATAAATGATATATTATCCCCCATCTTATATTTTATTATTTAATAAAATAAAAAAACTAGTTGGAAAAACAAGATGGGTGTCTCATTCGTCCTTGGCATTGGGCAGTGCGCCATCCCACTCATTGTATTCCATCCTCTTAGCACGACTTATTCATAACTTTTTCTGTTATTTTAGTAATCGGACTCATCTCTCGCGTTTACAAGTATCGGAGCACAATAGTGAATTGAATTATGACAGGTATTTTAATGATCCGTATTTCATGTCACACTGCGCGCCATGTGTAAGACGGTGATAAACCAGCCTCCCATAATCCCCAAGTGTAGTAGCTGTGTTCGAATGCACATGCCGAAGAAGAAAAAGGTTCTTTATTGTTGGAAAAATTTCAGCGCCAGTCTCTCATGTTGAGAAAGAAGACTCGTGCTTTCCGCAATCAGCTGCTAATCTGGAATGGTAAGGGTGGTTGACACTCTTAATCTGTTTTAAAAATTGTGTGATTGTGTCTTGACTGATGCTATGGAATTAAAATAGTCGCTTAAAGATGCTAAGTGTGTGCTGTTTCGCACCGCTGAGGAAGTTTTGGAGGGATGGGCTATGGTCCAGGGATCACATCCGTGCACTGGTAAAGCGTGCAAATCGAATGGGTAAGTGTGCTGGGTAATTATGCTCATAAATATAAAATCCTGATGGCAGAGTGATTTATTGCTTTTCATTGACCATCGTGTGTGCATCCAGGTGGTCAGGCTTCATTATCACACCCATCGTTTGAAAACAAAAATGTGTTGAAATTTCTACTCAAAGTTTTGTTCTTTCTTTTCTCTTTTGATCTCTGTTTTATTTTCTTTATAAATGCAAAACTGAGAAAAGTTTGTGCTTTAATTTAGTTTAGTTTTCCACTAAAATTATTTCAATGTATATAAATCAGCTTCTAAGGAACCTTTATAAAAATTGCTTAAAAATGCACAGAAACCAATTTGTAATCGAAGTTTATTGTTTATTCGTTTCTCCTCCTTAACTCATATCTTGTAATTTTAATTCTTGTTTGAATCTTTTCTTATTTTCTTTAATATATGAAAAATGTTTTGAATTGAGGCTTTTTTGTCTAGATATATTGATAGGTACATTTATAGGATAAAAATGTTGATGCGCAGTTCACAAAATAATACTTAATAAAAAGTAACATATTTAATAACCTTTGACTTTTTGGATTTTCGCGTACTAAGAGGCAATCAAAATGGTTCTTGGGGTTGACCTTAAATATGCTAATTAATTGGTACTAATTCTCTCAATAAATATACCCTTCTTTTGTGGTCTTTGACCCTCGAAATATGGGAGATAGGCGCAACACAGAAAACTTGGCCATCAACTATTAGGGTATCTTAGTATGCCAAGATAGAATACATGATCCCAATAATTTAATCAGAACTTTTGAAAATTTCATATTCTAAATATTAATTTTACTCTTTCCTCGTTCCCCCTACCTCTTGAAATATTTAAACGAATCAAATAATTTTTGCTGACTTTTATAAAATTCATTTCTCAAATGATAAATCTACCGAAGAAATTATTTTTAATAAATGAGTATTGTTTTTTATTATTTAATATATTTGATTTGATAACCGGTTTTGCAACAGTCATCCAATTTTTAGTTTACGGCCATCATTGTTCAACTCTCTAGCCTTGTATTTTTGAACCCAACCCAGAAGACTAGGGAATTCTTGGTTCAAGTATTGGAACAAACTATCCTTCGTGGAGGATTTTTTGAGGGAACTAACTCTCATTACATGGAGAGAAAAGCCTCCCCTGGTTAGCCTGATGACTAGGGGATCCTTCTCTTCCACTGTGGTCGGTGCAAGCCAGGAGCAACCAACCTCTGGGATTCGAACCTGGGGCACCTCACCGAAGGTGGCCGCTTCCCTTAGCCACCTCCGCTCTATTATTTAATGATTAATGTTTATAACATCAGCTAAATTGAACGAAGAATTAAAGTTTGAATATCTATCATCCGCAGAGAGAAATTAATAAGACTTATTTCAGATAGTGTCCCATTTTTGTAATAATTGTACATTGTTTTTATGTGCAAATAAAATTGCTTTATAAATACAAATAAAATATTTTGAACAAAATAAGAAAGATATTTTAATCTAATTCATGATCAATTATATAAATTTTATTATTATCCCTTTAAAAAAAAGGAATAAAACAATCACTACAATTTATGTGACTAAGCTAAATAAATGTTTGCAATTTCTTCCTATTAGAGTAAAATGAAGGGCAAATTTTCCGCTTGCGTGTTCTGCATATGATTAGAATATGACCGATTTAGTTTTTCACCAAAAATGACTTTTCGTGCTTCTCTCATCATATAAACTTGATGACACAAATGGCTGATTTCGTCTGACAGACTTTTCCTGATTTTATTTTTCTTTTATCCTTTTGTTTGTCTTTCCTTTTTACAGTTTTTAAAAGAAACCGGCAGCTTTCTATGGAAACTTATTCTATTCTTTCAAAGTAAATCTTTATCGTTTTACAACT